>CM030365.1:118790673-119207210 GCA_017893485.1 Hemerocallis citrina
AATTCTTACTCACCCACATAAGACGGCGAAGAACTTGACTACACTATGTTTCTTTCAAAAAAAAAACTTGAATACACTATGTGTAATGGGTGTGCGGAATAGAATTAAGGAAATTGATCTAAATTTTCTATTAATAATAATAAACATCTGAATTATTAAAATTAAATTTAACCCCATCAATGGTCAAAATTTAACCCCACAAAACATAATAAAACTATAGTCTAAAAGCCAGTTAAATTTAGATATAGAAGCAAAGAAGGGATTTTTTTTTCAACCTGAAAGTAACAACCACGGTCTTTAGCATTATTTACTAAGTTGCTCCAATGCTCATCCTACATTAATGTTGAAGCAGAACCCACCACCTGAAGTTTAAAAAACAAAGAGATAGGAATTGCATCAGTAAAAAAATATAGATAACTTCACCATACTTCACCATAGAAAAAGAACCATACTTCCGAGTATTAGTTAATTGAAAACATAAAAGTTCAATGTCCAATTCCTCAGAGCATTAAACTTTTAAGTTATTGAACAACAATGAGATCAAATAAAATTGCTTCTCTTTTGTGTTTATAAGTACTCCAAATGCATTTCTCCAACACAGACAAAGATTTTGGGTGGGACCTTGGGAAATATTTGTCAATTAAATTTCAACTCGAACCTTTTAATTGATTAAATTTAGACTTTCTGATGAAGCATTGAGTGATCAAGTACTAATGAGAATTGAAGTTATGAAAGAGAAGAAAGATTACCCAAATTGATCAGCTAATTTTTTTTTCACTCAAATTGATTAGCTACTTGTTAGCAGTTTTTGTTTTGGGACACACTTGTTATCCCACTTGATCTTTGTTTAACTCATGTATCTTTCATGCAAAAAATGCAAAAAAAAATTCTGCACCTGAGTTGTAGAGACGGTGAAATCGGTGGTCAGGATCAACTGAGGATGTAGAGACGGTGACAGTGAGGGGTTCGGTGGTGGGACGGGGTCGCAGTGGAACGGCATCGGGGTTGGCACTGGTGGTCGCTGATTGCAATCAGGAAGGAGGTCGGCGCTGGTGGTTGATGAGAGCGGGACGGGAGGAGCAGGGGGGGTCGCGACTGGAGGTAGGGGGTCGCTGTGTGGTGACAGGAGGGGTCGTCGGCGGGAGGGCGGCGCTAAAGAGGCACCAGAGGTGGCCGGGGTAGAAGAACGGGTAGATGGAAAGAGAGAGAGAGGGAAATAGTGAGAGAGAGCGGGGAGAGAGAGAGAGACAGTGAGAAAGAGAGAGAGAGGGGGGGGGGGGATTTTGGGAAAGAGAGAGAGAGAGTGTGTGGGTTTTGAAATTTTTTGGTTTGAAATTTGGGGCTAGAAAATATGTTTTGTGAGAATCAATCTGGACCATTGATTTTGGATGAGATTGAAGGAGAGACACTTGATAGCTTTCTTTGTAATTTATTATATAGATTTATGCATGATGTTGCACATGAAATGGGAATTGAATGACTTGATGAATTTATGAATATACAAGTGCTATGAACATGAAATGGAAATTATTGTTCACCGTGAAAAAGAGAACTTATGAGTTTGAAAAACTCAATGTTGTGATTATGAGTTGAAATTAAGAACGAGGGTGTAGCTAAGCCTTATACCGGCAATAAAAGAAATGCTGAGATGAAATTTGAAATGAAAAGACCAAGAGTTGGGTCATGTGAAATGAAGGAATAAGAGCGGTATAGTAGGAGCGCTAACCCTAAGGGATTGATTTTGTTCATGATTCAATTAAATTAAGGATTAGATACATAGTGAAGATGTGATGAAAGTAAGAGAAAAACATGAGTATAAGGGCCATTGGATTGGTAGTGTGGGAGTATTCACAGGATATCCCATGATGCTTCATGAGTAGGACATGGATACTGCTCCAGAGTACCGTCCTGGTGGCGACGCTCGTGGGGTGTTTGGTGACTGCGGGTGGTGTCATGTCTGTGGTAGGAGATAAATTACCACAGGATGCCTGCATGATGAGTCATATGACAGTGCGTTGGGATTCTCTCCAGGGCGCCTAGACATGAGTTCGTAGGTCATAGAACGTCCAGGATACTTACTGTAGTTACAGTAGTAGATTAAGTCATGGCGAGGGATTGAACCCTACAAGATGAAGAACGATTAAGGGCTTGCCCTCAGACGTATGTAGTATGGGCTGCATAGACTCTGAATAAGTATGTATTAGTGTCATATAACAAAAATAATTGTATTAAGAACTAAGTGCACATTTACAACACGACATCAATAGGATAGTTCCTTTAGCTTTGTTTGTGAACAAGTTTGTGGTTTGTTATGTATTGAGAATCGTTATACCGTTTCGGCATAGAGAGGATGGCCGTGTACGATATTTCGTTAGTTGAATGAACCGATGTGCCCACAGTTTCTATGCAGGGTAAAGCACATGAAAAAGACTAAAGAAGACTTGATGCTTAAAGATTATTCAACTGTTGTTGTATTTCATTCATTGATGTAAAATTTGCTTCCGCTGTATAAATGTTAATGTAAATATAACTCTGATGTAAAGTAAAGTTTTATTTTCTTGTAAAATTGTACGAAGAGAAGTGAAAAGATCCTGTGGGATTCGAATTCAGTTGTATTTAGAATTCGGGGTGTTATAGGGTGGTATCAGAGCCACGCTTCCAAGTAGTACAAATTTATAAGGAACGACCCCCTAGAAGTGGACATCAGAGCATGTGTTGAGTCTAGAGATTTAAATGTAAGTCACTTACATTTGTGTTGCTCTATGATTTATGCTTCTTCTCATTTTTTCTCTAAGATGGCGGACTACTTCGACCCAGCTGGAGATGACGATTGGAACATTGTTGAGGAGGATTACTACCCTGGGCAAGCTGATTCAGACGAAGAGGATCCTGAAGAATTTGAAGAGGAATGGCCCGAGTTCCGAGAGATCACTCCACCTCCGAATTCATCTGATGACTCCTCTGACGAGGAAGAACCAGTTCTGAGTAGTCTCATTGTGTCTCTTCAGAGGCAGGTAGAGACTCAACGGGAGAGAGACGGGCTACTGGAGACTCAGTTGGCGAAGCACAAGGATGATATTGCAATTCTCAGTCATCGTGTTTGGGAACTCAAGAAGAGGGAAAAAATGTACGATGTACTGAAGGAGGAAGTAGAGGAACTACGGGGAGAGCTTCGAATAGCCAAGAGGAACCGTAGGAGCTAGACTGTTGTACCTTCTTACTGCATTCATTTGATGTCGAAAATGTTTTAAATTCGAATGTATAAAGTTTGAAATTCAATGAAATGAAAAGTTGACTTAAAAGTTCATGTTTTATACTTCGAAATAAATATTTTCCATCAGAACATGGCTAGAAGAGGAGCTCGAAATGGAGAAGGTCTGGACTTGAAAACGGAGCTAGCGAGGGTCTATCAGACACTCAATGCCATTGCCATGAATCAGAATTAGGGAAGAGTGCCTGCGAATCCAGTACCTGAAGCAATCAAACTCATGGAATCATTCAAGCTGATAAAACCACCGGTGTTTGAGGGAAAGTCAGATCCTGACACGGCTGATAATTGGATCCGACAGGTAGAGACTATCTTCAAAGTCTGGGAGACTCTAGAGGGCAGCAAGGTGAAGTTGGCTGCACTGCAGTTCGAGAAAGATGCGGGTGTGTGGTGGCAGTCGATGAAGCAGACGATGGGAGACATTGTTTTTGGCTGGGTAGAATTCCTGGAGGAATTCCACAATCATTATTTCCCCTCAGACATCCAGGAGAAGAAGGCCATGGAGTTTCTGGTGCTGCAGCAGGGCGGCATGTCGGTTAGGGAGTATGAGACAAGATTCACTCAGCTCTCAAGATATGCACCCGAACTAGGGATGGACGAGGCGAAGAAGGCTCAAAAATTCGAGCATGGGTTGAGGCCAAGTCTGAGATCCAGGATGATACCCCTGGTATCATGAGGTTTGACAAGCTGGTCAAACGAGCGGCAGCCACGGAGGCGGACATAGAGCAGTTCCATGCTGTTCAGAATCAGAGGAACAACTGGAGTGTGGGGAAGAGGCCCACAGTTGCAGGGAGTGTCAGGGGACAGCCGCCGACTCAAAGGTTCAAGCCTATGGGTGCGAACACTGTTCAGGTGGCAGGAAGACCCGGGAATACTTGGGTGAGACTTTCTGTGACTTGTTTCAACTGCGGAGAGACAGACCACTACAAGTCTCATTGCCCCAAGCTGTAGGATGTCGTCCGTAATGGATCAACTCAGCATGCCGGGAAGAAGCCATACCAGTAGGGGTGAGTATTTGCCTTGACTGAAGCTGACGCAGATGAGGTGGATCACGTCATCACTGGTACGAGTGAGGGTGTTTAGGAGTGTTTTCTGTCATCTTTTTTCTACTTATTTAGTAAACTGTTATGTAACGAGTGTGTGTTATGTAACAGGAGAACTTTATTTGAATGGAAAGAAAGCTGTTGTTTTGTTCGATACTGGGTCCTTTCATACTTTTGTATCACCTAAATTTTCTAAAGTTCTGGGAGTCGAACCGACGATATTTCCAGGTAAGATTTTAGCAGTAGCTACTCCATCAGGGGAGACTTTAACCACTGATCGGTACTATGCGGACTGCGAGATCGTGATTGGAGATAGAATTTTCGGGATTGATCTGATTGAGCTGAATGTCTTGGGAGTCGATGTTATCATTGGCATTGATTGGATGTCGGTGTACAGTGCAAGCATCGAGTGTAAGACGAACGAAGTAACAGTGAAGGCTCCAGGTGGACCTGAAGTCACATTCCAAGGGAAGAAGAGATGTTCTGGTCTGGTAGCAGCTATCTGCAAGAGGGATGTTCCTGTAGAGGTGCAGCAAATTCCAGTGGTTCGGGATTATCCCATGGTATTCTTGGAAGATTTGCCTGCGTTACCCCCGCATCGTGATGTAGAGTTCAGCATCACTATTCAGCTAGGGAGTGCACTTATTTCCATGGCACCGTACAGGATGGCGCCTGTGGAACAGGATGAGATCAAACGGCAGATAGAGGAACTGTAGGAGAAAGGCTTTATTCAACCGAGTGCATCACCTTGGGGAGCACCGGTGCTGTTGGTAAAGAAGAAGGATGGTTCGATAAGGATGTGTATCGATTACCGAGAGCTGAATAAGGTCACTATTCAGAATAAGTATCCTATTCCACGAATTGATAACTTGTTCAATCGTCTACAAGGAGCAGCTGTTTTCTCCAAAATAGATCTTCGATCAGGATATCATAAAGTTCGAGTGAAAGCTGAAGATGTGCACAAGACTACGTTCAGAACTCGACACGGGCATTACGAATTCTTAGTTATGCCGTTTGGAGTGACGAATGCGCCTGTAATCTTCATGGACATGATGTACAGAGTTCTGAGGCCGTTCATTGATTCTTTCGTCGTGGTTTTATCGATGATATTCTTGTGTACTCACAGTCGGAGGAGGAGCACACGGGGCATCTGGCAGCAGTTTTGAGGAAGCTTCAGGAGCAGGAGTTGTATGCCAAGTTCTCCAAGTGCGATTTCTGGAAATCTGAAGTGGCATTCCTAATTCACATCCTATTCTAAGGAGGGAGTGACAACTGATCGTCAGAAGATAGAGGTAATGAGAGATTGGGCAAGACCTACTACAGTGAAGGAAATCAGGAGTTTCCTTGGATTGACAGGATACTACAGGAGATTCATTCAGGGTTATGCTCAGTTAGCCGTGCCGCTCACTGGCTTGACCAAGAAGAATGTGAACTTCAAGTGGACCGAGCAATGCGAGGCAAGCTTTCAGGAGTTGAAAGAGAAGCTGACGACTGCAGCTATTTTGGCGTTGCCTAGAGCAGGTGTTGAGTATGATGTTTATAGTGATGCTTCACATCGTGGGCTCGGTTGTGTCTTAATGCAAGAAGGGAAGGTGATCGCTTATGGGTCTAGAAAACTACAACCACATGAGAAGAATTATCTGACTCACAATCTGGAGTTGGATGCGATTATCTTTGCCTTAAAACAATGGAGACACTATGTGTATGGTGAGAAGCTGAATATGTACACAACCACAAGAGCTTGTAATACATCTATCAGCAGAAGAATCTAAATCTGAGGCAGCAGAGATGGTTGGAAGTGCTTGAGAACATGCATCCTGAGATCAAGTATCATACTGAGAAGGCTAATGTTGTTGCTGATGCACTTAGTCGTAAGAGCAGTTTGGCCAGTTTGATCACGACTCAGAAGCATCTGGCAGAGGAATTGGATTGGGCTAGTATTGAAGTTTTTCTGCAAGGCTTGGGATCATCTTTAGCTCAGTTGAGGCTTCAACCAACACTGAATGGAAGGATCATTGCAAGTCAGAAGGAAGATGCAGAGACTCAGAAGATGAAGGAGCTGGCTGTTGCAGGCAAATTGCCCGAATTTCAAATCAGGGATGAAGTGTTGTGGTTTGGAGAGAGGTTGTGCGTTCCGGATCAGTCGGACTTGAAAAAAAATATTCTTCAGGAGGCACATGCTACTCTTTTGTCAGTACATCCTGGAAGTACTAAGATGTACCAGGACATTAAACAGCATTTCTGGTGGTCAGGTTTGGAGCGGTGTGTGGCTGAATTTGTGTCGAGGTGTAAGATTTGTCAGCAAGTCAAAAATAAGAATCAGAAACCCGAAGGTCTATTGCAGCCGTTACCTATTCCAGAATGGAAGTGGGATAACATCAGTATGGATTTGCCCAAGAGTTCAAAGGGCAATGATGCGATTTGGGTCATAATCGATCGACTAACCAAGTCCGCTCACTTCTTGGCGATGAAACTCACTGCTTCGATGGACAAGTTGGCTGAGATGTATATTGGTCAGATCGTCAGGCTTCATGGTTTCCGTTGACCATTGTGTCTGATCAAGATGCGCAGTTTACTTCGCATTTCTGGAGGAGTCTTCAGACAGCTTTGGGTACCAAGACAGATTTCAACACTGCCTTTCATCCTTAGACTGATGGGAAAACCGAGAGAGTCAACCGTATTCTTGAGGATATGCATCGGTGCTGTGTACTAGACTTTGGAGGCAGTCGGGAAAGGCATTTAGCTCTGGTGGAGTTCGCCTACAATAACAGTTTTCAGACTAGCATTGGGATGGCACTGTACGAAGCTCTGTATGGCAGGAAGTGCAGAACGCCTATCCGTTGGTTCGAAGTTGGGGAGCGTCAGATGTTTGGGCCTGATATTGTACAGTAGACCTCTGAAAAGATTGATCTGATTAGGAAAAAGTTGGTGGATGCTCAGAGTAGATAGAAGAGTTATGCAGACAACCGGAGGAGGGACATTGAGTTTGGGGTTGGTGACTTTGTCTTTCTGAAGGTATCGCCCAGTAAAGGCATGATCCGATTTGGCAAGGGTGGAAAGTTAGCCCCGAGGTTCATAGGCCCGTATAAATATTGAAAAGGAACGAAAAAACTGCTTACCTGCTTGAGTTACCGGAAGAGTTGTCTCAGGTGCACAATGTCTTTTATGTGTCTATGCTGAGAGGTTACATTCCAGATCCGAGTCATTATTTGTCTGAAGATGAAGTATGTGCACATCATATGGTCCAATTTTAATTCGAAATGCATACAACTAGAACTCATGGGTTCTTTTCCCAAATTTGAACTAGGACAATATGCCACTAGGTTCATGGGTTCTTTCTCAAAGTTGAGCTAGAATCACCTATAACCTATGCATGGGTTCCTCGCTAATTCGAGCTAGAACTATCATGGAGCTAGTTTCATGGGTTTCTTCTTAAAAATTGAACTAGAACAACTATGGAACATGGATTCATTTCAATAATTCAATTGGATTAGCATGCAAGCTAAACTCATGGGTTTCTTTTAGGATTTAACCGAAACTACTACAATCATATAACTCAAACATTCATGGATTCTTTTGAATCTAAAAACAACTACACATCTCAAATATGGGTTCTTTACTAGAACTACTATAATAACACAAGCATGCGTTCTTTACTTAGAACAACTACAATAACTCAAGCATGATATCTTCCTACAACTCAAGCATGAATATAATTCAAGCATGGGTTTCCTTCTACAACAACTCAAGCATGGTATCTTTCTATAATCAACCTACAACAACTCAAACATGGTAACCTATTATAATCAACTCAAGCATGGGTTTCTCACTATAATCAACTCAAGCATGGTATACTTACTATAATCAACTCAAGAATGGGTTTCTCACTATAATTAACCTACAACAACTCAAGCATGGTATCTTTCTATAATCAACCTACAACAACTCAAACATGGTATACTTACTATAATCAACTCAAGCATGGTATACAACTTAACATGGGTTTCTTACTACAACAACTCAAGCATGGTATCTTTTACTACATCCCAAGCTTGATGGGTTTCTTACTACAATAACTCAAGCATGGTATCTTTACTACATCTCAAGCATGATGGGTTTCTTTTACTAGAACAACAACAAATCTCAAGCATGATGGGTTCACAAGCATGAGTGGGTTCATGGGTTTCACAAGTAAGAATAGGTTCTCTTTTTGACATAGAACACAAAACTCAAGCATGGTAGGTTCTTTACTAAGAACAACTAAATACTACAAGAATGAATAGGTTCATAAGCATGAATGGGTTCATGGGTTTCATGAGCATGAATGAGAACTTTTTAATCTAGGATTACTACACAACTCAAGCATGGGTTCTCTAGCAACCTAGAATAGTTTAGGACATGGTACTACGACATTCCTCTTAAGCATGGGTTTTCTAGCAACCTAAATTAGTTTAGGACATGGTACAAAAGACTAATATAAATTATTACAAAGACTACTTCTTTAGGAAATTACAAGTCCCATATATTACAAAGACTACATTTATTAGTCTACAAATTAGTACATACTACAACCCACTTTTTCTTCAATCCTACAAGTTCCTACATACAATAAGAGCAACCTTTTATGAACAAGGGTTAGTAAAGAATGATTTCTTAACAAAGTAGAGAGCAACATACAACAAAACTTAGCTTTAAAAAATAGCTAGATAGGTTCTACAACCCTAGAATGGGTAAGTAAACATTATCACTACACTAATCTTTATATGCACATAGCTATAGTCCAAGTCATAGTTTTGAGTTCAACAAAACAACCATAATAACAACAATAAACATACAAGGTTAAAGATTCAACCTTTATGTGTTTTAATTTAAGTTCCACCATCCATCTTTTTCATGGGATCCTTTTGATCCCTACAACCACCTTATGCTTAATACTTAGTCCAAGTCATTTTTTAGAACACACATACAACTAAAGTGGACAAGAATCCACACAAATAAAAAGAGAGAACTTCATCATGATTTCCCACCGTTATTATGCACAAATCTTAGTCCAATTATTTCAAAATAATCATCATAACAACAATAACCATAGGAGGTTCAATACTCCATCTTTATGTGATTTTGTTGAGTTCTACCAATCCATCTTTTTCATGGGATCATTTTGATCCCTACAAACTTGCTTATGCTTAGGAAATAGTTCCAAGTTATTTAGGAACATACAAACACAACAACACATCATAAAGATGGGTTCTTTTTAACCTACAACCACTTATATGCTTAGAAAATAGTCCAAGTTGTTATAGAACATACATCTACAACATCCACCATCAAAAAGATGTGTTCTTTTTATCCTACATCAAACAACCATCAAAGATGAGTTCCTTACTCACATAGAAGTATTATTAACCGTAAAAGATGGGTTCTTTTCTATATAAAAAAATAAAGGAGAATAAAACAACCTAAAAATTAGAAGTAGAGAATCCCCACCTTGTGATTTTCTTGTAGGAAAAACTAGCTGGCAAACCTTCTTCCTCCTAGCTTTTACTACAAAAAATCTCCAATGAAGAACACGGCTATGGAAAACCCCCAAATGAAGAACACTTAGGGTTTCCTTCTCTTTCTTTTCCTTTCTCTCTTTTTTTTTCTTTTAAAAGAGGCAAAAGGTGAAGGGGAGGGGTTTTTATAGGATGAAATGAGGGTGGAGAGTGCAAAATACACTTAAACAATTGCACATAGCCCCTTGGGGTTACTTTGGCCAGTTATTTACCTCATGAGGTGGAAGGGTGAGGTGGAGGGTGAGGTGGAGGAGATGGTTCTAGTAGAAGACACATATTACCCCCTTTACATAACCCTAATTAATCTTAACCCTAGGTTTAAGCCTCGAAACAAATCCTAGCCCTCCAAAAATAAGATATTTTTGTCCAAAACACATACTACATGATTTGTACAAACGTACGAAATCGGTACAATACGCTTACGTATGTATATATATCTATATACAGATAATTTCCGTTTGTAAAACCGCTCAATCCGTACAAAAATAATTTAATTACGAAAATGGTAATAAAATAAATTTTATTATCAACCCGGAAGATTCCAGTACCAATTTGATACAATACCGATGTATACAGACCGGTACATAGACACAAATAATGCTTATTAACAAAATCGGGTGATATCCACCAAAAATATTTTATTTCGGGAAATAAAAATAAATTAATAATAAAATAATAATTTTAAATACCTACCCGGGATTTTTCAGCCATTTTCTCAAAAATGCATTTTTTAAAGATTTCGCACAAGTGCACAAAACTGATACAATACCTGTATATACTTACCAGTATATAGATCCAAGTAACTTTTTATTTAGAAAAACCAAGAATTTCCAAAAAAAATATTTTAATTTAAAAATTATTATTATTATAAATATAATATCCGTCCGGGATATTACACACTCCATGCTAGCTTCCTCATCTCTCAATGGGCTTGACCACATGGTCCTCATTGAGGTCCTTCTCAAGACCAGCATCGAGGAGGAACATTTGGAGCTTATGACTTTCACCCCGTAAATATCCGAAGAATGTTGGATGAATTCCTTGATCGATTTCCTCGATAAAGGAATCCTCCCTGAAGATCAAAAAAAAGTAAGGAAATTTTGGACAAGGGCTGAAATGTTCACTCTCATGGAGGGACTCCTGTACAAATGATCATACACTGTAGTTGACGACAATCCCTCCTTGAGATTTGGTATTCTACGTATACTAATCTTAGACAACGGCACACAGTTCACAGGGAAAGGTTTTCGCCAGTTCTGTAATGATTTGGGGATCACTCAACCCTTCTTTTTTGTCTCACATCCCCAAATTAATGGCTAAGTAGAAAATACAAATTGACAAATTCTAGATGGCCTCAAAAAGAGACTAGATGAAGCCGCAAGAGGATTATGGGTTGAAGAATTGCCATGTGTATTATGGTCCTACAGAACCACAAAGCGGACCCCAAATGGTGAATCGCCATTCAACCTCGCCTACGACTCGGAAGTACTCATCCCTTTGGAAGTTGGATTACCATCTCCCCATCTTCTTTTCTTCAACGACGAACAAAACTCCAACAATCTTCGAGCCAATCTAGACATCGTTCAATAAAGACAACTTTCGCTACCGGTCATTGCATGTAATAAAGGCCGGTCACTAGAGCATCCACTTAGTTTATTTTCAATAAAATTAGTCATTTATCATTTTAAATATTTTTTACAATTTTTTGGATGCAAACAATGAGTTAAACACAAACTTATACCTAAAAATGGCACCAAAATCTCATTAAAAGCTCCTTATAAGACGAGTTCGGAGTCCATACACTTGGCTTGGAGTTACTCTAGCAATTTGCAACAAAGAAGGTTTAGAGTTCAACTATCCATTCTATCTGCTCATGCAACTCGTTAACACCTCGACGACAAGTGCGGATTCCACACCCATGGCTCAGAGTTGCTCTAGCAACCTGAAATCGATCATGTTCAGAGCTCAACTAGCCATTCGATCTGCTGTTGCAACCTGTTAAATCCTAAAACTAACAAGTTCGGAATCCATACACATGGCTCAGAGTTGCTTTAGCAACCTACAACCAAACACCTTCAGAGCTCAACTCGTCATTCGATCTGTTCCCTGAAACTTGTTAAATTTCCTTAAAGATAGATTAGAGGTCCAAAATCTTGGATTGCAATTACTCTAACAAACTTGCAAAAATGCAAGTTTTGGAGTTCAACTCGCTACTCTATGTGACTCACAATTTATTGGAGGACTCATATAGCGAGTTTGGAGAATAAATCTTCCTTAGAGTTGCTCCTACAACTAGCTAACCGCCTATACAGAAAGTTCGAAGTCCAACTCTTCCTTAGAATTGCTACTACAATAGCTAGGGACAAGACTAACAAGTTCTAACTTTATCAAATTCTACGCACATTGCCCCCATCGACAATTCATTAGCTACAAACAACGAGTTCGAGACCTCGCTCTTCACAAGAACTCAGTCAATGTCTCATCAATTTCACACAACAAATTAAACATCAAGGTTCAAGCATAGAAAAGAGTTCTTAATCGCACAAAAAACAAGTTTCTCTACAAATCACGCAACTATCACGAAACTATCACAAACCTATGTATTCAAATCTAGTGCCACTACCAAAATTTACAAGTACAAAACTATGAGTCGTGTTACAATTGCAACACTATAAACTTCAAATAAAAGCATCACTTCAAAAATGCACCGAAACAATGGGCAGTATAGTAGTATTGCAAGTGATCTACAGACCTTCCTTTCCACTAAGTGGATGAGGAATGTTCCTCCTAAGGTACATGAGCCTCCTCACAGGTTGTTTGACAGGAACCACCTCTCATGGGCCCCCTATGCCTTTCATAGGAAGCGCCGATCCTGCAAACTGAGTATGGGGACCATGACCCAGCACGCGCGACCCTCCATGGGTATAAGAACTCAAAAAGGCGGTCAGCCCACTTTGGGCAATACCAGGATGACGATGGGCTACCTGTGCAGTCAAGCCCACTCCTCTAATAGTTGTCCTAGCTCCACCAACCATTGCGCCCTTTTTCACACCAAGAGTGCACGAAGTGCTAGCCATTTGCAGCCCACCAAGCTTCGCTTGCAGATGGTATATCTCCAAATCCTTCTCAACGAGCACTTCTCCAAGGATTGCACACTCCCCAACACTATCTTCTGTCACCTTGGGGAGCAAAGGCATGCCAGAAAGGCGATCAACATGCAGAAGAGCTACAAACCCTCTCAATTAGCACCGAATTGAGGTGAACGATCACAACCTACTCATCTTCCGACTGATCACCCAAGCGATCAAGAGATAACAACTGTTTACGTAGTTGCTCAACTTCATCACCTTGGGGTTCTCCCCCACTCCCGCAATCATTGATCAATGAGAAGTACCAAAAGAGTTATCTCAACACCAACAAGCCCAAGGAAATAGTCACAAAAGGAACAAACAACTAAGTGTTACAACCAAGAGTAGTACAAAGCACACCGACTCAATACACAAGAAATGAAAAAGAAGAAAGCATTCTTTCATCTACTAAAACGAAGATACAAAAGTGCGGTGGTCAGTCCACAATATGGCATCATACAAAATAAAAATCAAAAGCAACAAAAAATAATAAGGGTGAATCAAGCGTCCACCTGCTTCGATGGATCAAAGGGAAATCATCCCGTAGCCGCCTCCTTCCCCATGCTCTTCTTCCCCGAGCGACTCTTCTGACCCCTAGCAGGAGCACCACCCTCACCTCTGTCCTCCTTGACTTTGCACTCAGCAGAAACCTCTCCGGGATGGAGCATCATGTGGTATCCATTTGCGGTGAAGCTGGGAACATGCTTCGCCACGTGAGCGATAGCCCGAGCATAGGACTTATCAATCATGCTCTGCAGCTTGGCCTCCACCTTGGCCTCAGCAGCCTTCACGGTCGATGTCATCTCAGCCTGTGCCTTCTCCAACTTAAGCATGAGGTTGACGACCCACTTCTACGATGCCTTAAGCTTGAGGCATGAATCCTCCTCCCTCCTCCCCGATGTCACTTCCCTCTTCATCGACGCCTCCAACTGTAGGCACGACTCCTCTCCCTTCTTCTTCAATGTTCCCAACTCCGTCTTCTACCCCCTTGATAGCCTTCTTCTTATCTCTCTCAGCATGAGAGATTTGCGCCTTCAAATTCTTCTCCTCGGGGGCATAAAAGTTGACCAAGTAGCCGAAATGACACGTCATCTGAAATAAGAAGGAAAACGTTCAAGTCGTCATACTACAAATGGGAGAAACGAGAACCAAATTTCAAAAACACTAGAACATACCATCATCTGTGCTCACACAATCTCTAGGATAGATCTCTCGGGCAGCTCCATTTTCAGTCTCTCCCGTTCAGCAGGAGTGGGGAGGTAATGAATCCCATATAAGCAAGCAGTTGAGTTGCTGAGGAGGCCCTCCTACTACTTCTTGCTCTAGTCGGGAACGTGATCATCTCCTTCTTGTCACTGAGAATCACCGCAGTTGGGGCGATTCAAAGGGACAGGCGGGGCACTCACCACGATCGCTGCCGAAGAGGAACCCCTGACAACGACATCAGCCGGTGCCCCCGAAGGCGTCTCGATCGGAACAGTTGGTGCCGGAGCAAAGGGATCCTCGGAAGTAGGGGGACGACTCTCCGACCTCTTGCGCTTCTGAGGTTCGTCAGTCCTCTTGTTGCGAAAGGCCTCTCTTTCCTCGATCAAGTTTTCGAAATCTATACCAGCTGTCCCTGCAAGATCTAACATGAAAAGATTAGAACTCGTAATGCAAAAAAAACAAAAATAACAAAGATATTCACAAAGCATAACACACGGAAGGAAATAAAAGCGATAAATCGTACTAGGATCAACCGGGCTAAGACCACCTTCGAAGAGTACTTCATTGGTGATATCTCGCCACGCCAACATCTTCAACTCAAGAAGAGCATCACTAACACTCTTCTCCGCCGCAGTCACCATCTGTTCTGCCCTCAACGTCGATGGAACCATTCTTCTCCATGTCGTAGGAGTCCCCCACGGCACAACTCTACGAACGATGAAAAACTTCTCCTTTTAACACTTAATCGAGTCAGGAACCTCGATCACCCCCCCAATTTCTACAAGGGAAATGTACCATTGTTCCTCCATTTTGTTCTGTTAGTCGATCTTGAAGTGTCACCTAAAGACGGTGAGACTCGGTTCAACTCCGAGTCTACGACATTGTAGGACAAATCTCACAACGGGCCTTCACGCGTTTGGCATAAGTTGCATCAGACATAACCTATACTAGTTGAGCACCTCCCTAACGAAGGTGTGAAGAGGCAAACAAAGCCCAGCATAGAAGACATCGCAGGGGAAGAAACAGTACTCGTCAGACATCGTGTAACATGCTCTAACTCAGGAACCCGATAAGAGTAACCCGTACTCAGAGGGAATCCCGATGGCCCTAGTCATGGCAAGCTTTTCCCGTGTGAGAATAGTGATGGCAAAATCAGCCTCAGTGGTGTAGACTGGGTCTGGCTCGGCATACTCCATGCCATTCCTAAGAAAATCACGATCCACCACGGCGTATTCCATAATCAATTTGGGAACTAGAAATAACGGTATCTTAAGTGCCACCCCTTATCTCTCTCAGGCTCAATGACCGTCTGTACAAAAGGTGGAACAACTGACTACATCCTTCCCCTTCTCTTCTCTAGTGAAACCGTTAGCCTCAAGATCACTGTCTACCTTTGAACAAACCGCAACGGAAGAAGAATTGCTCAACGAAATGCTAGACATAACAGACAACGATCGCAAAGGAGCACTACAAGACTAACAGTCTTTACCGGCATTTTTTTCCACATTCACCGGCATTTTAAAACCCCGCTGTAGATACCACTGGCGTTTTATAAATCGCCGGTGCAAGTGTCGCTGAATCGTGTGTCGCTTTACCTTAGGGACATTCCCCGACATTTTTTACGAACGCCGGTATAGGTAAAAACTACACCGGCGGTTAAAAAATGCCACCGAAAGGGTGGTTTTGTTTGGGAGTACTATTTTCGGCCATCACCTACACCGGCATTTTTAAAACACCGATATAGACCGCCAGTTTTTGCTGAAAGCTACACCAGTGCTTGTAAAAATGCCGGTGTAGATAAATTTTTTTTAAAAAAAAATTTTAAAAAAATTAAAAAAAAAAAAAACCCTTCATCACTCTTATCATCAAAACCAATTGCAAAACTAAAAGAGACCCATTATAATATATATGAATGAAGCATAACAGTATAATATCATCAAATTGTAATCTCATAAACATAATAATGTGATCTCACCACATTCATAACCAAGATATGGAGTTCAAAATGTTGAGTTACAAAGAGTGAAAAAGATTATTTTCACTGTCAAAATACAAACTGAGATGAAACTTATACTTTTATAATACTCATGAGATAACTGTCAATTGAAACCACAACATAAGTTCAAACAGGATTATTTCATCACTAGTCACTCCTCTATAAATCATAGTATGCAACTTCAGTTACATAATCCATCTCATCATCACTTAAAACCAATTAGAAAGAACAATCTCATTTTCAAACCCAAGCAACAAGCATGAACATTATCTTAGAAACTAATACTCATCTAGACATCATGATATAATTGTATATAAAGTTTAGATAAAAAAATTTCCATCACTAGTCACTCCTATATTAAAGAAATCATAGTGTGCAACTTCAGATACATTATCCATCTCATCTCCAAATTCAGACAAAAAAGCAACTCAGTAACTCAGACAAAAATTTATTAGGTACCAAGTTTCAGATTGCATACCCCAGACATCATCCAATTTGATGAACACTTCATTTAAGAAAGGAGATAGTGGAGGATCGATCACCCTTACACTGATACAGTACTCAGTAACTCAGAAGACAATTAAATTTAAGCAACTTCAAAACCACAACTATAAAGCTTTTCAATTTCTGGGTGGACACTAAGTGGAAAAGAGAAGCTTTGAAACAAAATTAGATACCACCACAAGAGTTAATAGCATCAAGTGCTACCCCTTCAGTCATGAAATTACCACCTAGAGCTCTTTATATAGAAAAGGAAAATGAGGACATATTAGATTCTTGGAGGAAATAATATCACATTTATGAGAATTGATAAGATCATATATATCTTCTTTTTTGTGTAAGCTACCAACACCTTGAATATTCCAGGAAATACTAATCATAAAAATCAACATTCTCCATAGCTCTAGTAACTTCATTGGCTCTAATAGAGTCAATATGGTTGTTGAAATCAATTTATCATCAAACCCATATTACTAGCAATAGACTAAAATCATCATTAGATAACGAATTAAAATGAATTTTGCAAATAGAGCCTAAGGGAATTTTGCAAAATGAAATCCTGATTCAATCTCAGAAGCATGATTATGATAATCAACGAGACTAGAAGAATCCTGAATAGAAGCATGCTTATACAACAACCAACCAACCAACCTATACAAATAAAACGATAATCCAACAGCGCAAGATAATTACAAGAATCTGAAAAATTCAAGCCACAAGGAGAAGAAATCTGAGTTGTTTATGAGAGGGAGAGAGAGATTGTTAACGAGCAGATCTACCAGTTCCTAGAGGATGGTAAAAATTGTTAAATCACAGCGTTAAAGCTTCACAACTACATGAAGAGCACAACTGTAATGCACATACAAACACAAATACACAAATCACTAACAGATTCCTGCAAGTTCCTCTTCACCAAGTAATCATAAATGCACACATCCAACCTGTTCCAAAACCCATTCAACCGAAAATCCATCAAAAGGAATGCCTTTTTTTCCCTTTCCAACTCAATCAACCTCATCCCATTCAAAGAAACCCATCAAAAATATCACTTTTTGCCCATTTGGGATCAAACAGCTTCATCTAAAAACCATACTAACCCCTAAAAAACTACAAACAACAAAAGCATGACTAGAACCAAATCCGGTTAGTACGATAAATCAAGAACCGATCAAAACCCTAACCCTAACCCTAATCAAGAACCAATCACTAATTAACCAATTCTCATATTCTCAAATTCATACCAGAATAAACTTTAGGGTTTGAAATTCCTTACTTAATTTGATTGGGGGAGGGGGGACGGCAGTTTTTGAGAGGGAGAGAGAGATTGGGAGAGGGGGGACAGCGGGGGGCCGCGATGGAGGACCGGGGGGGAGGGGCGAAGGGGGCAGGTGCGGCGATGGGGGAAGGGGCGACGGCAAGGGAGGGGGAAACGACGACGGCGGGAGAGGGGGACGTCGATGGGGAAAGGAGAGAAATAAAATTTGGGGAATAGAGTAAAATGAGAGGGGGGGAGGGGAGCACAGTTCACTTATCGATAAACTACACCGGCGTTTTTACGTAAAAATGCCGGGGTATCCCTAACCTACACCGGCATTTTCTTAAAATGCCAGTTTATAGTCGGATACTTTTTAACCCCAGCACTGTTGGTTTCTACCGCGGCGTTTCTACCGAAACGCCGGGGTAGAAATGCCGGAGTAGACTTCATTTGTTGTAGTGGAGTTACCTAATCAAAGTTATAAGAATGCTGAATCTACAACGGCCTCTAGCACCACTATCAAAATACCAGGCAAACCACCAGCACCGCTCGGTAAAACCACCACAGTTTCTAGAGAGAGAAGCTTTCAAAAATTTGTAGAGAGAGAAAGTGAAGGAAGTAAATGAGAAAGTTAGAGGCAAAATTAAGTCTCATTTATAGAGCGCCAAGATCAAACTACCACGTGGCGCATCTGAGTCATCCACAAGATCCAATTGTTAAAGCACTCTATGCTCAAATCAAAAGAAGCAATATCTCAACAATGAAACGTTTGGTTGACATAAAAAGCGAAAAACACAATGCTTGGTCGACAAAAAAGCAATTTGAAGGGATAAACCACTAAACAAACACTTGGCAGGCAAAAAATTGAGGAATCTTCAACCAACTAGAGTCTTAAATTCAATGGGGTAAGCCAATCAACAAACATTTGGTGGACACAAAAAATTAACATCAACAAGAAGAAACCCAATACAACCCCGCTCCAAGATGATCAAGCCTAGCTCCACAACAACCCCTACTACAAGGAGATGTACAAAGATCCAAGCTCTGGCTTTACACAACTCAAGCTTCGATCAAATTCCAATGCAACAAAAACCCTAACTCTCTAAAAAAACACATTTCGGCCAAACCCAACTTCCACACAAAGCCCCAAAGAGAAGAACAAGCTCAAGACCTAACAAATCCAAGCATTCTTACTTCCTACCTCGGTTATAGGGGGAAGCTCCAAAAGATGATCATGCTAAGGAGATGAATCTCTACAGAGAAGCCGCACAAGGACCTCGAAGTCAATCAAATCCCGAGCACCTCACAAACACAATCCAAAACTTCACACAAACTTAACCTCGCTCCTCATTCATTCTTCGAACCCAAAGACTCGGAGGAGCATGGGTTGTGCAAGAGGCCCACGTAGCACAAGCCCAACAAAGGCCCTATCAAAGCCAAAGCTCACTCGAAGAGGTGCTCACCTTGCTCGACCAAATCCTTTCTCGATGAGATTGGTTGTCGAAATTGCTCGCCCAAAGTTGCTCGACTAAAAACATGCTTGACGAGATTGGTTGCCGAAATTGCTCGCACAAAGTTGCCTGACAAAAAAGGTGGTCGACCACAAACTTTCTCATCGAGCTTGGTCGACCACTACCTTGTATGCTGAAGCTTGGTCGGCCACCACCTTGCTCATCCACTTCCATGGTCGCTGAAAACCAAGCTCGGTGAAGAGGGTGATCGCCCACAATCTTGCTCACCTGCACGTTAGCCCACCAAAGAACTCTGCTCACTACAGCTTAATGAAGCAGAGCTTGCTCGCCAAAATTTCTCGTCGAACCTGCTCGCCAAAACCCAAGCGGGATCAAAGAAGGCCTTGCTCGACCAAAGCATAGTGGTCGACGAGGACCTACGTTGTCGCTAAAAACCAGAGAAACAAAACGAGGAAGATGAACAGTGCTCGCCCAAACGGTCAGGCGAGCAAGGGGGTCCCTGAAGCTGTCGACAACCGTTAGATTGCTCAGGAATTCTCACCTTTCCAGTGATTGACGTGCCTGATGAAGCCATGTCGCCATCCCCTTCTGCTAGTTTAGCAACCATTTGATCTCACTCAGCGGGCGAGCCATCTCTGATGGACACACCAGATGAAGCCACGTCACCCACTCTCCACTGCCTTCACGTCACAACCACTCAAACCCATCAGCGGTCAAGCCAACGAGTGCGATTGCTCCAAGATTCGTGCCATGTTTGATAAATAAATAACCCCCCCCCCAAATTATATATATATATATATATATTACATTCAAAATTGCAATTAAAAATTTCAAAACTAATTATTAAATTCAAAATTTTAATTAAAATTTCATAAAAATAATTAAAATCTAGAGTAATTACTTAGAAATTCGAAAAAACAATTATTAATGGGGGAAAAATATTTAAATTCCGAAAAAGTTCATCGAAAATTTAAGAAAAATCCAGAAAAGTTCAAGAAAGTATTCGCCACCTCTAGAAGCTTCTGATTAATTCCAGGTATCTCCAGTCATCCCTGAAAGCTAAAATTGTATGTCAGAACTCTGTAACAAGGCAAACTACTTTCCGAAAGCCAAGAAAATTACGTTCCGGGAGTGGGGGCTTATAATAATGATAAAAATCATAGCAAGTTAGGGCGATACAATTCTAACACATATCTTAAAGCGAGGCAGATTAATTGTAACTGCCGTTTTCGCCTTTACGAATTTTCGGTGTATTTTCTGTATTTCGATTATTTATAAATTCATTTTGTTTTGAACTCGTTTTGGATCTTCTATTAAAGTCTTTTCTAATCAAAAACTATGTTTATTTCAAATGATTGTATATTTTAACAAAAATATTTTTTCAATTTATAAGTTTATTTTCTATTCATATTTGATTAATTATTTACATTTTAGCCCAAAATCGATCCCATTATTATTTGTTGATTATTTTAAAGTCGGGCTCCTAATTCATTATATCCCATTATTATTTGATTATCTATTTATTTGATTGAGCTCAATCCATTCTTATGATTATTATTATTATTATTTCGATTTTATTTTTAAAAGAAATCCGGTTCCAATTCTCTGTTGAGTAAAACCCATATATTCTTTGATTCATTATTATTATTATTATTTCCTTGAACGCAATCTAAGATCAAAATAATTCAATCTAATTATTATTTTTTTAATTATTAATTATTATTATCATCTTTCTTGATTGTTTATTAATTTGTGAAAGTCCATAGATCTTAATCCATCTTTTTTTATTATTATTTATTATTATGAAGCCCATAACTCTAAACTGAAAACCCAAACAAAAATAATAGCCAATGCCCCACTCATCTCTCATAATTGAATCCCCACTATTTTCTCCTAACCTACATCCCCTATTCTCCATTACCTTGTCTAACTAATTCCCCACTAATTCCTAATCATCCCCTAATTATCTCCTAATCACCCCCCTTCTTAATCATCTTCTTCATCCTCCTTTCATGTGCATCCCGAAACCCAACTTCCTCTCACCACCGCCGCCAACACCCGAGCGCGACCTCCTTCTCCTTACCAGCAAACTCCTTGTTGCCTCACTGAGTCCCCGATCGCTGCTCCACCTCTCCCTGCCATCTCCGAGTGCCACCTCGCTGCACAATCCGAACACTGTGATCACCCGCAGCACCACCACTGTCGCCTTCAACCACCTTCTTCGTCTCCACCTCCTTACCGAGCGCCGTGAACCACCATCACATGCACCCCTTAATGGTTGCTTTGATGTGAGCTTCTCCACGAAAACTAACTCCTCCGAAGCCTGATCCCTTGCAGTCGACCCTTGCTGCTCCGCCGCCGCACACAACCCTGATGCCGCTACCGTCCTCCTGCTACTCCTTCCCCCGACAATGAAACCACTCCCACCACTTCCTCCATACTATTGCTGCACTCCGAGCTCCAACACTGGCATTCTTCGTGTCGCACCGTCCAGCCATGCAACCATAGCTAGAAACCCCCCCCCCCCCCCCAGCAGCCCCTCACTAGCAACCCTGACTTCCTTCAACCCCGAAAGCACCCCGAGATCCTCTGCGCTGCCCTCCCCATAGGCCTGAACAACCGCTGCATCACCACCCGAGCCTCGTGGTTGTCGATATTGCAGTGGTCGATGTCGTGCTCACTGTTGCTACCATTTCCGCTTCACCTTCTTGCTCGCTCGCACTCATCGAACTAAGGCAAGTGTTCTCTTGTGCAACCTTTTTTATTTCCGTACAAGCTTTTGCTTTGAATTATGCCAGTAGTCGTTGGTCGATTCATCGTATTATAACCACGTTTTTCGTTTCCTTCATGTGTTGATTGATCTTGACCCATTAGTATACATTATAATAGTTGATTCTTGTTAATCTCGTACTCGTAAAATGATTATGAACATTTCTTGTCATTTCATACTGTAACCCCTGTTTTTCGTTTTTCGTATTTTTTTATGTATTTTTTTTCTTCTTCTTGAGTATTTGTACTCTCTTGTATTTTTCTTGGACCGTATGTTAGAGTTGTTTTCAATATATATTCATTTTATTTTATTTTGAGCTCTTTGTGTTTGATTTATTTGTCTTTTGCTTCGTTCTTCATCGATTGTTGTTTTCCTCTTTATTGGATTCTGTTCTATTCTTTGGCTTGTGTTTTAGGTGATCGCGATTTCTTTTGCCTCAGCCTATTATTTATGATCCTAATTGCAATTTTAAAATAGACCCTCTTGATTATCCCTAAACCCAATTGATTACCCAAATCCTAATACCCAATCTCCTAATACTACTCTTAATAAACCCATAAACCCAATTACCCAACTATCCTACTACAAACCCTAATCACCCCCTATATAAACTAATCCCTATCTCTCTATTCCCTACCGAAACCTAGCCACTGTTACACCCCAAAACCCTAACCCCATTACTGCTGAACCCCCATACCCTGTGCAACCCCTACCGCTAATCCCCACTTCACCCTCAACCTCCCGATCCATCACCTTGAACCCATTACAGCTGCACCCATTGCTCCCCATTGCTGCACCCACCCGTCGCTGATCACCCAAGCCCCTCATCGTCCATATTTTTGTCTCATCTCTCCGTCGTTCGCCCTCTCCCTCGAACTTTGTTTCGGCACTAATTGATAGAAATAGCAGTAGCGACGCTAGCCAGTGCCAGTGCCAGTGCCACCACCACCGTTGTTCCCTTCTGTTCGTCCCCTCGCCGACTGCAGTTGCGACAGCGGCAGTCACTGCCGCCGTCCGTTCTGTCGTGGTGTCTCTCTCTCTTGGTTGGTTTGCACATGACCGTAGTTTGCACGTGTATTTGCTTTGGTTCGTGATTTGTGTTTGTGGGTTTTGCTTATTGTGTTCGTTGCCCGGGAATCTGTTCCCGTTATTCTTGGTGTTCTTCGTTTTCCGTCTTCGGTTAAGGCAAGTAACTTGTACTCAAATTTCTTTGTATGATACAAGTCAAAAAATACCTGCTTATAGTGTAGTTGGGTTCTAAAGACAACTCGTGTGTGTGTGTTATTTTTGATGGATTTTATCTCTATAGTGCTATTTGACCATAGTTGCCTCACGATACAAAAATCGACATGAAAACAACTAGGTTTGACCGTTCTTGATCTATTCACATATGTGAGATAATTAGGTAAAATTATGTGTTTGATAAGATCCATGTGATATGATGGTTGTGAATATGTTATATACTCTATTTCATGATGTTTGGAAACTTAGTAGACTCTGTACCATGTTTGATTGTGATTGGAACGAGTTTCATGTGGTTTATGTTGGTTTTGTTTTCAAGAGAAAATCTGTATTGGTCAATGATCAGTTTTGATTTATATTTTAGACCCTATTTAGGTCAGAATTCTTAATTTTTGTATTAGACATGAATTGTATAGAAATATGTCTTCTTCCCAAACTCTCTGACCTTGATCGATTTCGTTTTCATATGAGTGAGTTATGGCTATTTTACTACAGAGATGTATTCTATTTCCAGATTTCGTTTCTTGATGATTTAGATGATTAAACTATTTTGATACTAGTCCTAAATATATTATTTTGATCTAAAACTTTGTACAGTATTTCTATACCTATTTAGAGATTACCCAGAATTTTGGTGGATTTTATTGATGAGCTTTATACGCCATTTCATGCTTGTTTATGAAAGCTATATTTGCTGTATTTTGCTCGCTGTTCTGTAAAGAATCGTATTTTCACCATATTTCTTTTACTGTATGGAAAATATTTATGAAATATGAAAGTTATCTTATTTTGTCTATTTGCTTCTCCCTTTTAAGGATTTGGATTTCGTTTCACGGTTTGCAAGATATTACAGTTTTCGTACAGCAGTGTTGGGAATTCCAGATTTGCCAAACTGTCGTTTCTTGATGTTTTCTGATTTTTGTTGACTGAACTAATTTTACTGGAATATTATGAAACTTTATATTCTGATACTAAACATATTGGGGGATTACTCTAGATTTTTTCTGGATTTATTTGAGGAGTGTTAATGTTGTTTTTTTGACTTTGAATACGATTTACAAATTTCTGGCTGAACGTATTTTTCTGGATTCAAATCAGTTTTAAGTTATGATTTTGTGAAATACTATATGGCTTATATATAATTGCTGGATTCGTGTGTAAGTATATTTTCTAGATTCTTCAATGGATTCATATTTGGATTTCTGTAGTAACGGAAATCACTATTTTAGTACTGTACTGTCATACTGTCCTGAATATGAAAATATACTGTTTTGCTTGTGACCCAGGATATTTGACTTGTCCAGATTCTGATTTATTTGAGCTTAATGTATTTTGTTTCAATTAAATTCTGTTGGTTTATTAATTCAATTATGCATGTGTGGTTGACTCTTTTGCTTCCGACTCTGATTATTTTGTAAGATGTTGTAAAGATTCCTGAACAGCTTATGGATGATGCAAATCATTTGCTGGGTTGAGTCGCGTATCTGTATTCCGTATTCTTTTTGGGAAGCTGGGCATGCAAGAGATTGTCAGGCTTCATGGGGTTTCAGTCAGTATTGTATCCGACAGGGACACAAGATTCAGATATCAGTTTTGGGAGAGTCTTCAGCCTAGTTTGGGGAGTAAGTTGAAGTACAGTACGGCTTTTCATCGCCTAAACTGATGGACAGTCAGAGCGGGCTATTCAGATTCTTGAGGACATGTTGCGATGCTGTACGTTACAATTCGGTGGATCTTGGGAGGATCATTTGCCTCTCGTAGAGTTCTCGTACAATAACAGTTTTCAGGCCAGTCTTTAAAGCTGCACCGTTCGAGGCACTTTATGGACGTAAATATAGATCACCAGTGTGCTGGGATGACATTGGTAAGAGGTAGTTGTTGGCTCCGGAGTTAATCACCAGGACAGTTGATGCTGTGACTCAGATCAGAAAGCATCTTCAGGCAGCTCAAGATAGGCAGAGGCGGTGGGCTGATGTCCATCGGAGGGCTTTGGAGTTTGTTGTTGGTGACCATGTTTTCCGTAAGGTATCGTTGTGGCGCGGTGTCATTCGGTTCGGTGGTGGGGGTAGGCTTAGCCCTAGATTTATTGGACCGTTTGAGATTTTGGAGCGAGTAGGCAGTATGGCCTATCATCTTGCTTTGCCGCCAGGGTTATCAGGAGTGCATGATGTTTTTCATGTCTCACAACTCAGGAGATATATCCGCAATGAGAGTTACGCGATCGACTACTCTGAGTTGACCGTGCGGCTGGATTTGACTTGTGAGATTCCGCCAGTTGCTATTGTGGATCGGCGGGAGAAAGTGCTTAAGAACAAGGTCATCAAGTTGGTTTGTGTTGCTTGGAATCCTCACTCGCCTAGTGAGTCGACTTGGGAGTTGAAGGAGGAAATTCAACAGAAGTTTCCTCATTTGTTTGAGTAGTGGTTGTTTTGTTTTGTTTTGTCTTATTTTCTTTTCTTTTGGGGTTACCCTATGTATCTTCTTTGTGAATTTCGAGGACGAAATTCTTTTTGTTAGGTGGGTAGGATTATAACCACTATTTTTCGCTTTTCGTATTAGATGTATTTTTTTCTTCTTGAGTATTTGTACTCTCTTGTAATTTTCTTGGACCGTATATTGGAGTTATTTTCAGTATATAATCATTTTATTTCATTTTGAGCTCTTTTTGTATGATTTGTTTGTCTTTTACTTCGTTCTTCATCGATTGTTGTCTTCCTCTTTATTGGATTCTGTTCTATTCTTTGGCTCGTGTTTTGGGTCATCGCGATTTCTTTTGCCTAAGCCTATTATTGAGGATCCTAATTGCAATTTTAAACTAGACCCTCATGATTATCCCTAAACCCATTTGATTACCCAAATCCTAATACCCAATCTCCTACTACTACTCCTAATAAGCCCATAAACCAAATTACCCAACTATCCTTCTACAAATCCTAATCACCCCCTATATAAACTAATCCCTATCTCTCCTTTCCCTACCGAAACCTAGCCACTGTTACACCCCAAAACCCTAACCCCATTACTGCCGAACCCCCATACCCTGTGCAACCCCTACCGCTAACCCCCACTTCACCCTCAACCTCCGGACCCATCACCTTGAACCCATTACCGCTGCACCCATTGCTCCCCATTGCTGCACCAACCCGTCGCTGATCACCCAAGCCCCTCGCCATCCATCTTTCTATCTCATCTCTCCGTCGTTCTCTCTCCTTCTCGGCCTCTGTTTCGGTGCTGATATACATCAACAGCAGCAGCAACGCTATCTAGCACCAATGCCGCCACCACCGTTGTTCCCCTTCGTTTGTCCCCTCGCGAACTGCAGTTGCAACAGCGGCAGTCACTGCCGCCGTCCGTTCCGCCGTGGTGTCTCTCTCTCTTGGTTGGTTTGGACGTGCCCGTAGTTTGCATGTGTATTTGCTTTGGTTCGTGATTTGCGTTCATGGGTTTTGCTCGTTGTGTTCATTGCCTGGGAATCTGTTCCCGTTATTCTTGGTGTTCTTCGTTTTCATCTTCGGTTAAGGCAAGTAACTTGTACTCAAATTCCTTTGTATGATACAAGTCAAAAAATACCGCTTATAGTGTAGTTGGGTTCTAGAGACAACTCGTGTGTGTGTTATTCTTGATGAGTTGTCTCTGTAGTGCTATTTGACCATAGTTGCCTCACGACACAAAAATCGACATGAAAACAACTAGGTTTGACTGTTCCTGATCTATTCACATATGTGAGATAATTAGGTAAAATTATGTGTTTGATGAGATCCATGTGATATAATGGTTGTGAATATGTTATATACTCTATTTCATGATATTTGGATACTTAGTTGACTCTCTACCATGTTTGATTGTGATTGGAACGAGTTTCGTGTGGTTTATGTTGGTTTTGTTTTCAAGAGAAAATCTGTATTTGTCGATGATCAGTTTTGATTTGTATTTTAGACCCTATTAAGGTCAGAATTCTTAATTTTTGTATACATGAATTGTTGAGAAATCTGCCTTCTTTCCAAACTCTCTGACCTTGATCGATTTCGTTTTCGTATGAGTGAGTTATGGCTATTTTACAACAGAGGTGTATTCTATTTCCAGATTTCATTTCTTGACGATTTTGATGATTAAACTATTTTGATACTAGTCCTAAATATATTATTTTGATCTGAACCTTTGCACAGTATTTCTATACCTATTTAGAGATTACCCAGAATTTTGGTGGATTTTATTGATGAGTTTTATACGCCGTTTCATGCTTGTTTTTAAACGCTATACTTGCTGTATTTTGCTCGCTGTTCTGTAAAGAATCGCATTTTCACCCTATTTCCTTTTACTGTATGGAAAATATTTATGAAATATAAAAGTTAGCTTATTTTGTCTATTTTCTTCTCCCTTTGACGGATTTGGATTTTGTTTCACAGTTTGCGAGATATTACAGTTTTCGTACAGCAGTGTTGGAAATTTTAGATTTGCCAAACTATCGTTTCTTGATGTTTTCTGATTTTTTTTACTGAACTAATATTACTGTAATATTATGAAACTTTATATTCTGATACTAGACATATAGGGGATCACCCTAGATTTTTCCTAAATTTATTTGAGGAGTTTTAATTCTGTTTTCCTATCATTGAGACGATTTATTGATTTCTGGCTGAACGTATTTTCTGGATTCAAATCAGTTTTGAGTTATGATTTTGTGAAATACTATATGGCTTATATATAATCTCTGTATTTGTGTGGAAGTCTATTTTCCAGGTTCTTCGACGGATTTAGATTTGGATTTCTGTAGTAACGGGAATCATTGTTTTAGTACTGTACTGTCATGTTGTCCTGAATATGAACATACACTGTTTTGCTCGTTTATGTGACCTTATATCATCTATGCATGTTTATTTGTTTCCCTGAACCTAATACTGATTATACCATGTTGGTTTGACACTATTTCGTATACATTCATGCCTGTTTGATGACCATAATAAAAGTGATCAAGCCGGGATTTCTTAAGGGAAGATCTAGTAGTGGAAAATATGGAAACGTGCACTTGGAAGGGAACTAGTGTTCCATACTGTTACTGTTAATGTTACTGTTACTTTTACTGCTACTGTTACTTTTATTCTTACTGCTACTGCTACTGTTACTGATACCTCAGTACACTGCCCCATTACGGTCCAGTATGTAATCTAAAAGCGAAACTGTTTGTTGTAGCAACTATGTGTTATATTTTAGGACGCATGACGTGCTACATGTAATACCCCAGTTTGGCAGCGAACAGTCGACTGGTCGATCATACAGTCGACTGGTACTGCATATTTGAGACGGATTTGAGAAGGATTTGAGAAATTTAGTCCTACATGAGAAGTTTGATATGATAATTTGAGTATAAATATAATTAGCCAATGATCAAGAGTCACCTAATTGGTTAACCACCTTTTGAGAGGCAGCCTGTGGTGGGCAGTTGTACTACATAGTATCTAATTTGTCTTATAAAAATATTAAAATTGTCTGAATATTGGGGCGGGGCGTTACAAATGGTATCAGAGCCGACTTTCGACACCGGGTGTAGTAGAGGTCAGTATGATCTGCGGTGCTGAGAGTCATTGATCTCCGGGGTCGGGTATATTCTGCGGTATTGAGAGTCACAGGTAGTGATTGATAGTCGAGTATCCGATCTGCGGTGTTGAGAGTGATTGATCTCCGGGATCGACTATACTACATCGGCTAGAAAGGGCGGTCCTACACTAGATGTGTGCCCTGTACTCAGCGAGGACGCTGATTTCTAAAGGGGGGTGTATGTAATACCCTAGTTTGGCAGCGAACAGTCGACTGGTCGATCGTACAGTCGAGTGGTACTGCATATTTGAGACGGATTTGAGAAGGATTTGAGAAATTTAGTCCCACATGGGAAGTTTGATATGATAATTTGAGTATAAATATAATTAGCCAATGATCAAGAGTCACCTAATTGGTTAACCACCTTTTGAGAGGCAGCCTGTGGTGGACAGTTGTACTACATAGTATCTAATTTGTCTTATAAAAGTATTAAAATTGTCTGAGTATTGGGGCGGGGCGTTACACTACATAGCTAGTAATATACACAAGACTGTAAGAACATAAGACTGATACTGTTAGACTGATACTGTTGGACTGATACTGTTATACTGTTATACTGTTACACTGATATACTGAGCTTACTATTACTGGACACTGTTAGTTGCCATAAGACACTATACTTGACACATTCATTTGTACTGTTAGTATACCATGCTAGTTGACTTTGGTTTACTGATTCATGCTAGTTATTACTGTTGATGCATTATTCATGCTATTTGTTTACCTTTTCCATGTACTTGTATCCTATATTATAAGTGGCCCATTACTTGCATTGACGGGTACTTGTTTTCTCTTTCCTTCTCCTGTAATTATTAATTGCAGATCAGGATGGTCAGCTGCCCGACGGACATTGGTGAAATGAGATATTAGTGCTGGATTCTTGCTTATTAGTATTGCTATTATTGTTGCTTTGAATAATGTATTTTGAGTACTTGGATGATTACTTTGTATTTGGGCAATGTGACCCAGGATATTTTACTTGTCCAGATTCTGATTTATTTGAGCTTAATGTGTTTTGTTTCAAGTAAATTTTGTTGGTTTATTAATTCAATTATGCATGTGTGGTTGACTCTTTTGCTTCCGACTCTGAATATTTGTGAGATGTTGTAAAGATTCCTGAACAGCTTATGGATGAGACAAATCATTAGCTGGGTTGAGTCGTGTATCCATATTCCGTATTCTTTTTGGGAAGCGGGACGTGACACATACACTACACAAATATAAACTAGAAACAGATATAGATAGAAGAGATAGTAATTTGAATGCATTCCGGTTGTATATGATCTTATAATGAGATTCGTAAATTTAATACTGTAGTGATGATAACTTTTTCATGTTAACATTAGGAATCCATCCTAATTATTGATTATAAATGCTAGTTCATTTCTTGCTATAAGAATATATAGATTGTGTATCATGATTGTTGCGAATGAGTGTATTTAGTTTCTGCTACGCCGTTTACCCTAACTTCCAATTAAGAATTAGACCCAGTTCCTGTTAAAATAATTTATAACTTATTAAATAAAAGTTGTAGCCCCCTGAATCTAGCTTCGGGAACATCTGACGGATATGAAATCAGACATGTAGAGTGCAACATATCCTAATTTTAGTACTGTTAGGTTTTTAATTCCTAATTACTGTTTAGAAGCATATCTTCTCGATTAACTAATAAAATATCATGTTATCAGTAGAAATAAGATTTTATATTTACCAGTGTGTTACTAAACATGATTAGGAATTGATTTATGATTTTCATAAGATTTTCAAACTAATTCACAGTCACATTATATATATAAGAATTTGACCCTCACATGCTGCCTGAATACTAGTCCAGTAAAGAATTGACTGGTAAACCTAGTTACCTTGATTATAATATGTCGCGTGAATATGCGTTGAAACCAGCATGATGTCTATTTCCTGGAACCCCTGACGGTGCCTGATTATCTTTCCTGTAACAACGAAAGTGGATTTTTGGATTTTGTACAACAATATATTGTGGTCCAGAATTGTAACTTCATATCCTTGATTGTAAATATATTTATTTCTTACATTTAATTAATTAAACTTGTATATCATGCATTGCATAGCCCTTGATACCTCCTTGATCCTATCCTGATACCATTCTCGTTGTAGCATGTTCATGTTTAATTATTGTGAAAGAATAACAAGTCGATGTAATAAGGAAAAGAATCAAGTAGTGGACAATATAGAAGAGTGTACTCGGAAGGGGGCCCGTATTTTTCGTAATAGTGACTCTTTATATATTTACATAATATGATCTGATTCTTGGTTACATGATATGATTCCTATTATTGTCACTACAAGACCCGAGTACATGACTATGGAATTCATCACCAAAGTCTAAACGTTAACTTGATTGTATGCAACTGAACCTGTGCTATGGAACACAGGATTGTGTGCATTATATAAAATTGATAAAAGATTGATAAACATAAGATTAACACTGAGCACGTACATGATTTCTTTTACAAGTTACATGATTCCTGTTTACATGACATGTTTCCGTTACATGATCCCTTATTATCGATTGAATGTACATTGAAGTCCTGTTTACCTGTCTCATGTTTCAGTTTATAAGTTACATGATTCCTATTTATGAATTACATGATTCCTATTTACACGTTTTCATGTTTCCCATTTACATGACATGTTTCCTGCATTCTGGATTCCTTTTTTCAGAATTGATTATATTTTTAGACTTGTTCCAGTTGTCACTTGCATTACACTTGATCATGTTGTATTACAATTGCATCGCCATTTTTTGTTTCTCTTCTTGTCAGTTCTTATTTCTTTTTTGCTATATATATTGTTTCTCGTTTTCATGCTTGTTCCATAATTGAATTGCCAGTTCTTATTATTTTCCCTATTATGCCTGCTTCTTGTTCCTATTTTGCTTGTTACTACTTGCGGTCGTGGCTTGCTCTAATGTACATCCCCCTCCCCCTCCCCCTCTCTCTCCAACTCTAGATGTAGAGATTGCAGGTACTGAAGAGAGAATGACCGAAGGACTTGGTGAACAACTCTTCTAGAGAATGAAGTCAAATCTTTTATTGCATTAATAATCTTATTTCATACTTCTCCTAGTTACTATTGTTGCTATTTTTTTATATACATTGTATTTCGGGCGTTTTTGACCCGAAGTTTATTTCTTTCCAGATGTTGATTAGTTTGTGAGACATTTCATGAATTATTCATGTTTATGTGATTATTCTGTCATGCGTGGTTGTGGTTACATTTTATATTGTTAAGATAATATTTGTACAGCTTATGGTTGATGTGAGTTTGGAAACTTATATCATTCGCTAGACCTCAGTTACGTGTTCGCACTACAAACTGTATTGGCTATAGCGGCGCTTTTATAAGGCTATAACGGCAATTTTTGGCACCGTTATAGCTCGTAACTGCGCTTCTGAAATCGCCGCTAAAAGCGCCGCTAGAAAGTGCGTCGTTACAGCCATATAGGCTACAGCGGTGTGTTCGGTCGCCGCCGCTATATGGTGTCCACCTATAACGGCGCTTTCTTAGCGCCGTTATAGAAGTGTTTCGTTTTTGGGGAAAATGGCTATAGCGGCGCTTATGTGAAACGCCGGTATTGCACCACAATCAGAAAACCAGCCTTGGTACCTTGCTGCGGCGCTGTCCCAGCGCCACGATAGAGGATTAGAAACTGTGGTACCTATGGCGGCGTTTTGTGGTAAACGCCGCTATAGGTTTTTTTTTCTTTTTTTTTTTTTATTTTAATTTTATTTACATTTACATTTACATTTTATTATAAAATTTTCAATTAGAAAAATCAGTAATTAATCGCATATTACAAATACATGTAATCATATTAAATTTAAACGCAAATCAAGTAAATCAATAATATCATAATCAAGAACTAAAAGTCACAAATCACAAAAACAACTCAATTGTAACACAAACTGTCATACAACGAGTATCAAATGTATATGTTGTACAACACTTAGTTATTACAAAACATAGATATAATTCCTACAAAACATTTTTTAAAAAAGTCCAAATTCGACAAACTACGGCAGGGGAGTCTCTTCGTATGGCCCGCTGTTGCTTCCAATTCCATCGTTATTTTGCCCTGGTGTATGTGCGTGACTGGAAACCGATGGAATACGCTGACCCTGTAGAAAAAACAATCAAAATTCACAAATATCATTTGCTCGATCGTATATGAATTAATTAGTGAATAAGATACAATATAAAACTCAGTCATCTATAGTGACAGAGGAACTCAAACTTAATAATCATCATAATAGTAATTTATAACACATAAGAACAAGAAGAAGATGAAGAAGGATCACCACCTTCCAAGCTAAAAAAAAAGGGAATTTGACTAATACAGTTTCCTTTATTTATTCTTTCATATGAACTCGAATCTGGACAGTTTGACAGTGGTAGACATCCCAAAGTGTTCAAATTGATAGCTGAATAGTCACAACCTGACATTTATGTTTTTTTAGCTAAAGAAAAAAATGGACATTTATGCAGATATAGAATGTACCTTTATTCCTATCAATCGAATTACTTTAAAGATAAATTATCAATAGAATTACTCTAAAGATAAACTCTAAAAAGAAATAAACAATTAAATCGAGGAAAGTATGAAACTCAATCATCTATAGTGACAGAGGAACTCAAACTTAATAATCATCATAATAGTAATTTATAATGCATAAGAACAAGAAGAAGATGAAGAATGATCACCACCTTCCAAGCTAAAAAAAACAGGAATTTGACTAATACAGATTCCTTTATTTATTCTTTCATATGAACTCGAATCTGGACAGTGGTATACATCCCAAAGTGTTCAAATTCATAGCTGAATAGTCACAACATGACATTTATGTTTTTTTAGCTGAAGAAAAAAATGGACATTTATGCACATATAGAATGTACCTTTATTCCTATCAATCGAATTACTTTAAAGATAAATTCTCAATAGAATTACTCTAAAGATAAACTCTAACAAGAAATAAACAATTAAATCGAGGAATTTTATAGATGTATGATGATGGCCTGGAAGCTATGAAACAAGGCCGACCACTTCTACTTTTGCTAGTCGTGTCATGTATCTGACACACAAATTCGTGTGACACTTTCTTTTTAAGTGTAATTTTTGTATGTAGTCCTTGTGTATGTTGCATCGTGTCCATTTCAGTGCTTCTTAGTCTGCAAGTGATATTTTCATTTTTGACAATTCAACATTAAGGATAGATTACTTAGTTTTCCTGTAAAAGTGTATCATCATATCATATTTTGAAACTTAGGATAACATTTGTTTTCAATTTAAGATAATAGGTCAATTAAGTTTTAGTAAACTATGAGCTTATCGATAAACAGTATCATTACATTGATTAATTTACAATTATGTACCCATATTAGCATTCTTGTATTTATAGTCAAATTCCTCATGAAGTTCCTTACCGAATAAAAATGACTAAGGAGTCTAAAACCAGGAATTATATACTTCTACTTTTGTCATTAGTACAGATTAGTGACTCACCGACATGCATCTGTAGTACCATTTATCACTCTAAATCATAAATTGGATGAGGAAAAAGATATGATGGAATTTTTTAAGAGGAAGTTGGAACAAAAGCTTGTGCACAAACATTTGTTCATGGATCGTATTAATAATAATCATTTTCACAAACCTTCAAAATCAATATAGTAAAATGTCAAGGTAAAAAAAACTCTCTAAATGTCAAATCTCTCTTGAACCTTCAAACTCAATGGACTGCAAAGTTACGATACTTTTTCATTGAATTCTCTCTCCAACCTTCAACCCCTCCCAGCTTTCTTGAACAAGATATTAATAAGATGCCATCTTCAAGTCTATAAAGAAGTGAAAATGTTCTTGATATTCAGGACATAGTATACTCGTTGAAAGTTAAGTCGGACCAGTTTCCTACCTTTCCTTATCTGTCTAATATTCAGTGGCAAATTTTTTCTTGGTCTGCGTCCAATGTAACAGGGATTCATGACATATGTAATAAGGGTGAAGATTGAGGTGGCCTTAAGTGAAACCACCACTAGCATAACAAAATAATACTAAAGATGTTACCATAAGTGAATATCAACAACCAAAGCACATGAGAGAAAGATCTACAGATTAGAAGCCATGAATTTGTAAAGTCATAGGATCTTCATTGTGAGAATATTGCTATGTTTTTCTTTCCTATAAACTTGAACCTACAGACTATAATATTTAAAAAAAAAAACAGTGCAAGCTTATAAGATGCCATCCTTGCAAGACTCAACATGATAATAGTTACAAGACTGGAAAACTATAAATCAATATATAAGGCCAGGAAACAATGTCTGCAGCAATTGGAGTAAGTCATGTTCAGCTAAGTGAACATTATCTCACTGCAATTTATACAGATCATCATGAAACAATATTAAAGAATATGCTGCAAGTGAAGTACTAATAAGGCAACATCCACAAGTCCAAACATATAAGGTTAACAGCCAGAAAGCAAACTAAGTTGTGGAACTAATATCCAAAACCATACAGCAATTGGAGGGAGATACGAACAAAGGTTATACCGTAACTTCATCTGCATCGTAGTCCTCATCATCAGACAGATCAACAACATTTGCATCATCATTGAGTGATCTATCCACCCGCATCACAATCCCTTCATAAGAACGAGAACAATTAGTTACCCCTACAGGCCTCTTGCATTCATCAACATAAACAACACTAAAACCACAATCCAACCAAACAAATCAAGAACACCAAAAAAATCTAATACTCACTCTTCCAGCCCTACATCGTCAATTGTTCCCCAATTCCCCCGCCCAAATCCGTCCCTCTTCATCGCTTTCCTTCAATCATTACAACAAACTATACAAATTAACAAATTTCACCAAAAATGGAGGGTTAATATGCAAAATTTGACAGTAACTAGTAATCATTAACCCTCGACCATAAAGACTGTGACGATCGAACAACTTGTACTTATAACTAATCGAGTCCTCGACCCCCTGGTTCGCGCACGACCTCCCCGTCGTGCGCTTCGTGCTGCGCTAGCACTTGCAGGGGCCCACCTGTTGCCGTAACTCCACCATCCATCTAGAAGCTTCTCGGACTTTCCACTCTCGAGTTCGCACTCGCCGACACTCGCTTCTTCCACTCACTCAAGAAATCCTAGGTCAAACTAAACCCGTCGAAATGTAACATGAACGGAGATCTAGGGTTAGGGTTTCGAGACTACCTGAAGCGGGATTCGGCCCGTTGGCGAGGAAGCAGGGAGCGGCCGGCGTGCGCCTTCTCGGTCGGTTTAGAGGGAGCGGAAGAAGATGAGCGGGATCGTGGGTTTAGAGGGGATTAGGGGAGAGCGGATCGGTAGAGGGATAAGATTAAAGTAGGCGGGATTAGGGTTAGAGTAGAGCGGGAAGAAGATGAGCGGGATTAATTAGGGTTGTAAAAATTGGGGAAAGTAAAAAGGGGATGGGGTTTAGAACGGGGTAGCTTTTCAGAATATTATTTACCCCACCCTATAATGGCGCATATAAATAACCGCCGCGATAGGTCATAGATATATATATATATAACAGCATTACTATTTGAGGTTATAGCGGCGTTGTTGCCACGCGCCGTTACAGAGAGTGCTTTTTTTATAAAATAAAATTCTACTATACCTATAGCGGCGCAATGTGGTAACGCCGGGAAAGGTATGCCGCTATAGCCCATACGGTTTGTAGTGTCGTGTTTTCGTATAACAGGGAAGCATGGCGTGACATTAACAGTAATGGACCTCTTTTACATATTTGGGCCTTCTTCGTGCTTATTAATAAAATATGTGCCATTTTCAAGGCCATTAAAGGCGACTAGGCCCACTAGGAGAGGCACCCAGCCCATGAGGGCTGTAAGACTAATCTCGTATCCCCAAACAGGAGAATAACCGATACTACCTCCTGAAATGGGAAGAATCAGATAGGAGATAACAAATTTATATCAATCTCATAACTATTTCTCAGGCCTACAAATATTTTTCCTTCTCCCTCAGTGAGAAGGTAATCTGTAATTTCTCTCTCAAACTCTCTTTTTCTCTCTGGTTCTGACTTGAGGGTCGGAGGGTCTGTCGTCAGGGCCATTCCCGGTGTTTCAGGCTATTTGCAGGTCCATCGGCCGCATCAGTAACTGTTTGATTCAGATCAAGGTGTTCAATCAACGATCTGCCGATCAATGATTAGATCTTTAGTAGTTTTCTTCAAAATATAAATTCACTACCACTCCGAAATAAGCAGCAACCCATCATGATAACAATAGACATGGAAAGAAGAAGATAGTTCCATTAGTGAAAATATGGATTTAAATAAGCCAGAAGGCTATCTTCTTCAAGTGAAAACAATATATCTATAACAAATTGCCATCAACATAGTAGTAAAACAATTCATATGGACAAGTGCGGGAAAGTGTATAAATAAAAGCATAGTAGTGAAACAAGGTATGATTATAGATGACCATAATGTTGTGAGAGACAGCTTAGAGCTATCCTCAAGTCATATTAATCATTCCTCCTTTAACCCAGTTAATTATATTTCTTATTATCTTCCGAAAAGGACAAGACAGATTCAGAAGCAAAGCAGCAGAATGAAATGTACCACTGCTGATTTCACCACTAGGGATCCATCTTATGTACATTAATATAAGTGTAGTACTAGCTAAAATAAATAATATGATACAATATTATCAGATAAAACATTTTTGTTCACCAGTGGGACTTAAACTTTTGCTTCTGCGTTGCAAGGGGCCTATAAATGAACATATATGTTTTAATAACAGTTGCTAATGTTGTAAATTCTAATGTTTGTCCTACCTAAGAATATACAAATCAACAACTTCCATTTGTCAAACATTTTCAGCCAATTTGTTTATCCTAAATGCTAACAACTTCAAAATGCCGCCCAAGCCTAACCCAGCCCAAGTTCATCATCCCAATCTCATATGCACAGAACTACAAATCCACCCGTCATAATGTACAACGTACGGATTTTCCTAGACCAATTTAGTTCAATCAGGATCTCCACTAAAGAAATATATAGATACCTAGGATCATAATTATATTGAAAGAACAACAATTGAGATGGAAACATTGGTAGGGTAGAATTAATATTCAAATTCTAAGAGGAGCTAAGTTAGTTAATACCTAAATTCTTGTCTAATTTCACCTCTCCATCAGTAGGGAAGAAGCTCAGCATTGATAGAGAAAGAGAGAGAGAAAAACTAAAATCTTAGTGTTAAATATTTATATATATATATATATATATATGTGTGTGTGTGTGCGCGCGCGCGCGTGCACACACACACGCGCGCGCGCGCACAATAGAAGATAGACTGTGCTACACACGTGATACAACATATACATATATTAACATCACCTCTCAAATTCAATGTGGATCAATAAGAGTGAGTTTGAAAAGTAACACATGTTGCTGAGCCCTCATTTGCGATTTTGTCAAAATATCTACACATTGATACAACATATACATATATTAACATCACATCTCAAATTCATTGTGGATCAATAAGAGTGAGTTTGGAAAGTAACACATGTTGCTGAGCCCTCATTTGCGATTTTGTCAAAATATTTACACATTGAGATTCGTAAGGCACATAATGAAGAAAAATGACTTTGGGAACATGCTCTCAGGTGAACAAAGGCATCAACATCAATATACTTAGTGAGCTCGTGTTTGACCGGAATGGAAGAAATTTTGATGGTTATATTGTTGTCATAAAACGCATGAGTTGGCTAGGAAAGAATGCCCAAATCCTCTTCCAATCACCATAACCATTTAACTTCAGCAGTGGTGGTAGCAAGCGTACGGAGTTCAACCTTCGTGGTGGAACGAGCAACCGTAGTTTGCTTATTGGACATCCAAGATATGAGGGAAGATCCAAGGAACACACAATATCCAATGATGGGTCGCCTCTGCTAGCCCAAGTGGCATCAGTATAGGCCGACAATGTCAGCGACGAAAACTTAGAGAAGAATACAGACTGACTTATAGTGTCGCAAAGGTAACGAAGTAATCAAAGCAAATATCCATAGTGCACAAAGGTTGAAGTAGTTACAAACTAACTTAAAACATGACCACAAGAGAAATATCTGGTCAGGTAATAGTGAGCTAGATAAGTCACCCCACAAGATGTCGGTATCGAGTGGGATCAAGAACAGGAGAAAGATGACCCATCAGATGCCCGAAGCTTCAAGCTAAGTTCACGAGTTGATTTTGTCCGATTATCAGAGATAATGGCACAGCCCAAGAAATCTGCAATATATTTCTGTTGAGAAAGAAGATAACCATGGGCACTATAGGTAAATTCAAACCGAATAAATTATTGTAGCAAGCCAAGCTCAGTAGAAAACTTAATATGCAAATAGGTTTGCACAGTTTGAACATGAGTATGGTCGTCACCTGTAATAATCAAATAATTAACATAGAGCAAAAAACAGTATGACCTTTATTAGAAGAGTGAATAAACATAACAAGATCATGGCACTCAATAAAAGCAGGTAGAGCAAACTGTGGAACTAGAATTCTCAAACCCAGCCCTTGGAACTTGTTTGAGAGCACAGAGTGCACGTCAAAGAAGACATACAATATTTGGCGGGTGTCGCAACCCAAGCGGAGGAAGCATATATACTTCTTCAAGAAGCTCGCATGTAATAATGCATTCTTAACATCTAACTACCACAGAGGCCAATTATGGACGACAACTACAACAACAAGAGTCTGAACCGTGGTCATGTGTACAACATGAGCAGAAGTTTTTTGATAGTCAACCGCATATTCTTGTTTAAAGCCTCATGCAACAAGAAGAGCCTTATAGGTTCAATAGTACCAATAAAACGAGTTCTGATCTTATAGACCCACTTACATGTAAGTGGTTGTACTCCAGAAGGAGACTGGACAAATTCCCAAATGCATATTTTGCTTAAAGCATCCAACTCATTTTATCATAGCATATTGCAAAACTGAAAACCTTTCACATTAATCCTTACAAGTATCTCTAGCAAGCATTTAAATGAGAGACATAGTCAATGAATCGCCTACATTATAGGAGGTTGAAAAAACTTTTGATACGATAAGAAACGTCATATCATAGGGTTCCACTAGAAAAGGCTAACTAATACATCCAATCAAAAAGGCACTGCTCTAGGAAGTCCCTACCAAGTCTTTATATCGAGTTGCATTCCTATCTCCAAAAATATGAGATCAGGACTTGAATCTAAAAACTAAACTCTCTCCTATTGGATCAATGAAAGGAGTTCCTAAATGCCAAAGGTACGTTAGGCTCTTAGGCAGAAAGATCTTCCATCTTTCTAATATGAATTTTGTTAGACGTACGACACTATATTGCAAGTAATGTTTGTTAGCAGAAAGGGGAAAGGGAACTTGCTTTGGTAGTTGAACTCTGCCAAGCTTCCTAGCAAACCAAGCAGATGCAGGAGGCCAACCAAATAAATAGTGCACATTCCAACCAATACCTGTGACGTTTCCATTCTATATTTTTACTCTATTCGGGGCCTTCCTCGGCATGAAATTGCAGGATAATTCGTATTGTGGGGTGAGAGAAAGAACTCGATTAGCAGTCTCTCTTTCTTTTCTACTTGGTATGGTGGAAGATCAAAAATCCCGTTAGCAGTCCATGAGTAGTTGTAGCCAACCCAATTAGTCTAAGAGACTGTTCTTTTTCTCCTCTTATAAGAGATTTACCTCTTATAAGAGGTGGTCCACCTCTTACAAGAGTTTTTAAAGAGTTCTTTTTTACCTCTTATAAGACATTTTATCCAAAATGTCTTAATAAGCCTAAAAGACTTCTAATAGTCTCTTTCAAATTCATATAAGACTTCTATTACTTAAAAAGTCTATATTACCCCCGAAATTAATGATTTCCCCATATCTTTTCATTCCCACAACACATCGTGGAAAATGGAAGAGAATAAAGCAGCAGATTAGCAGAGAAGAACCCGGGAAAATGAGAAGTTTGGCGCGCCAAATTCGCTATAAATCTCGAATGCCCGGTTCTTCTACTCTCAATCCCTCTCCATTCTTCCCCACTCACCTTGCCTATCAGATCTAGGGTTTTTGGAGCTTTAAGGGTTTGACACCTTCCTGGAATCGGAGTGAGCTGCTTGATTTTTTTCAAGGTAAAAATGGTTGATTTTTCAATTTGATTATTTAAAGTCTGTAATTTGTTCAAAGATGCAATCTTTTAACGTGTTGTGAATCGTAAAATACAAGGTGTTTGTTAAAATGCTTGTATGAAAATGTTGAACATACAATAATGTAAAGAATTGGGTTTTTTTTTATGAAGAATTTGGGAAATTTTTTTAAAAAAATTATCGCTGTTGATAGAATGAATCTATAAAAATTGTACTAGTTCACAGGGAGCTCTTTTGATGAAATTGGAAGGCAAGTTGGGAGTCCTTTTTCACTGTAAGACATTTAAAAGCATATTTTATGGCCAATTTCAGATTGGATGGATTTGGGTCAAACCTTTAAAAGTTCTATATCCAGCTACTGTAGTTTCCGACTTTGGGATTTTGAACTGATACATCTAGCATCTTACCTGTATCATTAAAATAGAGTTGTGTCTGTCTGTTGCCTACAAATTATATTGCCTGTATGTATGAGTTCTGATCAAGGTTGGCCAGATAATGATACAAAGCTTTTTCGGATTATTGTTTTCATTTTCCCTATTTACTACTTGTTATTTACTTTATTTTCATAATTGATGCTCACTAATTGAAACTCTTACTTGTATAGGTAAATGAACAAGTTACAGCAACTATTCTTCACTACAGTGATAATCTTTATAATATTATTTATGTGTAGAAGGCAAGCAAATAAGAGAAGGAAGAGGCAGAAATTGTGTATTTCAATTCTTACGGGAGATGGCTTAATGAAGGAGACATTAGGTGGACCTTCCACTCAACTCCATCAATCATTTCGAATGGAAAAAGATGACTTTATTCAGTTATGTGATCATTTACGACAACGAAATTGGTTACATGATAGTAAGCATGTCAAGTTAGAAGAGAAAATGATGATTTTCTTACAAACTGTGAGTCATGGTTGGACCAATAGAATGTTGAAGTGGAGGTTTCAACATTCGGGTTCAACTATTAGTCGTTGTTTTTACGAAGTGTTATGGGCTATGTTGAAGTTTTCTAAAGAGATGATAGTTCCAGACTGGAATGCGCCTCAGCGACAGATAAGACATTATAGACATTTGAGGGAAGGGCCATTCAATGGAGCTGTAGGGGCATTGGATGGTACACTTATCTCTGCATATGTTCCTCCGGATGAGGCTATACCTTATTGTGCAAAAGGCGGAAAAACTACTTGGCAAGAAGTGTTAGCAATTTGTGATTTCGATATGAAGTTTATATATGTGGTGGCTGGATGGGAAGGAATCGCACACGATGCAAAGGTGTTGACTAATGCAGTGCGAGATCCTGATATGAGATTCCCACATCCTCCTCCAGGTAACTAATTTTAATTATTTATTTTTTGTGGAGAAATTTCTAGTCCTTATTTAAATATGATGACTATTTTTGTTATTTGAATAAATGATTGCATTTATCTGCAGGCAAATATTATTTGTGTGGTGCCGCTTATACACATACGAGGGGTTTCATGGTTCCTTATCGCGGTGTTAGGTATTGGCTATCTGATTGGCATAGATACAGAGGTTTACCTACAACCAAAAAAGAGAGATTCAATCATGCTCATGCCCACCTGCGAAATGTGATTGAGCGTTCATTTGGTGTGTTGAAGAAGAGGTTTCCAATCTTAACTAAAATGCCTTCCTATGATTTTCCCACACAAAGAAACATTGTCATAGCTTGTATGTGTCTTCATAATTACTTGCGTCGTGTCGCTCTAAATGATGAATTATTTCAATTGGCTGATGATGAGAATGCGGTTCTCAATAGTGTGGAAGAGCATGAAGGCAACAATGACGACGGAGAAGGCGGGGATGAAGATAACACTGACATATTTAGGGCTTCAGAAATGTTGCTTATGAAGGACGTACGTGATCAAATTGCTAATCAACTTGGGCGCAATTATTTGGGTTGATTTCTAGATTGTGTTTTTTACTCTTTCTTTTTTTTTTAAAATTTTTTTTATTGTGTTTGTTAATTTTGAAGATTGTGGAAGTTTTGCATTGTGTGCTTAACTTGTGTTATGTGGGTTTTTTTCGTTGAAAGAAGATTGAGGATCCATATTATGGATTATGACCAAATTTGTTGACTTTGTGAGAAATGTGGTAGAATTAACGATTTACTTAATTTTAGATATGAAATGTTAATATAAATTGAGAAATTATATAGTAAGGGCAAAAATGTCTAAAGTATAGAAAAGACTCTTGTAAGAGGTGAAAAAAGAACAGAAATGTCTTACAAGAGGTTCTTCTAAGAGGTTATTTTTATATAAAAAGAACACCTCAAAAAGAAACTCTTACAAGATGCTCTTACTGTAAATCTCTTATAAGAGGTAACCTCTTATAAGAGACAAAAAAAAGAACAGTATCTAAGAGATGGCAATCACAATAAGACCATGACAGCCTTTTTTCCAAATTGGCCAATAGAAAAAGCGATTCCATTGTGGGTCATAGCTTGTTTCCAGGTTATTCAATCAATCAATGCAATCACAATACAATCACAATATCAAACAAAGCATACTCCTTATTTAAAAGAATAGGAGGCAGAGAATTCTCTTATTCGCCTTCTACATTAACAAACAATATACCTCACAATAGAAAGTTCATCAAGAACTGCTTGATGAACTTGTCTGCCAACTCAATGAACGTTGAGATTTCTTCGGTCAGGAGATTGGTAAGCCAGTCTAATACTGTCCCGGAAAGGACACATTGGAATAAGATGATAAGGTTTGCATCGTCACAAGCAAATTCCGTGCAGTAATAAAAACACAACTGCAGGTAAGCTAAATCCGCTCGGGCTTGCTGAACCCTTCGTAATTATGGAATGTTGAAGGTGTGTACCTTGTAGTTTAAGGGTTTCAAAGGAAGTCTTTCGAGAAGGAAGGCCTGTGAGAATTTTGAAGCCGAATGTGATCAGTTGCTTTCTTTTGTTTCCTTCTATTAGGATATCCACTATTTTTTTATTTTCCCATTCCTCCAAACCCACAAAAGAAACCTTGTAGGATACTATTTTTATGTACTCAGAACAACCAATTGACTCATAAGCTATGGCATGCAGGTATAACTACCTAACGGCCTACATATTTCATATAAAGCTATTTCTATTGAGTTACCAAGTCCACCAAGATCTATTTCAGTATTCAAAAATTTAATCATTCATCCATGTACAAAGGATTAGGTCACTAATCTTTTTGTTATTCCATCATACCTACGTCCAGGCCCAATAGTGCTCGCCCTACGATCCTATATGGAATAGAAGAAGAGTCAAATGTACCAATGTAATTGTGATCGGTAATTTGTATAACATTAATTAAATTCATAGATGAGTTGGGGATATGCTGGACTGAGGGAATATAAAATTTCACACATATTTAAAAGATAAAGAATGCGAACAATTATGAAAAATAATAGCATAACAGGCCATGCGATAGAAAGCACCTAAGTCAAATAACCATGTAGGATGTGAAGCCGAGCTGGTAGTGGTGGCACTCTTGGCTTGTGGTGGATGAATTGGATTACTAGAAGAAGAACAGGCACTCGGCACAACGATGCCCATTTGATGTAGCTGGAAATTGAGCTGCTGAGATATGTGTAAGGTCAACTTTTCAGGAGGACAAGGTGCAAAAGTCTCAATAGAAGCAGCCACAGGAGGTCTCTGATTCATAAGCTTGCAACATTGATCGTTGGTGTACTCATAACTGTGAGCATAGTTACAATGTTTATTTGACTTCCTTAGTTGAAATGTGGATGGACCATAAGGGGAACAATACTGCAGAGGTGGTGGTGGTGGATGGATAGTTAGTGTTACAGTTAACACATAAGGATTCGTCTCCTCAACTAAGACAACTAATCTGGCATGTCCTAAGATGGGAACTGTTTCTCGGGACATGAGTTGGCTGATTACAATAGTGAACTTTGGAAAAAGCTTCATAAAAAACTTGTAAAGATGTTTACGATTACGTGATGCTACACATTTCTTTTCTTTACAAGACTACTCAATTTCATCAATTTGTTGCCAAATATTAAGTAGAGAAGCAAAGAAATCTGATATAGATTAATCACCTTAAGTGGTTGCAGTGATTCTCATGAATATGACTTGAGTGCTCATACGTATCTTGAAGATGGTTCCAAATAGCCTTTGCAAATGTGAGAATAGCAATCTGATGACAATTGGAGACCTCAATAGAATAGCAAATAATATCATGTGCTCGAGAATCTAGGGCTTCCTACTTCTTAAGAGTTTGAGTGGGTGCAACAGAATGTTAGGAATGTGTCTTGAATACTCGTGGTTCAGATAGAAGAAGGTAAGTTGAAGAACGGAGTTCGAAGCATCGAAGTGAGTAGAAGAGAAATCAGCAACATCAACAGCCAGAGAAGGGTTGCGGTCAATTGTCCAAAGTTACACCCGACCGTACACCCGATTGTACACCCGACCGTAGTTGCACAGGGTCTAGCCGAGAGGAGGACGGTCGGCCGGTCTTGTTGGACGATCGAACGACTGCGGTGCTGTGTTCGTTTTGGACCTCGATTTGTTAGTTCGTTTCAACCCAATCTTCAACTCCAAGTTAGATCGTACGACTCCTATTCAGTTAATTTTTTTTTCAGGTTATATCGTACGACTGAGAATGTAATACCCTGATTTTTCAATTAATGAAAAATTATTTATTTTGCACGTAGTGTGCACGTGCAATATTTTGTTTGGATTATTTTATTATGATGTGTATAAATATTTAAATATTTTCTCACATTATTTTGTACAAAAAGCCTTTTTTTTAAAACAAATAGAAAGCCTTATTTTAATTTAATGAAAAGGCCCTTTTTTTAAAAGCCCAAATGTATTTTAGTTTAATTATTTTAATAAACTATTTTTGGCCCAAAAAGAAAGCCCATGAATTAATCTCTTTTAATTAAACTTGTCATGTAGAAGACTTTTTTTTAACTAATTTATTTTTATACAAAATTAAAATGTACAAATTTGGCCTAGTTGCATGCATGTGCACTACACATACACGTGCATTGCACACTCTTTCATGGCCGGCATGCATGCTTTATGGAGGGAATTTTGAAATTGATCATGGTGTTCATGGAGGTAGTTTTGTGGATGTGGGTAGTTTTTATAACTCCTACTTTAATCTAGGCCCTTCATCTTTCAACCACCTAATCAATCTTGGCCCTCCATTTCACCTATTCTCTAGTATAAATACCCCCCCTCTCATGGCTATTTTCATATGCTATTTTATATTTCCAAGCTATAGTCTCATTTTAATATTAGTGTGAGTTATAAAAGATAGAGAGTTTGTGTGGGAGTTGCTTGCTTGTTCCAAGGAGGAGTGGCCGGCTATCACAAGGGAAGCATTCGGTTTTTGTTTGGAGGCTTGGAGGTGCTCGCATTTCGTCTAGGAGGTGGTGTTTTCATTCGCAAGGCTTGTGTTGCTAAATTTGTTTAGTTCTCTCCATTCAAGGTGGGTAAAACATTTCATATTTCTAATATAGATCCATGCTAGTTTCAACTATCAAAAGATGCATGAAAAATACTAATAAGAGCCCACTTTAATTGAGAAGTTAGTGCATGAATTGATTGAAATGTGGTGATTAATTTGTATATGGCTCTAGTATTAAAATTAAATTGTGTGTAGAATGCTCCATGATTATTAGTGTGAAGTTATGATGGTGATTAAATTTATTTAAGAATGTTGTTAGTATGATTTGAGACATGATGCATGAATAAAAACGCTTGTTAATTGTAAAGTTGAAACATGGAACTTATTACGAAAGAGTACAATTTATTTTGAAAAAAATGAATTTCTTGTGTGGTTGAGATGTGATTTATGCAATTGATAAGTGAGTATATTTCATTGTGACATAGATTGATTAATGAAAGTACTACTCATAAAATTAGTAGTTGAGTTGTGATGAATAGACCTTTATGTTGATATGGATATGGACTATTACAAACATATGTATTGGTTGAATAAAGAGTTAATAACAGTAAATTGTCACAAGAAAATCTTTGAATAAAAAGATTAGTAGATCAATTATTTAGCAATGTCGAAAATGCAATATATAGTAGTTTTGATAAATGACTCATTGATTTGTGTGTGAAAAATATATTTTATTAGTACAAAAATTATTTTTCCTTACTGGTATGGACTTTAAATGAATGGGGATTAATCTGGAGATTTTCAGTAATTTTTATAAAAGCAATAAGAAACAAGGTTTAAATGAACATCGAGTATGTTTGATAACAGTGGCAAATTGATTCAAAAAGATTTTAGTATGGACTGTAACAACCTGAGTTAGTAGCTCAGGCGGTCACTGTGTGCGTTGGCTTCTCTGGGTTGAACGGATCGAATCCCTGTGGCTGTAAAACATTTCCACAATTTTTGTAAGGCTATAACCTACTGAGCCGAGAGTAATAAATACTCTTTAAATCCCTTCTATATCGCTAGCGGCAACCGGCCTAGTGGCCTGTGCTCTGTGTTGTGTCGGTGTTGTGCCTGGGTTCGAATCTTGCTATCGGCAAGATGGAAAAAATATTTTTTTGGGGAGTTTTATGTATCGAAAAATTATGAAAAAAATATAGTAATTCTCAGAAAAATGTAAGGAATTTTATAGGAATGATTTGGGTATTATTTGAATGAATTTAACTAAGGTTTGTAGTTAAATGCACAAATAGACATATGAGTTTATATAGACTATTGATATGAGATTATAATTTGAAAGAATAAGTGAATTGGAACATTAAGTATGGATTTGGCAAAAAGAAATGTGGTTATGATGCAATTATTTCTTCACTTGTGGAACAATATGAAGTGTGTACATTATTTAGTAATGTGAAATTATCGTGATGCGACAATTAATAAGTATATGCAATTTTTGTGTAATTATGGACTTGTGAACAAAGTTAGAAATCATGAATTGAAAGAGAATATACATGTGAGTTGAGAACTCGACATGAAAAATTTTACGAGTTGAAGATTGTGAAATGAAATTTGATATAGAGTAGCTAAGTCTCCCCGGCATCGAGAAATGAAATAAAATGAAATTAGACCAAGGTTGGTCAAGATGAAATGAATGAATAAGTCCGGTTGATGGAGAGGCTAACTCTAGAGATTAATTTTTGTTCATGATTTTTAATAAAATTAAGGACTAGTGCATAGTGAAGATGTGATGAAAGTAAGAGAAAAACATTGAGTATGAGGGCCCTGGGTAGCGGCGAGAGCGTATCCCAGGAATTCCCATGACGAGTCTGGGTAAGGATACTGTTCCAGAGTACCGTCCCAGTGGCGACGCTCGTGGGATGTTTGAAGACTACGGATGGTGTCATGTTTATGGTGAGAGCGTATCCCAGGAATTCCCATGATGAGTCTGGGTGAGGATACTACTCCAGAGTGCCTAGACATGAGTTCGTAGGTCAGATAACATCTAGGATACTTACCGTAATTACAGTAGTAGACTAAATCATAACGGGGGATTGAACCCTATAAAGTTGAAGAACGAATAAGGGCTTGCCCTCGGACCTATGTAGTATGGGATGCATAGAATCCGAACAAGTGCGCATTAGTATCATGTAATATAAACAACTGCATTAAGGACTAAGTTCACTGCACAACACGACATCAATAGGATAGTCCCTTTAGTTTGAATGTGACAAGTTTGTGTTTGTTAAATATGAAAAGTTGAGTTATACTATTTCCGGCATAGAGAGGATGGCCGTGTATAATGTTCGTCGGTTGAATAAACTGACGTACCCACAGTCTTATATGCAGGTAAATGTCATGTTAAAGATTAAAGAGGAATGGATGCTTAAAGATTATATCATGCTGTTGTACTTGTATTTAATTGTTGTATTTTACTTCCGCTGTGCAAAAGAAAGATGTAATTATGATGTAATCTCTGATGTATGATGAAAAGTTTTAATTTCCCTGTAAAATTGTACTAAAGAAAGTGAAAAGATCCTGTAGAACATCTCAAATTCAGTGTATTTAGGATTCGGGGCGTTACAGAGAATCAAGATTAAACCTAGGTTTCTCTCTATTCTCATATATATTTTGTAAACTCCTCCAATATGAGAGTAGAGTACTTCACAGATTATTTTTTCCATTGCAAAGAGAGCCTCGAGAGAGAGAGTTCTTGGTGAATGAGTTTAATTCCTTATATTGAGTGAATCAGTAACTCCTTGTAATCTCTTCTAGTTGAATATAAAATCTACATATATATCCCCTCGGATTAAGCAAAAACTAACTGGGATAAATACTCGTTGTGTTTGTGTTGGATTAGTGGATCTACTTGCTTGTTCAATTGATTCATCTCATCTACTTCGACTTTCTCATTGCTCTATTTAGTTCCGCTGTGACAACGGGCGTTCGTTGACGCCCCAATCCCAACAACTGGTATCAGAGCTTCAGGTTGCTGAGTCCCTTAGTTAAGATGACAGGTCACAGTCTTTTGAAGACCAACCAGTTCGATGGAAAGATCAGTTTCAATCTTTGAAAAGGTTACATGTGTGAGTCCTTGTTCAAGAATGTTTTGCAGTTAGTCATTAAGAAGAAAAAAATCCATCCGATGCGAAGGAGGATGTTTGGAAAGATATTCGTGAAAGAGCCATAAGTTTGATTCGACTATCATTGGCAGATAAGGTCAAGTGCAGATTTCTTGGAGAAACTGATGTGGCGAGTTTGTGGGAAAAACTCATAGCTGACTACTTTGATTTGTCGTGTTAGATCAGATGCATTGGAAGAGAAAGTTATTACGTTTATTTATGAAGGAAGCTACCGATCTCCAAGACCACATTACAGAGTTCAATAAGGTATTATGTGAACTTCGGGCGATCAACACAGATGTGTGTGAGGAAGATAGTGCTTTTAACCTGATATATTCACTGTCGGATTCGTACGAGCCTTTGATCACTACCATGCTACACGGTAGATCTGCCAAGGAGAGTATTTCGGTAGATGGTGTATTCAAAATATTGAAGGAAAATCAACTTAGGAAGGAGACTCAGAAATTATCGTCTATTCCCAAAAATTGTCTAGTAGTGGATGGTCCTTTACGGAAAAGACAAAGTGTTATGCAAAAGGATTCGATCCGTTGCCGATATTACAAGAGGCCATGACATATCACGAAAGACTGTTGGAAATTGCAGAATCAGGAAAGCACCAAGAATGGGAATTCAGCCGCTAATGTGGTTAGTGTCGTTGACTCAGGTGATTCATGTCTTCTTGTTTCAAATTTTTTAGAAGTGGATTCTAGTTGGTTTCTTGATTTAGGGAGTTCTTCTCATATTTGCTCCGAGAGAGAGTTGTTTTCTACTTATAAGTCCACTACAGGGCGTTGTGTGAGAATGAGAACTGAAGAGATTTGTGAAGTAGTAGGTGAGGGGACAGTTGAGCTGAAGATGTCAGGTCTAAAGATGTTTTGCATATTCCTCTGCTGATACGGAATCTGATTTCCTTAGGAACTGTTGATGCACAGGGTTGTAGGTACATAGCTTGAGGTGGAGTTATGTATGTTTTTCAGGGTCGTCATAAGGTGATTAGAGGATGAGATTGGTTGGGTCAAGCCAAATCAATCTTTACAAGCTTTGGGAAATCCAAAATACCTACGCAAGTGTTAATTCTTTTCCCGTTATTTCCACAAGCTGAGCTAGTTTTCCGTAACTAGAATCATTGAGACGAGACTACGACGTTCGAATATCGTCGAGAGATGGAGAATGCCTTGTTGGTGTACGCCCTAGAGGCCAGTTGTGTATTGACTTTACTAGTTTACATTATATCATGATATTTATGAGGCATTTCTTTTATTGTGTTTATGATTAAATGAGCATAATAAAGTCCTTAGAATAGTAGGTTCAATACCATGGGATATCAAGTGTATGACCTGATTGTGAAATCCTATTGGTTGTAATTAGAACATTATTCTTAAATGTCCCTAGTCAAGTATAATTATGAATTAGGAAAACAATAATATATAGAGACTAGTATGTGCATAGACTGATGACCATATCTCACGGGTCATGGATATGAGATATCAAGTCTTCACATGGGTACATTTTAGAGTAATAATGTACTAGATTGGCCCACCAAGAGAACGCTGTATGGATCGTTTGTGAGTGTGATAAGCAGTTCTCACAGTGACCATGGTGTATGTAGTCCTTTGACTTGAAGTTACTGCGGTTCCCTACATGAGAAGTTATATGTTTTAATGTCGTCAAACGTTGCCTGTAATAAGGTGATTATAAAGTGGACTACTGGATATACTACAAATCATGCAGAGGATTTGTGCCTCTTACATAACAGGAGCGATATGTATGGGTCCCTTAATTGAGTGAGACTATAAAATGCATGGCCATACTTAAATAAGTCAATATGAGATATTGAGCTCATTTTCTTTATTAAGTCTACTCGGACATCAAGGAACCAAAGATTGAACTAAACAAGGGTGACACGCTCCGTGCCTTGTAGTCAATTAAGATATCTAGACAAAGGGACTATACTACTTAGTAACATTGGTCATGAATATGTTATGACTAATCACTGACATTCTGTTACTTGAGTAGCAGTGATGTATTGCTAGATACCGCTCACTGTTTGTAATACTAGAATATGATTTCAGTATTACTGTCAACGTAATGCGAACCTATAGGGTTGAACACTTAGAATTGATCGAAATTGGGATTTAAATTCATAAGATAAATTTAATTGGGGATCCAAGTAAGACTTGGACTCCTGATATTGGTTGGATATTTAGTTAGATTAAGTGGGTTAACTTCAAAGGCCCACACACGAATCTGAACCAGGTCAGATTGTGAGTCCAACAGCCTCATTACTCTATTCGGGTTGATTTTCTGTAGATATATATATGATACGTATCTATGGAAAAAAGGTCATATGAAAAAATCGTACCCATCACAGAAATTGTGAGAGAGAGAGAGAGAGATCGCGAGGAACATCCCCATCCTGTAGTTAGCACCATGGCGTAAGGGAAAGCTTGATTTGATTCGTTCGTGTGGATACCATAAAGGTACAACAATATTGCAGTGTTGTGATCAACATTAATTAGAGACAGCAAATCCATCTTCAAGGTATAACTCCTAAACACGGTATATGGTTTTCACATGGATCCATGGCTAGGTTTCGATATTTCTTTGTAATTTTTCCGTTGTGTATTTAAATAGAGATTACCAGCGAAACCTAACAGTGATATCAGAGCCACTTGCGAAACCTTAATTCGGTTATGAAAGATATGTGACTATTTGTGATATGTACGCACTTTTGGTAGAAAGATTCATATGATATAATTCCTGCAACAGTTGCAATATAAGGATTCGTTTATGTGTAGGTTGTTAACACAAATGTCACACGACGGTAGCCATCAGTTTGGAACCATTAAAAACCCTGGAAAGATGTGATTTGTTGTGACGTTAGGGTTTCATAAAGAATTAATAGTTTATGCACCTGCGTCGTCTGCAGTGGCATTAGGGTTTCTTAAAACATGAAAAGTTCATGCTCTGGAGGTGGTAAGGGATGATGAAGCAAATTTTTTCTAACGGGGTGCCCATGCCAGCTCTGCGTAGGGCAATACTGATTCCCTAAAAACCAATTCTTTTTTTAAATAAACTAAATAAAATCATAACAACATATTCTTTGATTATTATGTTATGTGATGCATGGTTTAGTTCTGTGATACATGGTTTATGTTCTGTGATGTATTGTTTATGTTTTGGTATTTTGAATACGGCCTGCATGTCGTGCCTTTCTCTCTACATTCTCAATGTAATCCTTTCTCTCTAAACTCCAATTGTACATTCTTTCTTTATATGTAAATGTAATCTCACTGAGGTGGCAAGGAATTAACAACAATACAACAACAAGATTGGGAAGCTGCTTGGAGAAGACGGTATAATCCCTTTGTTCATTTTTTGATATTCTCATTGGCTTGAGAGTATCAGTGTGTTAGAGCCATAACCATGTCACATAAATTTTATGCTTTTAATTTTGTATGAGATGCATTGTTGTATGCTAATGGATGATGAATGGTGAGATCAAATAACAAAATAACAAAAATCCCTCAAAGTAAATATTAAGTTGCAGTACGATGCCTTCCAATGCATGACAGTCGTCCTAGTTAGGATCGATTAAGTGTATGTCTGCCAAAGCAGGGTGCCTTTATCTATCCTAATGAGATGCGATGGAATAAAAGTAATATTCAATTGCCAACCATTGAGTCTGACTTAACTAGACTATTTCAATAGGATTGAAGGTTTAGAGGCAAAAAGTTGAGCTTTAGCCTATGAGATAGATTAGAGTAAGTGTTACTCACCCAACTATCCAAGAGTTATATATGATATAATTAGGAAATGTTCGCTACCTAAATAACTGAATTTTTGGTGATCAGCCAAAGTTGACTCAAAACTAGGTGAAAAATGGATCTTGGCCTACTAAAAAATCTTACGACGGAATTTTCCGAGTCAATAATGAGGGTTGTTGATTGGAATATAAATAGTAGGAGGCACATTTAATAAAAGAATTTATTAAATATTTCAATGTCATGATACATACTCTGTATATTTCTGTTGATGGTTAAATATTTTTTCTTTGCATATTTCTGTGAAATGATATTTACTTTGCATATTTATGTTGATAGATTACCATGGCATCCAACACATCAAATAACCTATCATTGTGATATGTCCTTGAGAAGAACAAACTATCTGGAACAAATTTCTAGACTGGTACAGGAATCTGAGGATAGTCCTCAGGCATGAGAAAAAGTTGTATGTTCTAAAGCAGCCTGTTCGTGATCCACCTGCTGCAAGTGCCCCTTGCACCGAAAAGGATGCTCATAAGAAGCATCAAGATGACTCCTTGGATGTTGGTTGTCTCATGCTAGCCGCCATGAACTCTGAGCTTCAGAAGCAATATGAGAATATGGATGCGTACGATATGATCGTACACCTTAAGTGGCTCCATCAAGAGCAGGCTCGGCATGAGGGGTTTAAAGTCTCAAAGGTATTGTTTCAGTGCAAACTAGCAGAAGGAAGCCCGGTTGGAACTCATGTGCTCAAGATGATTGGGTACATAGAGAATCTTGAAAATCTTGGTTTCTCATTGGGTCAAGAGTTTTCCACTGACTTGGTCCTGCAATCGTTGCCGGAAAATTATAGTCAATTCGTCATGAACTACAATATGAATGAAATTGAAAAACCTCTGCCAGGACTGCTGAACAGAATATTAGTAAGGGAAGGACCATATGATCGTCCAACAGGCTAAGGGTAAGGGCAAGAGAAAAAAGAAGATTAAGAAACCCAAAGGTGAGGGAACGGGCAAGGGCAATATCAAGCCCAACACTTCTGCCTTGAAACCTAAGGGTGAGGTGGCCAAGGAGTGCACATGCTTCCATTGTGGTGAGACCGGACATTGGAAGAGGAACTACCATAAGTACCTGGAGGAGCTTAAGTGTAACAACCCGGATTTTCATATGAATATATGTATGTTTTGATAAGCACTAAAATGCTATAGTTATTTATTTATTTTTCTTTTTGAAGCTTTTAGTATGGAATTAACTCTTAAGCTTCAACTGGACCCGAATGAACCCGAGTTACCTCTAGTTTAACTCAACACTTGTAGTGTAACATGGCATGTAACAAAAAAAAAACTTGTGCACATGCAAAAGCCCTAAACCCGGCCAAGTTTTTAGAGGGAAAAGGAGGGAAAGAGAATTAGGGTTAGGGTTTGAACATGGAATCTTGACTCATGATGAGTCTTTCACCATCTCCACACTCCACCTCCAACTCCCCCCAATCTATGAGAAGATGCCCCCCCCCCCTATTCCCCATGCTCAATCGGGCCACACTCTCCCCCCTCTCTTCTCTTTTGTTTTAAAGCCCCCTCTCAACTCCATTTCTCATTTACAACTCCTACACTTTTCTAGACCTCCAAACCTCACTCTCTACACTCTTACTACTGATTTTGAGTAAGAATAAGAAGAAGAAAAAGGCCAAGGAGAAGAACAGAGGAGGCCAAAGCAAGGAGGAGAAGCAAGGAGCTCAAGTTGGAGTCATGAAGGAAGACCAACAAGCAAGGAGATAGAAGGAGATCAAACTACAAGAAAAGGTGGGTGATTCTAATCTCTTGTTTGTTTTGATTGTTAAAAGGTGGTTGTAGTGACTGGAAAATGATATGCATGCTCTTGAATGAACTTAGATAACTCGTTTTGTGCTAAGAAACCCAAATCAGAAAATTCTGTTAAAGAGCTGAATTTTTGCTGTTAGTCCATAGATCATAACGTGAACACTACAGCTTTGATTAACTTGATATTTTTATATGATGTTAATTTATGTGTCGTACACCTTCAGTAATTTTTCCAAATTTTTATGGGTTTTTATACTATTACAATAAAATGCCAACTTGCATGCTGGTCAGAATAGAAAGAAACAGTTTTTGTTGTTACTATTGTGAGAAAAATGACTTGTATCTTGACGCATACTTATGGGAATGATCACAAATATTAGTATGTCATTTTTAAATGTATCTAAGACCTATGTTTCAAATTTCATGAGTTTTGGACCACTGTAGCTATGTTAATAAAATCATGCAAACTTAGCTAGTTATTTTAGTAAACAGATCGGTGGTTGTTAATGCTCTGTTTTTAATGATACTCAAAGAGACATAATTGAAAATCTACCAGGTAGAATCACTTGACTTTTGGAAGTGTTGCCATGTCATGTGTCAGGAGCTAGAATCTAAAATTTCATCATGTTCTGACACTATTTACTATTTTTAATCTGATTTCACCCCATGACTGTGTTATTATGTTGTGCTGTTCTGAGAATCTGTACACTTGTTAAAGATGGGTCCATGCGAGCTCGTAAACGCGCTTGTATGAAGAAACTTGAAACAATGAAGTTATAGTAGACACATAGACCTTTCTGTATTGACCGAGAAATCGTAATTTGGATAAGTGTACGATTTTATATGATTTTTACAAGTGACGACAGAAACACAGAAAATCTTAGAGCTTATTGTTTTGCACCATGGTCATTGAGATGAGTTTAAACTTGTATCTTGTTGGCTTAGAGTTGCTGTTTAAGGTCAAGACTCATGATATAGATGTGTACTTGGGTTGGACTTAAATTACCTAAAGTTCCTTGCTAATAGTCGCTCATAGTTGCTTGTAGATCCCAAAATAGAAAACATTGTTCACTGTTTTGAAGTGAAAATTGTATTGGATGTTGGGATAGTGTGGTTGACCATTTTGGGATGAAATCCATGCCCAAAGTGGGCTATTACTTGATGTATACCTTGAGTAGAAGCATGGGAGCACCCGATCGCGATTCCTCAAAGAATCGGGACTGGGAACGACTCCGTTGTGGCATAAACGCCAAATGTGTACTTGCTGTTTGGTTTTATAAATTGTCAATTTTAGGGCCTTTAGAATCCCTATTTGGATATTCGTGGGTTAGGACTTACTCCTAAGGTGGAGTACCAAGTTGGGGTACGTTGGATTGAGTATTGAGACTCTAGGACTAAGTCTTGTGGCAAACCTAGGCGGGTAGAATAAGACGCGTGTTGCATCAAATGCATTGGAGGAGATGACTCGTGTGCCGACTCACTCGCCGTGCATGGATGGATTCCATGGTTGTGTTTTGGAGCTACCACTTGTCGAGGACCGTAGAGCGTGAAGGTTAGCGGGAACTATGTGTTGGTCGGGCCGAGGTTGCGATTGATCTCCAAGCATAGATGGCGGTTGCGGCAGTCGATAGGATCGATTCGTCGTTGGTTTGTGCCAAGTGTAGGTCGAGGCAGGGCCAACCCATGGGCCGGACTTGAGGGCTAGTTGAGTCCTAGTGTGGGATGGGTTAAGATCCATTAATTATAAAAGGTAACTAACTAGAAAGAGTCTACAAGTAGAACTTATCTAGTTATTCATAGCAAGCCAAGTTGATTACCAAGTTAGGGATTGGATATGGTAGATAGGTCGCCTAACTAAGGGAATGGGTAATATGAGATAGCTCGCCTAGAGGTCCATACTTCTAATAAGAAAATGAAAGAGAATTACAGTTTGTCTAGAGTGATGGCTTTCAGTAATCGGCTGATAAAAGAAAGACTAGTAATCGTGTAATTAACCTTACCTTTAGTCTTGGAGTGGGGTAGCATGGAAACTTTGGTAGGACTAGATCGAGTCTTGGTTGAATGTAAGGACATGCACTAGTGGGGGTGTTCGCCTGTCAGGGGGACGCATGGCATCAGCATGCCTGGCCAAATCATAGGTTCGTTTAACGCGGACGGGGACCCCAAGCCACCCTGTAACGGAGTCGGGGAGACTCTGTGGGGGTTTCGGTGTTTCGACAGAAATGCCTTTATGTCCGTAATAATCTTTGAGGATTTTTAGAGTGTTGACGTCGTCTCGACTGCAAGTTCTGCTCTAGTGTAAGGACGAGTGTAGTGGAGTTAGGGAAACCTTATATCTGTTAGGTCCTTTGTTGACCGATGCGAGCAGGAGGTTTAGAGGAAGTCCCCACAGAGTGAGACTTTACGGGAAAGACTCTAAGTCCTCCGGCAGGGAGCCCTGGTGCCCGTATATCAGTTTTTGGTGAGGTCCGGTGAGACGTAGATACAGCAACATATCGGGTAAGCCGATTTAATTATAGTCACGCAGGGTAAGCCTGCACAGTCATGCAGGGTAAGCCTGTGACTGGAACCCCTGGCATAGTGGATAAAACATGAGAATTGGACACCACTAATGACAGTAGCGATGGGTAAGCCGGACGAGTGCAGCCTTTCCATCACTGGAATCAGAAACAGGAGAGAGCACAAGAGTAGGATGCGTAGCGGTGGACCAAGCCCCATTAAACTAAAGAACGTCGTTTGGTTAGGGGATGTGTAGTATGGTATGCATATGTCTCAACCAAGCGTGCATTAGCTTTAGGAGCATGTGTGCATAGTGTGCATTAGATTAGGTCATGGCATACACTGACATTTGCTTGACACCACCTTTTCTTTGCATCAAATATTATTTGTGGTTGTTGAGGTTGGAATCGTTATATTATGGCACAGAGAAGATAGTCGAATATAGAATTTTTGTCAGTTGTATTCAACTGACGTGCCCACAGTTATCAGTGCAGGATTGCCGACTTGAGATTGCGGGAAAGCTCTAGCAGGGAAAAGCATCCAAGTGAAAGTTACTGTCCAAATTTTATTGTACATTCTTGTTGTAACAATTAATTATAATTGTTATAATCATTGGATATTGTAATAACAATTTAATGTAATAAAAGCTTTTAATTTCCTGAGATTTTTGTTGTGTTGTGACTCATTTGAAGAAAGATCATGGAGAGTGTCACGAGTTCCTATGTTAGGAATTCGGGGCACTACAAAAATGGTATCAGAGCTTGGTTAGACAAGAAGGCTTTAAAAATTCGGAAACATGATCAGGTGTTCTCACAGTGTGATTGATGGAGAAGCATTGGTTCTTACCCTGACTTGTCCAGATCGACTAGCCACCGATGTAGTTGCAACAATTCAGAGGCTGTTGGCGTAAAACAAGCTCACCGATGCGGTTGCAACAATTGAGAGGCTGTTGGCATAAAACAAGCTCTGAGGTTACCCTTTCTGGCCATTACCGTCCTGAGTATCTGGCGGCAGAATACAAAGTTGGTATCAGAGCTTACTTCAAATTGTAGTCTAACACAACAAGAAATTAGACTTGGATGCCCCAGCCAGAGTCAGGGTTAGTTTTGATAGTGGGATGGTCGTAAATCATATTGTTGCACTTTTGCAACTTTTGTTTACGATTTTTTCCTATGTCTGACCTAACCCCACTGTGATTATTCTTTTACTAACTTTTATGATTCAACTGGATGTCGAGGAGGCAAATCTGCTGCCTGATGTCCAGGAGGCAAATCTGCCGCCTGATGTATGCAGCCGAGCATCGATAATGGAGAGCCCATGATGCAAGAGTCGAGGAAGAAAGCGGAGTAGCCAATGGCAGGTGACCTCAATGTCGAGGTGAGAATTTAATAGGATGTCCAAGAACAAGGTTCACATTGACTGTAAGGAGAAGAAGGTGACCTTAGTCATGCCCGAGAAACTAGAGATTGTGTTTTAAGGGAAGATGAAAAACGGAAAGATTTTGGCGACTACAGCCGGGAGTAAGGTGCCAAAGAAATTCAAGGGGATACCCATTGTACGAGACTTTCCACTTGTATTTTGGAGGATTTACTAGGGTTACCCCCACCAAAGGATGTAGAGTTTAGTATCGTGACCCAGCCAGGAAGCACACCCGTATTGAAGATGCCGTATCGTATGGCACCGGTGGAACAGAATGAAGTCAAGAAGCAAATAGAGGAATTGCTACAGAAAGGACTCATCAGGCCTAGTGCCTCTCCTTAGGGAGCACCGGTACTACTGGTTAAGAAGAAGGACGAGTCTGTCAAGGATGTGTATTGACTATCGGTAATTGAACAAAGTCATAGTCCAGAACAAATATCCAATTCCCAGGATCGACGTCTTATTCGATCAGCTACAAGGAGCCGTAGTATTCTGAAAGTTCGATCTATGATCGAGTTACCATCAGGTCCGTGTCAAGGAGGAAGACATACCAAAGACAACTTTCAGGACGCCGGCATGGGCACTATGTGTTTTTGGTGATGCCATTTGGAGTGACCAATGCTCCAGCAGTCTTCATGGATTTGACGAATCGAGTCCTATAGCCATTCATCGACTCATTTGTGGTGGTCTTCATAGAAGACATTTTGGTGTACTCAAAGACCGAGGAGGATCACGCCGAACATTTGTCTACAGTTCTGAGCAAGCTTCAGGAGCATCAGTTGTACGTGAAGCTTTCCAAGTGTGAATTCTGGAAGACGGAAGTAGCTTTCCTCGGCCATGTCCTTTCTAAGGAGGGAGTGACCACTTACCCACAAAAGATAGAGGCGGTGAAAGATTGGTCTCAACCTAGGACAGTGAAGGAAGCACACACAACCTTACTGGTAGTTCATCCACAGAGCACAAAGATGTATCGAGAAGTAAAGCAGTTCTACTAGTGAGTCGGAATGAAGCAAGATATAGCGGAGTTCGTAGCCAGATGTCTCACATGTCAGAGGGTAAAGGCAGAAAATCAGAAGCCCGAAGGGTTACTACAGCCCTTGCCCATTCCAGTATGGAAGTGGGAAAACATCAGTATGGATTTCGTTACAGGATTACCCAAGGAGTCCCAGGGGGAATGATTCCATTTAGGTGGTCGTGGACTGGTTAACGAAATCAACGCATTTTATACCGGTGAGGACAACCTGGTCGTTGGAGAAGTTGGTAGAAGTCAACATTCAGAAAATCATGAAACTACATGGTGTGCCAGTATCTATAGATTACGACAGAGATGCAAGGTTTACCTCACAGTTTTGGAAGAGTCTACAAACAGCATTGGGGACAAGGACAGATTTCAGTACTACTTTTTATCCACAAACCGATGGACAAACAAAAAAGGTGAATAGAATTTTGGAGGATATGCTCCGAGCATGCATTTTGGACTTCGAACGGAGCTGGGAGAAGCATCTAGCACTGGTTGAATTTGCTTAAAACAGTAGCTACCAGGCTAGTATCGGGATGGCTCCATTCGAAGCACTGTACGGGAGGAAGTGTAGGGCCAAGGTATGTTGGTATGAAGTGGGCGAGAGGCAAATGTTCGGGACCGAAAATTGTACAGCAGACTTTGGAGAAGATTGAATTGATAAGAAAGAGGCTACAGATCGCGCTAGAGTAGGTAGAAGAGCAATACCAAGACCGGCCGTAGAGAGTCAAATTTGAGGAAGGAGATTCCGTATTCTTGAAGGTTTCGCCGACCAAGGGCGTGGTCAGATTCGGAAGGGTTGGCAGGCTGGCCCCGAGGTACATTGTACCCTACAGAATCTTGAAAAGGATTGGGAGAGCAACATACAGGTTGGAACTACCCCCCGAGTTAGCCGAGGTGCATAATGCTTTCCACGTCTCCTTGCTGAAGAAGTACGTGCCAGACCCGAGTCATCAACTACCCGAAATTCCAGAAGACTTGCAAGTGGATCTCTCCTACAAGGAACGACCTGTGCAGATAGTGGATCGTCAAGAGAAGGTGCTGAGAAACAAGAAAGTTCTGATGGTAAAGGTTCTCTGGAGGAGACTTACCCGGAGTTATTTGTGTAAAATTTTTCTTTTCATTTCTGTTTTCCTCCCTCTAAGTGTAGTTCTGAGGATAGAACTATTCTAAGGAGGGAGTGGTGTAACAACCCGGATTTTCATCAGAATATATATATGTTTTGATAGCACTAAAATGCTATAGTTATTTATTTATTTTTCTTTTTGAAGCTTTTAGTATGGAATTAACTCTTAAGCTTCAACTAGACCCAATTGAACCCGAGTTAACCCTATTTTAACTCAACACTTGTAGTGTACCATGGCATGTAACCAAAAAAAAAAAAAAGACTTGTGCACATGCACAAGCCCCAAATCCGGCCAAGTTTTGAGAAGGAAAAGGAAGGAAACAGAATTAGGGTTAGGGTTTGAACATGGAATCTTGACTCATGATGAGTCTTTCACCACCTCCCACTTCCCCCAATCTATGAGAATATCCCCCCCCCTTAATTCCCCATGCTCAATCCGGCCACACTCTCCCCCCCCCCCCCCCTCTTCTCTTTTGTTTTAAAGCCCCCTCTCAACTCCACTTCTCATTTACAACTCCTACACTTTTCTAAACCTCCAAACCTCACTCTCTACACTCTTACTACTGATTTGGAGTAAGAAGTAGAAGAAAAAAAAAACAAGGAGAAGAAAAGAAGTGGCCAAAGCAAGGAGCTCAAGTTGGAGTCAAGAAGGAAGACCAACAAGCAAGGAGCTAGATGGAGATCAAATTACAAGCAAAGGTGGGTGATTCTAATCTCTTGTTTGTTTTGATTGTTAAATGGTGGTTGTAGTGACTTAAAAATGACATGCATGCTCTTGAATGAACTTAGATAACTTGTTTTGTGCTAAGAAACCCAAATCAAAAAATCCTGTAAAAGAGCTGAATTTTTGTTGTAAGTTCGTAACTCATAACTTGAACACTACTGCTTGGATTAACTTGAAATTCTTATATGATGTTCATTTATGTGTCGTACACCTTTAGTAATTTTTCCAGAGTTTATGATTTTTTATGCTATTAAAATAAAATGCCAACTTGCATGCTGGTCAGAATAGAAAGAAACAGTTTTTGTTGTTACTGTTGTGAGAAGAATGACTTGTATCTTGTTGCATACTTATGGGAATGATCTCAAATTTTAGTATGTCATTGTTAAATGTATTTAAGACCTATTTTTCAAAGTTCATGAATTTTGGACCACTGTAGCTATATTATTAAAATCATGCAAACTTAGCTAGTTATTTTAGTAAACAGAACTATGCCTGTTAAAGCTCTGTTTTTGATGATACTCAAAGAGACATAATTGAAAATCTACAATGTAGAATCACTTATTTTCTGGAAGTGTTGTCGCGTCATGTGTCAGGAGCTAGAATCTAAAATTTCATCATGTTCTGACACTGTTTACTATTTTTAATTTTATTTTACCCCATGACTGTGTTATTATGTTGTGCTGTTCTGAGGATGTGTACACTTGTTAAAGATGGGACCATAAGATCTTGTAAACGACCTTGTATGAAGAAACTTGAAACTAGGAAGTTATAGTAGACACATAGACCTTTCTGGATTGACCGAGAAATCATAATTTGGATGAGTGTACGATTTTATATGATTTTTACAAGTGACGACAGAAACACAGTAAATCTAAGAGCTTATTGTTTTGCACCATGTTCATTGAGATGAGTTTAAACTTGTATCTTGTTGGCTTAGAGTTGCTGTTTGAGGTCAAGACTCATGATATAGATGTGTACTTGAGTTAGGACTTAAATTATCTAAAGTTCCTTGCTAAGAGTAGCATATAGTTGCTTGTAGATCCCAAAATAGACAACGTTGTTCACTGTTTCGAAGTGAAAATTGTAGTGGATGTTGGGGTAGTGTGGTTGACCATTTTGGGATGAAATCCATGCCCAAAGTGGGATATTACTTGCTGTCTACCTTCAGTAGAAGCATGGGAGCGTCCGGTCGCGATTCCTCAAAGAAACGGATCTGGGAACGACTCTGTTGTGCCATAAACACCAAATGTGTACTTGCTGTTTGGTTTTATAAATTGTTAATTTTAGGGCTCTTGAAACCCTTATTTGGGTATTCGTGGGTTAGGACTTACTCCTAGGGTGGTGTACCATGTTTGGGTACGTTGGATTGGGTATTGTGACTCTAGGACTAAGTATTTTGGCATACCTAGGCATGTAGAATAAGACCCGTATCTCTTCTTACGCGTTGGTGGAGATGACTCATGTGCCGACGCACTCGCCGTACATGGATGGATTCCATGGTTGTGTTTTGGAGCTACCACTTGTCGAGGACGGTGGAGAATGAAGGTTAGCCGGAACTATGTGTTTGTCGGGCCGAGGTTGCGATCGATCTCCAAGCGTAGATGGCGGTTGCGGAATCGACGGGGTCGATTCGTCATTGGTTCATGCTAAGTGTAGGTCGAGGCGGGCCAACCCTTGGGCCGGACTTGAGGGCTAGTTGAGTCCTAGTGTCAGATGGATTAAGATCCATTAATCATAAAAGGTAACTAACTAGAAAGAGTCTATAAGTAGAAATTAACTAGTTGTTCATAGCACGCCAAGTTTATTACCAAGTTTGGGATTGGATATGGTAGATAGGTTGCCTAACTATGGGAATGAGTAATATGAGATAGCTTGCCTACAGGTCCATACTTCTAATAAGAAAATGAAAGAGAATTAGAGTTTGGCTAGAGTGATGGCTTTTAGTAATCGGTTGATAAAAGAAAGACTAGTAATCATGTAATTAACCTTACCTTTAGTATTGGAGTGGGGTAGCATGGATACTTGGTAGGACTAGATCGAGTCTTTGTTGAATGTAAGGATAGGCACTAGCAGGGCTGTTCGCCTGTCAGGGGACGCATTGCATCAACACGCTTGGACAATTCCTAGGTTCGTTTAACGCGGACAAGTACCCCAAGCCACCTGTAACGAAGTCGGGAAGACTCTGTGGGGGCTCTGCTGTTTCGGCAGAAATGCCTTTATGTCCGTAACAACCTTTGAGGGGGTTTGGAGTGTTGACGTCGTCTCGACTGCAAGTTCTGCTCCTGTGTAAGGACGAGCATAGCAGAGTTGGGGAAACCTTATATCTGTCATGTCCTTTGTTGATTGATGCCGGCAGGAGATTTAGAGGAAGTCCCCACAGAGTGAGACTCTACAGGAAAGACTCTAAGTCCTCCGGCAGGGGGCCCTGGTGCCCGTATATCAGCTTTTGGTAAAGGTCCGGGGAGACATAGATACAGCAACATATCGGGTAAGCCGATTTAATTACAGCCACGCAGGGTAAGCCTGCACAGTCACGCAGGGTAAGCCTGCGACTGGGACCCCGGGCATAGTGGATAAAACATTAGGATTGGACACCACTAATGACAGCAGCGACGGGTAAGCCGGACGACTGCAGCCTTTCCATCACTGGAATCAGAAACAAGAGAGAGCACAAGAGTAGGATGCGTAGCGGTGGATCAAGCCCCATTAAACAGAAGAACGTCATTTGGTTGGGGGATGTGTAGTATGGTATACATATGTCTCAACCAAGCGTGCATTAGCTTTAGGAGCATGTGTGCATAGTGTGCATTAGATTAGGCCATGACATACACTGACATTTGCTTGACACCACCTTTTCTTCGCATCAAATATTATTTGTGGTTGTTGAGGTTGGAATCGTTATATTATGGCGTAGAGAGGATAGTCGAATATAGAATTTTCGTTAGTTGTATTCAACTGACATGCCCATAGTTATCAGTGCAGGTTTGCCGACTTGGGATCGCGGGAAAAGCTCTAGCAGAAAAAAGCATCCAAGTGAAAGTTACTGTCCAAATTTTATTGTACATTCTTGTTGTAACAATTAATTGTAATTGTTATAATCATTGGATATTGTAATAACAATTTGATGTAATAAAAGCTTTTAATTTCCAGTGATTTTTTGTTGTGTTGTGATTCATTTGATGAAAGATCCTGGAGAGTGTCACGAGTTCCTATGTTAGGAATTCGGGGCTCTACATTTAGAATAAGAAAGGATGTGAGACTTCCACTACAGGTATTTTTGTTAAGTCAATTTATCTACTTCTGCATCTTGGGTATTAGATACTGAATATGGATCTCACATTTGTGTAAATGTGTAGGATCTCAAAAGGAGTATACCATTGGCTAAGGGCGAAGTTGACCTACGTGTTTGAAATGGAGTAAAAGTTGCTGCTTTAGCTTTAGGAACTTGTTATTTATCATTGCCCACTGGGCTTATCATTGAGTTAGAGAACTATTATTTTGTGCCTACTATTAGTAGAAATATTATTTCTATTTATTGTTTGGACAATAAATGTAGAACCCCGTATTTTCAAATATTATTTTAAATATTTGAAAATGAATTAAAATAATTTTCTGGAGATTTAATAAATATTTTCTAAAGAATATTTGGAAATTATTTATTATTTTTCTAGATTTTTCTGAAATTAATTGGATCTATTTGCAATTTTTGAGAAAAGAAGGACCTTTTTGCAAATTTGTCGTTTTCAGGGGTTAAAATGCAAAATATATTTTCTGGACGTTTTGAACTGTACCAATTGAGATTAATGAGTATTTTTTACTTTTAAATCCTAATTTAAATGATTTTTATTGAGTTTCCAAGAATAGAGTTATATATGTAATTTTATATTTTGGGAGGACTATTTTGCAAAATGCATTTCCAAAACCCTAAATCTTGATTTCCGGCCTATATAAAAAGGGTTTGCAGCCGTCATTCGCTGCACAACTCAAATTTTATTATATCTTTTATTTTCTTGGTGATTGAAGAGGAGGATTTTGGATCTCACAAAAGGGAGACTTTCTTGTCGGATTTCTTCATTCTAAGGTGAGTGATATGAACTTTGTTTTGTTGATTGATTTATGTGAATAATTGTGTGTTGTTTTGTTTCGACATTTTTGTTTATTTAGTGTATCTTGTATGTGAACGATGCAATATTTGTTATTTGTATTATGTATGTGAAATCTATGAACGTTTAGTAGATCTTGATTAATGAATTCTTTATTGCTTGAAAGCATGTTAAGATTTGAGTATGATTATGACAATAAGGGATTGGATGGACGAATATCTGGATCTCGTGATTACAAATCAGATTTTGGTTTTGCGTTGTGAAAGAAATTCAGTATTGGGAAATCCTAATGGAAGAATTAGGAGTTTAGAACATAAGAATTGAGTTTTGAGATATTGGTTGATTTGAGGAAACGTATCCATAATGAGGATTATTTGAGATTATCGTTTTATTCGAATACAAATTATTTTAGTAAACCATGATTGCTTTGGAAAACCCTAATTTTAATTATCATGAACAACCAAAACCTTGCAGACTGAAAGCCGACAGTCGACCGGTACGACCCAGCTGCTGTGTCTTTAGTTTCTTGAAAATCCGCTCTGGACAGTCGACTTAGACCCTTTTCAGTCGACTGGCACACTTAGAATTTATTTTTCAAAGTTATCGTAGATTTTTCTCTGGTAAGTCGACTTATGACTTTTTAAGTCAACTTATATTCTCTTTTAAGTCGACTTATGACTTTACAAGTCAACTTATGACACTTAGAATATTTTCTTAAAGATTTCTGGAATTTCTCTCTGGTAAGTCGACTTATGTTTTTGGTAAGTCGACTTATGATTTTTATAAGTCAACTTATAATACTTAACTTATTTTCTTAAAATTACTGAATTTTCCTCTGGACAGTCGACTGGTGACCTTTTGCAGTCGACTGGTACTGATACTTTTCTAAGGTGTTTGATGTTCTTTAAACAACTATTTCTTTAAACGTTTTGGATCTATAACCTACCCTTATAAATATTATTCTTCTATAGAACATATGTTTTCAATATATTTTATCGATTTGGATTATGGAATTTATTAAAGACTTGGGTTTGTTGAGTGGAGAGATTTCTCCTTTGACCATTTAACGATGGATTAGTAAATTATGGACATATTGAGACTCACTGATCTCTGGGGTCGGGTATAATCTGCGGTATTGAGAGTCACTGATAGTGACTGATAACCTGGTATCCGATCTGCAGTGTTGAGAGTGATTAATAGTCGGGTATATTCTGCGGTGTTGAGAGTCATTGATCTCTGGGGTTGGGTATACTCTGCGGTGTTGAGAATCACTGATTGTGATTGATAACCGGGTATCCAATCTGCGGTGTTGAGAGTGACTAATAACCGGGTATCCGATTTATGGTATTGAGATTGATTAATAGTCGGGTATATTCTGCGGTGTTGAGAGTCATTGATCTCTGGGGTTGGGTATACTCTGTGGTGTTGAGAATCACTGATAGTGATTGATAACCGGGTATCCAATCTGCGGTGTTGAGAGTGACTAATAACCGGGTATCCGATTTGTGGTATTGAGATTGATTAATAGTCGGGTATATTCTGCGGTGTTGAGAGTCATTTATCTCTGGGGTTGGGTATACTCTGCGGTGTTGAGAATCACTGATAGTGATTGATAACCAGGTACCCAATCTACGGTGTTGAGAGTGACTGATAACCGGGTATCCGATTTGTGGTATTGAGATTGATTAATAGTCGGGTATATTCTGCGGTGTTGAGAGTCATTGGTCTCTGGGGTTGGGTATACTCTGCGGTGTTAAGAATCACTGATAGTGATTGATAACCGGGTATCCAATCTACGGTGTTGAGAGTGACTGATAATCGGGTATCCGATTTGTGGTATTGAGATTGATTGATAGATGGGTATATTCTGCGGCGTTGAGAGTCATTGATCTCTGGGGTTGGGTATACTCTGCGCTGTTGAGAATCACTGATAGTGATTGATAACTGGGTAACCAATCTGCGGTGTTAAGAGTGACTGATAACCGGGTATCTGATCAGTGGTGTTGTTTTCTTGACTTGATTTTATGCATGAGTTTCCTGTTTTCTGCTTCTAACACTTAGTTAAGCTACATTTGATATTTTCATGTTTTCCTGTCATTTCTACTTCACAATACATGTTCAGTATTTGCTTCTCTCGTTCAGTACCCGTTGTTTAAGAATCCATGCTTATTGTTTATTTTGTTGTTGTTTATATCACTCACACCATTTATGGCTGACCCCTTTAGTTTTGGGGGTTAAGGATCATCTCTAGCCTCATGTGTTACAGGTTGTTGCTTAGAGTTTGGAGGCTTGGATGCTTGAGTTAGTTTTGAGATAAACTGATGTAATAGAGCTTTGTGTAAATTTGTGTAAAAAAAAGAAGTATTGTGAAAAGAAAGTTGTAATTCAAGGTGTTTGTATTTCCGCTGTGTTTTGAAAAAGATTGTTGTAATAAAAGTTTGGAATAAAATTATTTGTGTTTTTTAGCTTTGTGTACTATTACATTGAAGTTGATGCTGGGATTGTGCCACGTATTTTCTAAGATATTATATTAGATATTCGGGGCGCTACAGATTTGGTATCAGAGCATGCTTCAATAGTAATAATAGACATAGTATGAAAACCAACCTAGGTGTGGACACTAGAGAGTGAGTACCTAGGTGTGGACATCAGAGTGTGAGTATCACATAGAGTTTGAGCATAATGTTTTGGTTTGGGGTATGGTTAAGGTTTTGCCATAGGGTATGGTGTGAATGTGAAATGTGTGTGATGCTCTAACTTTTCCCTTGTTTTGCAGTATTCAGAATGGTTGCACCCAGGCCCAGGAACGGTGGTAACAATGAGGATGGATCTGGTAGTTCTTGAGGAACTGGAATTGACCTTGAGGCCGAATTCGCCATGGTGTATCAGACTCTGAATGCGCTAATGGCATTTAATTTGGCGCAAAGTCAGAATCAACAGCAGAATCAGCAGCAAAATCATGGAGCTGGACAGGGATTGGTTAACGCCGATCCTATCAACTAGATCGAGTCCTTCAAGAGGATGAGGCCGCCAGTTTTTGAGGGGCAATCTGATCCAACCGCAGCTGATGATTGGATTAGGAGGATGGAGACAATCTTCGAGGTATCGGAGACTCTGGTAGCCAATAAGGTGAAGTTGGCTACGATGTAGATGGAAAAGGACGCTGGTGCCTGGTGGGAATCGCTGAAAAGGACTTTGGGAGACCAGCCGATGACTTGGGAAGCTTTTCTGGAGGAGTTCAGGGATCGCTTCTTTCCCCTAGATGTTCAGGAGAAGAAGGCGACCGAGTTCTTGAACCTTCAGCAGGGTAGCATGACCGTGCGGGAGTATGAGACCAAGTTTGCTCAACTTTTGAGGTATGCACCAAAGTTGGTCGTTGACGAGGCGAAGAACGCCAAAAAGTTTGAGCAGGTCTTGAGGCCAAACTTGAGGTCGAGAATGATCCCGCTGGGCATTAGAAGGTTTGACAAACTGGTCAGAAGAGCAGCTATGACCGAGGAGGACATGGACCAGTCCCAGGAGAAGCAAGAGACCCGGAACAAGAAAAAGAGGCCAGCAGATGATCAGAATGGGAAGGAATTCCCAGTGAAGCAGGGCAAGTTCAGTGATCCAGTGTAGAAGGCACCTGCAACTTAGGAAGTGACTTGTTTTTACTGCAACGAGGCAGGTCATTACAGGTCAGCGTGTTCGAAGTTGGCAAAGCAGACTTGTTTTCATTGTGGTCGTGAAGGGCACATTCGACCAAACTGTCTGCAGCTGAAGAAAGATGGGGCAGAGAAGGGCAAGGATCTGAGGCAGGGGCGAGTGTTCGCATTGACTGAGGAGGATGCGGGTAACTCAGGAATGTGATTCGTGTGTGCAAGAATTTAGAAATTCATTCTTTTGTATTAAGTAAAAATTTTATTTGGAGAATAATTGAAGATTGAATATTTTTCTTCATGTAACAAGATTTATTTGGACTAATGGAATAAAGACAAAGTTTTATTTGATACTGTTTTCTTGCATGCAATTGTGTCGCCCATTCATTGATAGTCTTAAGTGTGGAGCTTAAGGTGTTTCCAAGCAAGGTCTTGAGGTGGCTATCCTTAGTCATGTCCTTTCTAAGGAGGGAGTGGCCACTGATTCTCGGAAGGATGAAGCAGATGTGGAAGGTCAGAGTTGGATGCAGGAGTTCAGTAGTTGTTGCAGCGTGGCTTCCGATGGCAAGTTATCAGAGTTGCGCAGCGGAAGATTGATTTTCTAAATTCTTTGCATGTTTCTTTTGCATGTTTGTATTTCTCTTGTTGGAATGCATTCTTTGGTGTGACTGTATTTCCTAAAATTATGTTTCTATCCATGAGTTTTCATTCTTTGTTGGTGGGTTTGTTTGGACCCCATTAGCAGTAGTTCTGAGGACAAAACTCTTCTAAGGAGGGAGTGATGTAGAACCGCGTATTTTCAAATATTATTTTAAATATTTGAAAATGAATTAAAATGATTTTCTGGAGATTTAATAAATATTTTCTAAAGAATATTTGGAAATTATTTATTATTTTTTCAGATTTTTCTGAAATTAATTGGATCTATTTGCAATTTTTGAGAAAAGAAGGACCTTTTTGCAAATTTGTCGTTTTCAGGGGTTAAAATGCAAAATGTATTTTCTGGACGTTTTGAACTGTACCAATTGAGATTAATGAGTATATTTTACTTTTAAATCCTAATTTAAATGATTTTTATTGATTTTCCAAGAATAGAGTTATATATGTAAGTTTATATTTTGGGAGGACTATTTTGAAAAATGCATTTCCAAAACCCTAAATCTTGATTTTCAGCCTATATAAAAAGGGTTTGTAGCCGTCATTCGCTGCACAACTCAAATTTTATTATATCTTTTATTTTCTTGGTGATTGAAGAGGAGGATTTTGGATCTCACAAAAGGGAGACTTTCTTGTCGGATTTCTTCATTCTAAGGTGGGTGATATGAACTTTGTTTTGTTGATTAATTTATGTGAATGATTGTGTGTTGTTTTGTTTCGACATCTTTGTTTATTTAGTGTATCTTGTATGTGAACGATGCAATAGTTGTTATTTGTATTATGTATGTGAAATCTATGAACGTTTAGTAGATCTTGATTAATGAATTCTTTATTGCTTGAAAGCATGTTAAGATTTGAGTATGATTATGACAATAAGGGATTGGATGGATGAACATCTGGATCTCGCGATTACAAATCAGATTTGGTTTTGAGTTGTGAAAAAAATTCAGTATTGGAAAATCCTAATGGAAGAATTAGGAGTTTAGAACATAAGAATTGAGTTTTGAGATATTGGTTGATTTGAGGAAACTTATCCATAATGAGGATTATTTGATATTATCGTTTTATTCGAATACAAATTATTTTAGTAAACCATGATTGCTTTGGAAAACCCTAATTTTGATTATCATGAACAACCAAAACCTTGCAGACTGAAGGCCGACAGTCGACTGGTAGACTTTTCAGTCGACCGGTACGACCCAGCTGCTGTGTCTTTAGTTTCTTGAAAATCCGCTCTGGACAGTCGACTTAGACCCTTTTTAGTCGACTGACACACTTAGAATTTATTTTTCAAAGTTATAGTAGATTTTTCTCTGGTAAGTCGACTTATGACTTTTTAAGTCGACTTATTTACAAGTCGACTTATGACACTTAGAATATTTTCTTAAAGATTTCTGGAATTTCTCTCTGGTAAGTCGACTTATGTTTTTGGTAAGTCAACTTATGACTTTTATAAGTCAACTTATGTTTTTGGTAAGTCGACTTATGGTTTTTATAAGTCAACTTATAATACTTAACTTATTTTCTTAAAATTACTGAATTTCCCTCTGGACAGTCGACTGGTACTGATACTTTTCTAAGGTGTTTGATGTTCTTTAAACAACTATTTCTTTAAACGTTTTGGATCTATAACCTACCCTAATAAATATTATTCTTTTATAGAACATTTGTTTTCAATATATTTTATCGATTTGGATTATGGAATTTATTAAAGACTTGGGTTTGTTGAGTGGAGAGATTTCTCCTTTGACCGTTTAACAATGGATTAGTGAATTATGGACATATTGAGAGTCACTGATCTCTGGGGTCGGGTATAATCTGCGGTATTGAGAGTCACTGATAGTGACTGATAACCGGGTATCCAATCTGCAGTGTTGAGAGTGATTAATAGTCGGGTATATTCTGCGGTGTTGAGAGTCATTGATCTCTGGGGTTTGGTATATTCTGCGGTGTTGAGAATCACTGATAGTGATTGATAACCGGGTATCCAATCTGCGGTGTTGAGAGTGACTGATAACCGGGTATCCGATTTGTGGTAATGAGATTGATTAATAGTCGGGTATATTCTGCGGTGTTGAGAGTCATTGATCTTTGGGGTTGGGTATACTCTGCGGTGTTGAGAATCACTGATATTGATTGATAACCGGGTATCCAATCTGCGGTGTTGAGAGTGACTGATAACCGGGTATCCGATTTGTGGTATTGAGATTGATTAATAGTCGGGTATATTCTGCGGTGTTGAGAGTCATTGATCTCTTGGGTTAGGTATACTCTGCGGTGTTGAGAATCACTGATAGTGATTGATAACCGGGTATCCAATCTGCGGTGTTGAGAGTGACTGATAACCGGGTATCCGATTTGTGGTATTGAGATTGATTGATAGATGGGTATATTCTGTGGCGTTGAGAGTCATTGATCTCTGGGGTTGGGTATACTCTGCGCTGTTGAGAATCACTGATAGTGATTGATAACCGGGTACCCAATCTGCGGTGTTGAGAGTGACTGATAACCCGGGTATCTGATCAGTGGTGTTGTTTTCTTGACTTGATTTTTTGCATGAGTTTCCTGTTTTCTGCTTCTAACACTTAGTTAAGCTACATTTGATGTTTTCATATTTTCCTGTCATTTCTACTTCACAATACATGTTCAGTATTTGCTTCTCTCGTTCAGTACATGTTGTTTAAGAATCCATGCTTATTGTTTATTTTGTTGTTGTTTATATTACTCACACCATTTATGGCTGACCCCTTTAGTTTTGGGGGTTAGGGATCATCTCTAGCCTCATGTGTTACAGGTTGTTGCTTAGAGTTTGGAGGCTTGGATGCTTGAGTTAGTTTTGAGATAAACTGATGTAATAGAGCTTTGTGTAAATTTGTGTAAAAAAAATAAGTATTGTAAAAAGAAAGTTGTAATTCAAGGTGTTTGTATTTCCGCTGTGTTTTGAAAAAGATTGTTGTAATAAAAGTTTGGAATAAAATTATTTGTGTTTTTGAGCTATGTTTACTATTACATTGAAGTTGATGCTGGGATTGTGCCATGTATTTTTTAAGATATTATATTAGAAATTCAGGGCGCTACAATAAAGATTTTTCATTTACAATAAAGGACAAAAGTTGTTTTAATTATTTGAATGATATCTGTTATGCTAGTGCACAATTGTGTAATGGACTTTATATTCTTGACCTCGAAATGCCCATCTATAATATAAATACTAAGAGATTCAAATCAAATGATACGACCCCAACTTACCTCTGACATTGTCGTTTCGGCCACATAAATGAAGACCGCATATCCAAACTTCATAAGATGGATTCTTGGACTCATTTGATTTTGAATCATATGAGGTATGTGAACCTTGTTTGTTGGGCAAGATGACAAAAGCTCCATTCACTAGGAAAAGTGAAAGGGCTAGTGATCTTTTAGGTCTTATACATAGTGATGTTTGCGGACCTTTCAAGGCTAAAGGAGTTTCTCAGTACATCATTACATTTACTGATGATTTTAGTAGATATAGATTTGTGTATCTGATGAAACACAAATCAAAATTATTTGAAAAGTTCAAAGAATTCAATAATGAGGTACAAAACCAACTTGGTAAAAGTATTAAAGCCCTTCGATCAGATCGAGATGGTGAGTACTTAAGCCAAGGTTTTGATAACCATCTAAAAGAGTGTGGGATAATATCTCAACTCACTTCCCCTGAAACACCACAATGGAATGGTGCCTCTGAGAGGAGGAATCAGACCTTGTTAGACATGGTTCGATCATTGATGAGTCATGCAGATCTTCCAAGCTCCTTCCGAGCACATGCTCTATTAACAGCTGCTTTCACACTTAACCTTGTTCCATCTAAAACGTTTCAAGACACAGCATATGAGATATGGACTGGGAGGCGTCCTAGTGTGTCCTTTATGAAGATTTGGGGTTGTGAAGCCTATGTAAGGCTCCAAGTCCCTGATAAACTTGGTCCCAAATCTGATAAGTGCTTCTTTGTAGGATATCCCAAGGAAACCAAGGGATACTATTTCTATAATTCGACTGAAGGAAAAGTGTTTTTCACATGGACTGCTGTATTCATAGAGAGAGAATTTGTCTCCAAAAAAACCAGTAGGAGAACAATAGAACTTGAAGAAATTCAAACTTCACAAAGTAGCCACAAACCTGGTGGAAATGGAACAGACTCTACAAATTGTTGTGGAACAACCACCTGCTCATGTAGCACAAGGCCTACGTAAGTCTAGTAGGATACCTCATCAACCCGAGAGATATAGATTTCTCGTGACTCAACTTGGTGATATATTACTCATGGATCAGGATGAGCCTACAACTTATGAGGAAGCTGTAAAAGGCCCAGATTCTGAGAAATTGCTTGAGGCCATGAGATCTGAGATGGAATCCATGTATGTCAACCAAGTATGGACCTTGGTAGACCCACCTAAAGGGGTAAAACCTATTGGGTGCAAATGGATTTTCAAGAAGAAAAGTGACATGGATCGTAATGTGCATACCTTTAAGGGGCGGTTGGTGGTTTCAAGCAAGTTCATAATGTAGACTATGATGAGACTTTTTCTCCAGTTGCCATGCTTAAATCTATTCGGATCTTTCTTGCTATTGCAGCATATCATGATTATGAAATTTGGTAAATAGATGTCAAAACTGCTTTCCTAAATGGAAATCTTCTTGAGGATGTGTATATGACATCGCCTGAGGGTTTTGTCACTCCAAAGGATGCTGAAAATGTGTGTAAACTGCAACAATCCACATATGGATTAAAGCAAGCTTCTAGAAGCTCGAATCTTCGTTCCAATGATGCAATCAAAGAGTCTGGTTTCATCAAGAACGAAGATGAACCGTGTGTCTAGGAAAATATTTTTCCATGAAGGTCTTGGGTGAAGCTACCTATGTATTAGGCGTCAAGATCTATAGATATAGATCAAGGAAACTTTTTGGCCTGAGTCAGAGTACATACATAGACAATGTGTTGAACGCTTCAATATGCAAGAGTCCAAGAAAGGATTTCTCTCTATGTCGCATGATGTAAGCCTGTCTAAGGCTCAATGTCCTTCCACTCAAGATGAGAGAGACCGCATGACTAAGATTCCATATGCATCTGCAATTGGATCTATCATGTATGACATATTATGCACTCGTCCAGATGTCTCATATGCTTTGAGCATGACGAGCAGGTACCTGTCAGATCCTGGTGAGAGTCACTGGACTTGTAACACCCCATAATTTCAGGAGATAATATATAGTATTATATATATAATATAATGAATTAGAGGCCGCCCCATAGGATTTCCTATAGGGGGTTGTTTGAAATTGCTGTCGTGTGGCCAAGGGAGAACAGCAACTTCGCTGCTGTTACTGCTGACGTGGCTGACGTCAGCTGGGGCCCAGGAGCACAGCAGGGGGTGCTTTTCTGTCGATGTGGCAGTGGGCCCCCTGGGTAATTGTTTTGATGTATGTGACTTGCGAGGAAAGAGAGATGGCGATGTGTATAGATTTGATCCCATATCGGGAGTTTAACAAGATTAATAATTAATAAATATAAATGACTGTGATCAAGAGTCACCTAATTGGTTAACCACCTTTTGAGAGTCAGCCTGTGGTGGGCAGTTGTACTATAAATAATAAATAAATAAATAAATTGTCTGAGTATTGGGGCGGGGGGTTACAAATAGTATTAGAGCCGACTTTCGACGCCGAGTGTGGGTAAGAGTGGGTGAGATGTATGTCTGAGATGGAGTTAGTAGATGTACACGTGTAGGTAACCAGAGTCTCAGGTAAGGCTGTACAGCTAGCTGAATCAGGGTACTCCACTCCACATCAGCTAGAAAGGAGATCCTGCACTAGAATGCATACCCTGTACTCAGCGGAGACGCTGATTTCTAAAGGGGGTGTATGTAACACCCCGTAATTTCACGAGGTAATATATATTATTATATATATAATATAATGAATTGGAGGTCGCCCCATAGGATTTCCTATACGGGGTTGTTTGGAATTGCTACTGTAGGGCCCAGGGAGAACAGTAGCTTTGCTGCTGTTGCTGCTGACGTGGCTGATGTCAACTGGGGACCAGGAGCGCAGCAGGGGGGGTGTCTGTCTATTGATGTGGCAGTGGGGCCCCCGATTAATTGTTTTGCTGTGTGTGACTCGCAAGGAAAGAGATTTGGGGATGTGTATAGATTTGATCCCATATCAGGGAGTTTAACAAGATTAATAATTAATAAATATAATTGCCTATGATTAAGAGTAACATAATTTGTTAACCACATTTTGAGAGGCAGCCTGTGGTGGGCATTTATACTATAATAAATAAATAAATAAATAAAGTGTCCGAGTATTGGGGCGGGGCGTTACAGGACTACTGTCAAGAGCATCCTTAAGTATTTAAGAAGGACTAAGGATTCGTTCTTGGTATATGGAGCCGAGGAAGAGCTTGTTGTAAAGGGTTACACTGACGCTAGCTTCCAGTCCGATAAGGACGACTCCAAATCGCAATCAGGTTTTGTGGTTTGTCTAAATGGTGGAGCTATGAGCTGGAAGAGTTCGAAGCAAGGGATAATAGCCGATTCCACCACAGAGGCTGAGTATATTGCTGTCTCCAATGCAGCAAAGGAGGCCGTTTGGATCAGAAAGTTCATCACTGAACTTGGCATGGTTCCTAGCATTGTGGACCCTACTGGACCTCTATTGTGATAACAAAGGGGCCATTGCACAAGTTAAGGAGCCTAGATCTCACCAGTGATCCAAACATATACTTAGGCGCTTCCATCTCATTTGAGAGATCATGGATAAAGGAGATGTGAAGATATGCACAATACCGACAGATGATAACGTCACTGACCCACTGACAAAGCCTCTTGCACAGCGAAAGCATGAGGGTCACACTAGATCTATAGGCATTAGATGTATGTCTGATTGGCTCTAGTGCAAGTGGGAGATAGTTGGTGTATGCCCTAAAGACTAGTTGTGTATTGACATTACTAGTTTACATTGTATCATGATATTTATTTCATATATAAGGCATTTCATTTATTGTGTTTGTGATTAAATAAGCATAATAAAGTTCTTAGAATAGCAGGCTCAATACCATGGGATATCAAGTGCTTGACTTGATTGTGAGATCCTATTGGTTGTAATCAGAACACTATTCTTAAATGTCCCTAGTCAAGTATTATTGTGAATTAGGACAACAATAATACACAGAGACTAGTATGTGCGTAGACTGATGACCATATCTCACGGTTCATGGATATGAGATACCAAGCCTTCACATGGGTACATATTAGAGTAATAATGTACTGGAGTGATCCACCAAGAGAATGCTGCATAGATCGTTACGTGAGTATCATAAGCAGTTCTCATAGTGACCATGGTGTATGTAGTCCTTTGACTTGAAGTCATGGCGGTTCCCTACATGAGAAGTTATATGTTTTAATGTCATCAAATGTTGCCTGTAATAAGGTGATTATAAAGTGGACTATTGGATATACTACAAATCATGCGGAGGAATGTGAGTGACTTAGATAGAATTTATCCCTTTTACATAACAGGAGCAATATCTATGGGCCACTTAATTGAGTGAGACTGCAAAATGCATTGCATTGCTTAAATGATTCAATATGAGATATTGAGCTTATTTGTTTTGTAAGTCTACTCGGACATCAAAAAACCAAAGATTGAAATAAACAAGGGTGACACGCTCCATGTCTTGTGGTCAATTGAGATATCTGGACAAAGGGACTAGACTACATGGTAACATTGGTCACGAATAGGTTATGTCTAATCACTGACATTTCATTACTTGAGTAGCAGTGATGTATTGCTAGATACCGCTCACTGTTTGTAATACTACAATATAATTTCAGTATTATTTTCAACGTAATGAGAACCTACAGGGTCGCACACTTAGAATGGACGAAATTGGAATTTAAATTCATAAGATAAATTTAATTGAGGATCCAAGTAAGATTTAGACTCCTGATATTTGTTGGACATTTAATTAGATTAAATGGGCTGACTAAAGTTCAAAGGACCACACATGAATCTGAACCAGGTTTGATTGTGAGTCCAACAGCCTCATTACTCACTTAGGGTTGATTTTCTGTAGCTATATATATGATACGTATCTGTGAAAAAAATGCATATGAGAAAACCCTAGCCGTCACAGAAATTGCAAGAGAGAGAGATCGTGAGGAACATCCCCATCATGTAGCTAGCACCGCAGCATGAGGAAAAGTTTGATTTGATCCGTTCATGTGGATACTGTAGAGGCACAACAATATTGCAATGCTGTGATCGACCTTAATTGGAGACAACAGATCCATCTTCAATGTATATCTCCTAAACACGATTTATAATTTTCGCATGGATCAATGGCTAGGTTTTGATATTTATTTATAATTTTTCCATTGTGTATTTAATCTGAGATTACCATTGAAACCTAACATGTCTAAGAGTAGGTGAAGTTCGTGCGGAGGTTGGCAACTCCGTGAGTATATCTTCGGAGGTGTACCCTTGAAGGGGTTGCACTGGAATTGGTGAAATTGGGTAGAGATCATTTCAACTAGAAGAAGATGCTATTGTTCTAAGTCTCTTTTGCAAGTGGAGTTCATTAGAGTTTGTAGATGAATAATTATATCATGTGATAGTACTCGTATGCAATCCAAGGTGGAATTTGTTAGGATTGTGCCCTGAATACTCGTGGTTCAGATTAGAAGAAGGTAAGATGAAGCACGGAGTTCGAACCGTTGAAGTGAGTAGAAGAGAAATCACCAACAGTAGCAGCCAGAGAAAGGTTGCGGTTGACTGTCCATAGTTGCGGTCGACCGCACACCCGACCGCAGTTACACAGGATTTAGCCGAGAGGCCGACGATCGACCGGTCTTGTTGGACGGTCGACCGACCGCAGCGCTGTGTTCATTTTGGGCATCGATTTATTAGGTCGTTTTAGCCCAATCTTCAACTCCAAGTTAGATCGTACGACTTCTATTCAGTTACTTATTTTTCAGGTTATATCAGATGACTGAGAATCAAGATTAAACCTAGGCTTCTCCTTGTTCTCCTATATTTATTGTAAATTCCTCCAATAGGAGGGTAGAGTACTTCATAGATTATTTTCTCCATTGCAAAGAGATGCTCGAGAGAGAGATAGTTCTTGGTGAGTGAGTTTAAAATCCTTGTATCGAGAGAATCAGTAACTCCTTATAATCTGTTCTAGTTGAATATTAGATCTCCCTATATTTCCCCCCAGATTAAGCAAAAGCTAACCGAGATAAATTCTCGTTATGTTTGTGTTGGATTGGTGGATCTACCTGATTCATCTCATCTACTTCGACTTCCTCATTGCTCTATTTAGTTCCGCTGCGACAACAGGCGTTTGTTGACCCCCTAATCCCAACACAAAAGAGGTAACAATAGAGTATGAAGTAAGAGTAGTAGGCCTCGCAAATGATGGATCATTTATAAGATAATGAACAAGCCCATGAGCCCGAAGAGGCACATGCATGTGGAGAAACCCAGTTTGATAAGTTTTGAGGGCCAAACAACTTCTTAGGTGTACTAGGAATGGAGTAGATAGGCAAAGGAGAGGAGGCCATGGCTTTAATTGAAGCCAAGTTTCCTAACAGAAAAGAACATGTCTGAAACTTTGAAGCCGAGAGGTGACTGAACTGAACCAAGGTCGAACTAAAGGTCTCCAGCTGAAAGAGTCGAAAGGTTTCTGCCTGATCGGATGTGAAAATATGTTGATGTTAAGGTTTGTCGAGGTCGTCGAGGGTGCGGAATGAGTTCAGGATTGCAATTTTTTTATTTGGGTTGCATAAGGTCGCAAAGGATGGTTGTAGGAGGTCCAGAGGCCACAATTTGGAGATTTGAGTTCCAGCGGACAAAACGAAAAATCTTGATCTGTTGAGATTGTTCTAAAGTTGCAGTCTTGAACAAAAAGATTAGGAGATTTTAGATGGAATTTCTCTATTTGGAATTTGAGATAAAGATCCAATTGAGAATTTTATAAATATGTTGGGATAATATTTGGGGATCTAAGAGCATTTGCTCTCATACCATGATAGATAGATATGTAGAAAAAAATAAAATCTAGTGTTGTTTAGGCACAAAGGCCAAACATGTATATATGTGGCTAAACAATAGAAGATCAACACGTGTGTGCATATACATATATTAACAAGCATAAGCATGCATTACACAATCTATTAAGGATAAGTCAAAAATGATACTAAATGGTTTTTTTAGTCTGGGGGAAGTAGCTGGATGGCAAATGCTCATTTGGATTACAAAAGCCCTCTTCTTATAATTTACCTGGCCAAGAAATAAACACTAAATAAAGGAAGGTTGACATTAGTTCAATAGCCACCCGTTGAATTTTGTCATTTCATTCGTATCTCTATAATGGAGCCTTTTTTTCCACATCCATCACATACTGTTTTGTTGAGAAAATGCTAGATCGTGATTATGATGATAAAAATTAATCACTTAACCCCATTTGAGCCCAAAATTCTTACACCAAAATTTCCAAACAAAAACTTATAAAGTCAAGGTGAGTGTTGAGTTATTTATATCTAACCGTACTAATCAGCCTTCTATGTCTTATATAAAAACAACAGGTTAGTTGTTATTGCTGTGTGGTAGCTAGTATATTTTTTGATAACATGTGGTAGCTAGTATCAGTAAAATAAAATACTATCATATATGACAATAGCCTGCTTGTTGCACAGATACAGACACTAGACTACCACACAACATGTCACAAACAACTTGCCAATGATGTCATACCAATACTGAAAAATATAGGACACCTGTACACAGCTATATATATACTTTTGAACTGAAATATAGATCCGGCCCCCAAACTACAGAACTAAGCATGATCCTAATATGACTCACAACTAGTTTACTGTTTATGAGTGAGAATTACTATTTTTGTCGAAAAGCAAGAGTTAACTCTTTCCTTGACTCCAACATATTTCCTTATCTCTTAAACTGGAAAGTATAACGCATTTACAAAGATGCTGAAATGACACCACTACAAGAATGACTGATTATTTTTGTAAAAGAAAGTTAAGTAAGAAAGATGGATGTAATGGAGCCAAAACAGCATCTTCTTCATGTAATAACAATATATATGCCAGAGTTGCTGATAACACAGTACTTAAAAGAGTATATGGTGCTGCAAAGTGCCAAGATATGATTCGAAATGACCATAATCTAGTAAGAGATAGGCGGATAATATATATAAAGTCACATTAATCATTGTTCCTTCATTCCAGAATTCTATTTGTTTCACTGTACTGAAATTGAAAGGAAAGATTCAGAAGCAAAGAAGCAAATGAACTGCACCTTTGCAGACTTAACCATTACGGATCCCTCAGATACATCACAAAATCAGTGTAGTCCACAAACGGACATATATTAAATAGAAATGACCATATTGTTATTAGTGAATAAAGAAAGTCAAATTTGGTATTATGGTGGAATGATGTAAAGGTCTAATGGCTTTAATATGGGTTATTTGGCATGAGAGAAACTAAAGAATTATTCATAAAGAATAGAAGATTCTTTAGGTAACACTTTAGAGTGCCTTATATGCTGTCTTCATTAATGGTCAGGTCTTCTTTCTTAAAAGAATAAACTGATGCGGTTTGTTTTTGGGGGGTGGCGGCACCAGATGTGAGTTCTTCTCAATTTGTATTTTTGCAGAAGTTTCAGTACTGACGGTACGCCCGACCCTCAGTCGGAGGGAACTGCTCGGGAGTAGGCGAGAGCGAAGTGGAGGCAGGATGCTCGGCTCGGATCTGGAGGCTCGGATCCGGAGGTCTCGTGTACCTGCACTCGGCCTAGGAACACCGGGGTTGATCTCGGTGGTAGGCCCTCCGACGGTCTAGTCAGTCACTGAAGAGTAACAATAACTAGGGTTTTGAGAGGGGAAAGATTGAATTACCTCTTGAAGCGGTAGAGAGCCTGGTATTTATAGGCAGTGCCAACCTGGTCTGGACCCGTTTGGGGCCGGATCTGGAACCGGTTGCCCGTGGGCCTGACGTGGCAGAAGCCCAGGCGGTTTAGGGCTGATGTGGCAGATCTGATGATCGGGGGTGAACGGTTTTTGAGGGGATCCTGTGGCCCAGGAGGGGCCACGTCATCTGACCCATATCAGGACCCCCCCACTCCTGGAGGGCCGAGTAATCCAGCCGTGTAGAAGTAATTTTTTGCTTCTGTAGGAAGAGCAAGTTGGTGTGTACGGTGAAGAACGGAATCCGTATCTTCCAGAAGAGGTCAGGGGGGTAGGATAAAGGAGATCCCCTCTTGGAGTCAGGAGGGGTGCTGGGTACAGAAGCGTCGGAGCTCGGTTCGTCGAGCGTCGAGGGTCGGTGGATGAGCCCCCTCACTTGTTGGAAAAGCAAGGGGGCGTCGAGACCTGTGGAGTAGGGAGTTTTTTTGCCGAGCATCTGGGGTCGGTCGGCGAGCCCCTTACTGGTTGGAAAAGCAAGGGAGCGTCGAGACAGTGGGTAGGAGATCTTCTTAACGAGCGTCTAGGGTCGGCAGGCAGCCCCTCATTGTTGGGGGATAATTTTGGGGCTTGTGGTGACATCCGAGCGTCGACCCCGAGTTCTCTTTGCCGAGCATAGGGGGTCGGTAGACGAGCCCCTCGCTTGTTGGAAAAGCAAGGGGACGTCGAGACCGTGGAGTAGGGGTCCTTCTTGCCCAGCGTCTAGGATCAGGCAGGCAAGCCACTTATTTTTTGGGGGATAATTTGGGGCTCGCGGTGATATCCGAGCATCGAGCCCTGAGCAGTTGAGAGAAACTTTTGGGGCTCGCAGTGACATCCAAGCGTCGAGCCCCGAGTAGTTGAAAGAAAACTTTTTGGGCTCGCGGTGTCATCCGAGCGTCGAGTCCCAAGCAGTTGAGAGAAACTTCTTGGGCTCGCGGTGACATACGAGCGTCGAGGTCCAAGCAGTTTGGAAGAAACTTTTTGGGCTCGCGGTGTCATCCGAGCATCGAGCCCCAAGCAGTTGAGAGAAACTTTTTGGGATTGCGGTGACATCCGAGCGTCGACCCTGAAGCCGTTGAAAGAAACTTCTTGGGCTCGTGGTGACATCCGAGCGTCGAGGTCCAAGCAGTTTGAGAGAAACTTTTTGGGCTCGCGGCGACATCTGAGGGTCGAGGTCCAAGCAGTTTGGAAGAAACTTTTTGGGCTCGCTGTGTCATCCGAGCGTCGAGCCCCAAGTAGTTGAGAGAAACTTTTTGGGCTCGCGGTGACATCCAAGCGTCGAGGTCCAAGAAGTTTGGGAGAAACTTTTTGAGCTCGCGGTGACATCTGAGCATCGAGGTCCAAGTAGTTTGGGAGAAACTTTTTGGGCTCGCGGTGACATCCGAGCGTCGAGGTCTAAGCTGTAGCGCCCCGAATTTCTAATATAATAACTTAGAAAATACGTGGCACAGTCCCAGCATCAACTTCAATGTAATAGTACACATAGCCCAAAAACAACAAATAAATTTCTTCCAACTTTTTATTACAACAATCTTGTCAAATGCAGCGGAAATACAAACACCTTCAAAAAACATTCTTTTTACAAAACTTTTCTTTACAAAATTTACACAAGGCTCTATTACATTACTTATATTCTCCAAAGCTAACTCAAGCGTACAACCCCCAAACTCTAAGAAGCAACCTGCAATACATGAGGCTAGAGATGATCCCTAACCCCCAAACTAAAGGGGTCAGCCATAAATGGTGTGAGTGATATAAACAAACAAACAACATAATTAAACAATAAGCATGGTTTCTTAAACAACATGTACTGAACGAGGGAAACATATACTAAACATGTATTGTGAAGTAAGAAATGACAGGAAAACATGAAAACATCAGGTATAGCTTAACTAAGTGTCAGAAGAATCTTTCTCAAACAATTACAGCTCAACTGTGCAGTACAGTCGACTGCTTAAAGGACCAGTCGACTGTTCGCTGCCAATATTCGGTTATCGGTCATTTCAATACCACAGATCGGATACCCGGTTATCAGTCATTCTCAACACTGCAGATTGGACACCCGGTTATCAATCACTAACAGTGATTCTCAACACCGCAGAGTATACCCAACCCCAGAGATCAACGACTCTCACACCGCAGAATATACCCATCTATCAATAAATCTCAATATTACAGATCGGATACCCGGTTATCAGTCATTCTCAACACTGCAGATTGGACACCCGGTTATCAATCACTAACAGTGATTCTCAACACCGCAGAGTATACCCAACCCCAGAGGTCAATGACTCTCACACCGCAGAATATACCCGTCTATCAATAAATCTCAATATTACAGATCGGATACCCGGTTATCAGTCATTCTCAACACTGCAGATTGGACACCCAGTTATCAATCACTAACAGTGATTCTCAACACCGCAGAGTATACCCAACCCCAGAGATCAACGACTCTCACACCGCAGAATATATCCATCTATCAATAAATCTCAATATGTCCATAATTCACTAATCCATCGTTAAACGGTCAAAGGAGAAATCTCTCCACTCAACAATCCCAAGTCTTTAATAAATTCCATAATCCAAATCAATAAAATATATTGAAAACATATGTTCTATAGAAGAATAATATTTATAAGCGTAGGTTGTAGATCCAAAACGTTTAAAGAAATAGTCGTTTAAAGAACATCAAAACACCTTAGAAAAGTATCAGTACCAGTCGACTGCAAAAGGTCACCAGTCGATTGTCCAGAGGAAAATTCAGTAACTTTAAGAAAATAAGTTAAGTATTATAAGTTGACTTATAAGAGTCATAAGTTGACTTACCAACAATATAAGATGACTTATAAAAATCATAAGTTGACTTACCAACAATATAAGATGACTTATAAAAATCATAAGTTGACTTACCAACAATATAAGATGACTTATAAAAATCATAAGTTGACTTACCAACAATATAAGATGACTTATAAAAACCATAAGTTGACTTACCAACAATATAAGATGACTTATAAAAATAGTTGACTTACCAACAATATAAGATGATTTATAAAAATCATAAGTTGACTTACCAACAATATAAGATGACTTATAAAAATCATAAGTTGACTTACCAGATCATAAGTAGACTTATAGAAAACATAAGTCGACTTAAAGGAGACATAGGTCTACTTATAAGAACATAAGTCGACTTAGAAAAATATAAGTCGACTTACCAGAGAGAAATTCCAGAAATCTTTAAGAAAATATTCTAAGTGTTGTAAGTCGACTTGCAAAGTCATAAGTCGACTTAAAATACAATATAAGTCGACTTAAAGGTCATAAGTCGACTTACCAGAGAAAAATCTACGATAACTTTGAAAAATAAATTCTAAGTGTACCAGTCGACTGAAAAGGGTCTAAGTCGACTGTCCAGAACGAATTTTCGAGAAAAAAACTAAAGATACAGCAGCTGGGTCGTACCAGTCGATTGAAAAGTCTACCAGTCGACTGTCGGCCTACAGTCTGCATAGTTTTCGTTGTTCATGATAATCAAAATTAGGGTTTACCAAAAGAAAACGTTGTTTACTAAAATAAATTGTATTTTAATAAAACGACAGTCTCGAATAATCCCCAGTTCGGATACATTACTCAAATCAACCAATTTCTCAAATCTCAAATTCTCATGTTCTAAACTCCTAATTCTTCCATTAGGATTTCTCAATACTAAATCTCTTCCACAACTCAAACTAAATCTGATTTTTAATCACAAGATCCAGATGTTCAACCATCCAATTCCTTATTATCATAACCATACTCAAATATTAACATGTTTTCAAGCAATAAAGAATTTGCCAATCAAGATCTACTAAACATTCATGGATTTCACATGCATAATATAAATAACAACTATTGCATCGATCACATACAAGATACAAAAATATCGAAACAAAACAACACACAATCATTCACATAAATCAATTAACAAAACAAAGTTCATATAACAAAACAAAACAAAACAAAACAATATCACTCACCTTTAGAATTGCAAAGATCTAACGAAAGCCTTCTTCTTGCGAGATCCAAAAATCCTCCTCTTCAATCACCAAAATATAAAATAATGAAATTTGAGTTATGCAGCGAATGACGGCTGCAACTCTCTTTATATAGGTTGGGAATACTGTTTTTAGGGTTTAGAAATGCATTTGCAAAATGGTCCTTCCAAAACATAGCTTTACATATATAGTCCTATTCTTGTAAATTCATCTAAAATTCATTAAAATTAGGATTTAAAAGTAAAATATGATCCTAAATCCCAACCGGTACTGTTCAAAACGTCCAGAAAATATATTTTGCATTTTTAACCCCTAAAATGTCAAATTTGCAAAAAGGTCCTTCTTTTCTCAAAAATAGCAAATAGGTCCAATTAATTTCAGAAAAATCTGGAAAAATAATAAATAAATTCCAAATATTAAATAATGATTTTTCATGAAGAAAACTTGACTTTCAAACTTCTCAAAAAGTATTTACACGTGTTTTGCACGTGTAAAAAGATAAATCTTTTAGAAAATATTCATTAAATCTCCATAAAATCATTTAAATTCATTTTCAAATAATATTTGAAAATACGGGTATCTACATCACTCCCTCCTTAGAAGAGTTCTGTCCTCAGAACTACTGCTAATGGGGTCCGAACAAACCCACCAACAAAGAATGAAAACTCATGGATAGAAGCATAATTTTAGGAAATACAATCATACCAAAGAATGCATCCCAACAAAAGAATTACATCATACAGAAGAAACACAATCATGCAAAGAATTCAGGAAATCGACCTTCCGCTGCGCAACTCTGATAACTTGCCATCGAAAGCCACGCTGTAACAACCTCTGAACTCCTGCATCTAGCTCTGACCTTCTGCTTCATCATTCCGAGAATCGGTGGCCACTCCCTCCTTAGAAAGGACATGACTAAGGATAACCACCTCAAGACCTTGCTTGGAAACACCTTAAGCTCCACACTTAAGACTAGCAATAAATGGGTGACACAATTGCATGCAAGAAAACAGTATCAAATAAAACTTTGTCTTTATTCCATTAATCCAAATAAATCTTGTTGCATGAAGAAAATACTCAATCTTCATTTATTTTCCAAATAAAAGTTTTACTTAATACAAAAGAATAAATTTCAAAATTCTTGCACATGCGAGTCACATTCCTGAGTTACCCGCATCCTCCTCAGTCAATGCGAACACTCGTCCCTGCCTCAGATCCTTGCCCTTCCCTGCACCATCCTTCTTCAGCTGCGGACAGATTGGTCGAATATGCCCTTCACGACCACAATGAAAACAAGCCTGCTTTACCATCTTCGGACATGCTGACCTGTAATGACCTGCCTTCTTGCAGTAAAAACAAGTCACTTCCTGTGTTGTCGGTGCCTTCTGCACTGGATCTCTGAACTTGCCCTGCTTCACTGGGAGTTCCTTCCCATTCTGATCATCTGCTGCCTCTTTTTCTTGTTCCGGGTCTCTTGCTTCTCCTGAGACTGGTCCATGTCTTCCTCGGTCATAGCTGCTCTCCTGACTAGCTTGTCGAATCTTCTGATGCCCAACGGAATCATTCTCGACCTCAAGTTTGGCCTCAAGCCTTGCTCAAACTTCTTGGCCTTCTTTGCCTCGTCGACAACCAACTCTGGTGCATACCTCGAAAGCTGAGCAAATTTGGTCTCATACTCCCGCACGGTCATGCTGCCCTGCTGAAGGTTCAGGAACTCGGTCGCCTTCTTCTCCTGAACATCTAGGGGAAAGAAGCGATCGCTGAACTCCTCCAGAAAAGCTTCCCAAGTCATCGGCTGATCTCCTAAAGTCCTTTTCAGCGATTCCCACCAGACACCAGTGTCCTTCTCTAGCTGCATCGAAGCTAAATTCACCTTGCTAGCTGCCGGAGTCTCCGATACCTCGAAGATTGTCTCCATCTTCCTAATCCAATCATCTGTTGCGGTTGGATCAGCTTGCCCCTCAAAGACTGGCGGCCTCATCCTCTTAAAGGATTCAATCTGTTTGATAGGGTCGGCGTTAACCAATCCCTGTCCAGCTCCATGATTTGGCTGCTAATTTTGCTGCTGAGCCTGCTGTTGATTCTGCTGCTGTGCCAAGTTGAATGCCATCAATGCATTTAGGGTCTGATATACCTTGGCGAATTCAGCCTCAAGATCAATTCCCGTTCCTCGAGAACTACCAGATCCGTCCTCATTGTTACCACCATTCCTGCCTCTGGGTGCAACCATTCTGAATACTGCAAAACGAGGGAAAAGTTAGAGCATCACACACAATTCACATTCACAACCACACCCTATGACAAAACTATCACCATACCCCAAACCATAACCTCAAACCAAACATCATGTTCCAATTCTATGTGATACTCACACTCTAATGTCCACACCTAGGTACTCACTCTCTAGTGTCCACACCTAGGTTGGTTTTCATACTATGTCTATTATTACTATTGAAGCATGCTCTGATACCAAATCTGTAGCACCCCGAATTTCTAATATAATAACTTAGAAAATACGTGGCACAGTCCCAGCATTAACTTCAATGTAATAGTACACATAGCCCAAAAACAACAAATAAATTTCTTCCAACTTTTTATTACAACAATCTTGTCAAATGCAGCGGAAATACAAACACCTTCAAAAAACATTCTTTTTACAAAACTTTTCTTTACAAAATTTACACAAGGCTCTATTACATTACTTATATTCTCCAAAGCTAACTCAAGCGTACAACCCCCAAACTCTAAGCAGCAACCTGCAACACATGAGGCTAGAGATGACCCCTAACCCCCAAACTAAAGGGGTCAGCCATAAATGGTGTGAGTGATATAAACAAACAAACAACATAATTAAACAATAAGCATGGTTTCTTAAACAACATGTACTGAACGAGGGAAACATATACTAAACATGTATTGTGAAGTAAGAAATGACAGGAAAACATGAAAACATCAGGTATAGCTTAACTAAGTGTCAGAAGAATCTTTCTCAAACAATTACAGCTCAACTGTGCAGTACAGTCGACTGCTTAAAGGACCAGTCGACTATTCGCTGCCAATATTCGGTTATCGGTCATTTCAATACCACAGATCGGATACCCGGTTATCAGTCATTCTCAACACTGCAGATTGGACACCCGGTTATCAATCACTAACAGTGATTCTCAACACCGCAGAGTATACCCAACCCCAGAGATCAACGACTCTCACACCGCAGAATATACCCATCTATCAATAAATCTCAATATTACAGATCGGATACCCGGTTATCAGACATTCTCAACACTGCAGATTGGACACCCGGTTATCAATCACTAACAGTGATTCTCAACACCGCAGAGTATACCCAACCCCAAAGGTCAACGACTCTCACACCGCAGAATATACCCGTCTATCAATAAATCTCAATATTACAGATCGGATACCCGGTTATCAGTCATTCTCAACACTGCAGATTGGACACCCAGTTATCAATCACTAACAGTGATTCTCAACACCGCAGAGTATACCCAACCCCAGAGATCAACGACTCTCACACCGCAGAATATATCCATCTATCAATAAATCTCAATATGTCCATAATTCACTAATCCATCGTTAAACGGTCAAAGGAGAAATCTCTCCACTTAACAATCCCAAGTCTTTAATAAATTCCATAATCCAAATCAATAAAATATATTGAAAACATATGTTCTATAGAAGAATAATATTTATAAGGGTAGGTTGTAGATCCAAAACGTTTAAAGAAATAGTCATTTAAAGAACATCAAAACACCTTAGAAAAGTATCAGTACCAGTTGACTGCAAAAGGTCACCAGTCGACTGTCCAGAGGAAAATTCAGTAATTTTAAGAAAATAAGTTAAGTATTATAAGTTGACTTATAAGAGTCATAAATTAACTTACCAACAATATAAGATGACTTATAAAAATCATAAGTTGACTTACCAACAATATAAGATGACTTATAAAAATCATAAGTTGACTTACCAACAATATAAGATGACTTATAAAAATCATAAGTTGACTTACCAGATCATAAATAGACTTATAGAAAACATAAGTCGACTTAAAGGAGACATAGGTCGACTTATAAGAACATAAGTCGACTTAGAAAAATATAAGTCGACTTACCAGAGAGAAATTCCAGAAATCTTTAAGAAAATATTCTAAGTGTTGTAAGTCGACTTGCAAAGTCATAAGTCGACTTAAAATACAATATAAGTCGACTTAAAGGTCATAAGTCGACTTACCAGAGAAAAATCTACGATAACTTTGAAAAATAAATTCTAAGTGTACCAGTCGACTGGAAAGGGTCTAAGTCGACTGTCCAGAACAAATTTTCGAGAAAAAAACTAAAGATACAGCAGCTGGATCGTACCAGTCGACTGAAAAGTCTACCAGTCGACTGTCGGCCTACAGTCTGCATAGTTTTCGTTGTTCATGATAATCAAAATTAGGGTTTACCAAAAGAAAACATTGTTTACTAAAATAATTTGTATTTCAATAAAACGACAGTCTCGAATAATCCCCAGTTCGGATACATTACTCAAATCAACCAATTTCTCAAATCTCAAATTCTCATGTTCTAAACTCCTAATTCTTCCATTAGGATTTCTCAATACTAAATCTCTTCCACAACTCAAACTAAATCTGATTTGTAATCACAAGATCCAGATGTTCAACCATCCAATTCCTTATTATCATAACCATACTCAAATCTTAACATGTTTTCAAGCAATAAAGAATTTGCCAATCAAGATCTACTAAACATTCATGGATTTCACATGCATAATATAAATAACAACTATTGCATCGATCACATACAAGATACAAAAATATCGAAACAAAACAACACACAATCATTCACATAAATCAATTAACAAAACAAAGTTCATATAACAAAACAAAACAAAACAAAACAATATCACTCACCTTTAGAATTGCAAAGATCCAACGAAAGCCTTCTTCTTGCGAGATCCAAAAATCCTCCTCTTCAATCACCAAAATATAAAATAATGAAATTTGAGTTATGCAGCGAATGACGGCTGCAACTCTCTTTATATAGGTTGGGAATACTGTTTTTAGGGTTTAGAAATGCATTTGCAAAATGGTCCTTCCAAAACATAGCTTTACATATATAGTCCTATTCTTGTAAATTCATCTAAAATTCATTAAAATTAGGATTTAAAAGTAAAATATGATCCTAAATCCCAACCGGTACCGTTCAAAACGTCCAGAAAATATATTTTGCATTTTTAACCCCTAAAATGTCAAATTTGCAAAAAGGTCCTTCTTTTCTCAAAAATAGCAAATAGGTCCAATTAATTTCAGAAAAATCTGGAAAAATAATAAATAAATTCCAAATATTAAATAATGATTTTTCATGAAGAAAACTTGACTTTCAAACTTCTCAAAAAGTATTTGCACGTGTAAAAAGATAAATCTTTTAGAAAATATTCATTAAATCTCCATAAAATCATTTAAATTCATTTTCAAATAATTTGAAAATACGGGGTTCTACATAAGCAGTTTGGGAAAAACTTTTTGGGCTCGCGGTGACATCGGAGCGTCGAGGACCAAGCAGTTTGGGAGAAACTTTTTGGGCTCGAGGTGACATCCGAGCGTTCCAAGCGGTTTGGGAGAAACTTTTTTGGCTCGCAGTGACATCCGAGCGTTGAGATCCAAGCAGTTTAGGAGAAACTTTTTGGGCTCGCGGTGACATCCGAGTGTCAAGGTCCAAGCAGCTTGGGAGAAACTTTTTTGGAGGAAGAACTTGGGTGAATAATGGTGAAGTACCTGAGAAGTTGACCTTGCGCGACGAGGCACCGCGTTGGTCGATAGAGCCGAGGGTAAGAAGGTATTTTTGCGTTCCAAGCTAACGTCATCAAGATCTTAGTGGCTGTTAGATCTTGATGATGAAGATCAGACGGCCAGATCTTTTTGCAGAATTCGAGGAGTCCCGTCTGCGCTTATAAATCCCCCTCCCCCCACCTCTCTTCTTCACTTTGCTTTCAACTTCTTAGTAACAGAAATTTCCTTGCACACCGTCGGCGACCATTTTTCGTTGACCTTTGCGTTCTCCAGTAAAACAGGTTAGTATTTTTGCTTTAAAATGTCACGGTCTCTGTCCGGTTCCGAGGCAGGCTGTTCGGGTCGCGGCGAGAAGGAGGTTCATTCGTCTTTAATATCCTTTTCGTCGGGTGACTTGCATCCGGTAAAGGAGGAGATTCTATTAGTAGGAGGTTCTGTCAGTAGGAGGGTCAGATAGCGAGGGCGACGTAGCCTTTATCGTAGAGCCCCTGCAATCCCGTAGGCCGGGTAAGGAGCCTGTAGAAGAGGAGCATGAAGAGAGGGATCCCGAGGGAGAGGGGCTTGTGGAGGAGGAGAATGAGTCTGGAGAAGGAGGTCGAGAAGAAGAGGAGTAGGTCGAGGAGGGCGATGATCAGAAGGAGTCCGAGCACGGGACTGAGAGTGGTAGTGACCATGGCGAGTTCGGAGGGACCGCATAGGAGGTAGGGGAAGAAGAGGTAGACCTCCCACCGTTGCCTCCCCTAGTGACCCCTTCCCCTGATAGGAAAGATTGCCCCCAAGGAGGAAGAGGAAGTGGATACGACCCGACAGTCCGGCCGAGAAGGATACGTATGAGTATGGCTCCGGGTTCATGTACCCCCTTCTCTCTGGCAAAAATTCAGGGTCGATCAGGATGTACCCTGACGACGTGAAGGATCTTCTGGCGTATACATCACTGTTGAGGGACGAGGGCTGGTCCATGAACAAGATGGACAGTATGAAGTGTGCCCTGCCAAGGGACTACTTGCCCATCTTGAGGGCGGCTTACTTCATTCCTCGAGAGTTCGAGCTTCTGGTGCCGAACCCAGGAATCCGCCCGACCACCGTGCTCGAACCGAGCTTCTGCATTTTCCTTGAGGACGCTTTCGTCTCGGGGTTGAGACTTCCGTTGTACCCGTTCATCAAGAGGGTGCTGAACTAGGCGGAACTGAGCCCGATGCAGTATGGTCCCAACTCTTGGAAACACTTAGTATGTTTTATTTTGAAGTGTCAGGAGAAGGGGATTCCGCCGAGGCTGACCTACTTTCGAGCCATCCTGGGGATGAGCTCTCTCGGGGACCAGGAGGGGATTTTCTATCTTTTGCCCTGCCCCCACAAGAAGGTGATGCATGGCCATCCGGACTCTATCAAGGGTTGGAAAGAAAAGTACTTCGTAGTCCGGAGTGAGAAGCCTTGGGACATCCCTACTGTTTGGAACTTCGGAAAGCCGAACCACAAGCCACCGAAGTGAAGAGACTTGACTGAGAAGGAGTGGACGAAGGTCGACAAGATCATGGAGGGTCACAACATTGGGTGGCCTCGCGTCACGGAGCTACACCTCGCCCCGCCAGACTGAGCCCGGCCAACCCTAGTATGTTTTTGTTTCCATTCTGTATTTCTTTCTGCCTTCGCGTTAACATGTTTACTTTTCATTTTTTGTAGAAATGTTTACCAAGGAGCTTGATAACCGCAATGCTGTAGTGGCCCTGGCGGCCAAGAGGAGGGCTGATATGGCGAAGAAGGCTGCCTCGGGGGTGGGGACTAGCTAGGCAATGACTCCAATACCCGAGGAGTCGACCCCGAAGTGGGTGAAGAAGCATCATCACCATTCGTCGAGGTCGACGAAGGATCCGGAGGTGAGCTCTAGTAGCAAAAAGCTTGCTGAGGTCGCGAAGGGACCTCTCCCACCGCTACGACCGGACGTCGCAAAAATGGTGGGTCGGCAGGGCATGAGGCCCTATACCCCCAACTGGGGGGTCAAGGCGGGGGATATGCTCCTCGAAGGCCCGGTTGCGGTAGAGGTGGTGTAGCACCTCGCCACCGAGCGGGATCGTATGGTCCTGGTGGTGGAGACGGCAGATACGTCCTACATAAGGTTCGCTCAGGTCCACCTCGCGGTAAGTCTTTCTTCCGCAATTTGGTTTAGTTTTGCAAAGAATTCTCCTAACTTGATCCTCCTCAGCCAGGCGATGCAACACGCGTAGCACTTTCACGAGTGCCTCGAGAAGGAGATCGTCATCCAGAAGAAGAACGCTGAACGCTATTTTTGTGAAGCCACCAAGCTAAAGGATGAGCAGACGGCGGTGGAGGTTGCCCTTGCGATCGCCCAAGCCCAGCTGGTCTCTAACACGAAGCATCATGCGAAAGAGCTGGCACAGTTCAAGGCGAAGGCCAAGAAGGCTAGCGAGGAGGCGGTGATCGCCATGGCAGATACCCTGATCGCCTTGCTGGACGAGGCTTATAACAAGGCCAGGGAGCAAATCCTGCGGATCTATCCGGACATTCAGGTCAGGGCATCTCCACTATGGGTGGGAGTTCCCGGAGCTTCCGCTGACACCACGCGACGGGGAGGATGAGGAGCTGGGGGACGCTCGATTGGAGGCCGGGGGTGACCAAGGAGATGAAGAGGTGTCGTCCCCCTCCTAAACAATAGTCTAGGAATTTCCTTCTTCTTTTTTTTGTAATTGCCGAACGTGGACTGGCCACCGCTTTTTGTAACTAGAAAATTTTTGAATTTATACATAAGGATTTTTTGGCCGATGCTCCATGACTTGTGTTTTTTTGACTCATTTGTGACCTGTTTTTTTTCCGTCTTTTTGATAAATGCATGAGGTCCTCGGCACCGACCTTGGTTCTGCCGAGGTCTCCTGGATCCGAGCTGGGCTGGGGGCCATGCAGAGTGTTCTGGCTTTCCAACGTAAGCAGGCTCGGGACCGAGTGACCGCAGTGAATTACTTCATGAACAAGTTTAGAGATCTCAGCTTGGAGGTCGCCCGTCTGAAGAAGGCCATAGCCGACTGGGACGGTGGGCAGTTGAGACGAACTGGTCGATCTCGGATGGCTCGAGTGGGCGGTCGGCTTCGGAGTCTTTTCTTCGTCAGGCTGTTATAGAGAAAGAGTTGGAGATCCGTAGATTGAAGCTAATGCTAGGCATCGGTCTGATCGAGGAGGCGAGCAATTCCGTACTAGGACCTTCTCCGACCTTTTTCTTGGAGGCGGCCCAGCCTGTCCATGTGGAAAGCTCTGTTGCTGGAGTGCCTTCCCCGATTGGACCGGCTGAGCGTGCGAAGGAACTCGTGGGAAGCGCCGAGTTTGAGTTTTAAGCCGAGCGATGAGTGATTTGTAAGCTTTTCATTGTATTGGGCGGCCGTTTCTGGCGCTTTATGAGTAATAAAAAACTTCTGACTTCTTTAACTTTGGCGATTCATTGAGTGAGGAGGGACAGAAGTGTAGCTCGAGATTGTTGCCGAGCTCAGCCTTGCAGGGGGTCGCCACCGAGGCAAAAGGCCGAACCGTCGTTTCTTGCAGGCAACGCCCAATGAGTGACGTTTTGCCTTCCGATAAACATTAATGGCGACGTTTCGCCTTCAGCCGTTTGGACTTCCCGATGTAATAAATGCACTGCTCAGGGGGCTATATAATCCCCATCTCCCCATTATTTTCATCAGGAATTGAGATTGACTCATCTGCCACCCACTAACAATTCGGAGTTCCGGCTCTGAGGGTCGTTGACCCCGACCTGTCAGCGGGTGAGAGGTAGGTCAGCCGTGTATAAGATTGGGATGCTTGCCGAAGGTGGGCGCCCATAAGTAGAACTTTGGTTCGAGAGTTCCGGGTTCGTGGCGCACCAGTCACCCTCAAACAATTCGGGGTTTTGGCTTTGAGGGCCGTAAACCCTGAGTTGCTCGCGGGTGAGCGGTGGGTCCATCAATTGGTCTGGAGGCTCGGTGAGAGTCCTGGGTCTGTGGCTCCCCTACCGTCCTCGAACAATTCAGAGTTTTGGCTATCGAAGCCGTAAACCCCGAGTTGTTCACGGGTGAGAGGTGGGTGAACCAACGGTCCAGGGCTCAGGGCGTTTGTTGAAGGCGAGCGCCCTAAATCTTTAATGAAAACTTTTGGAACGGGCGTGGTTAAGGGTCGTCACCGAGCGTAAAAGGTACGACTTGAAAAAGCCAAGGCCTTGCTCGAGGTCGACACCGAGCCCTTATGTGTACGTCTTGACGGATAGTATGGGTATAGCCGGAGGTTATCGCCGAGCGCATAGGTTGATGGGCCTGAACAAGCCCAAACCATGCTTGAGGCTGATGCCAAGCCCCCATATCTTAGAGAAGCCAGTGATGGGCGTAACTGCAGGTCGTCGCCGAGCGTAAAGGTTGTGTGGCTTTAAAAAAAGCCAAGGTCCTTGCTCAAGGTCTATGCCGAGTGCCCACACCGGTTCTCGGAAAGATAGCACGGGTGTAGCTGGCGGTCATCGCCGAGCACATAGGTTGATGGGCTTGAACAAGCCCAAACCCTGCTCGAGGCTGATGCTGAGCCCCCATGCCTTAGAGAAGCCAGTGATGGGCATAGCTGCAGGTCATTACCGAGCGTAAAGGTCACGTGGCTTTGAAAAAAGCCAAGGCCTTGCTCGAGGTTGACGCCGAGCCCCCACACCTTTTCTTGAAAAGATAGCACGAGTGTAGCTGGTGGTCATCGCCGAGTGCATAGGTAGATAGGCTTGAACAAGCCCAAACCATGCTCGAGACCGATGCCGAGCCCCCATACCTTAGAGAAGCCAGTGATGAGCATAGCTGCAGGTCGTCGCTGAACGTAAAGGTCATGTGGCTTTGGAAAAAGCTAAGGTCTTGCTCGAGGTCGATGCCGTGCCCCCACACCTATTCTCAGAAAGATAGCACGGGTGTAGCTGGCGATCATCATCACTGAGCGCATAGGTTGATGGGCTTGAACAAGTCCAAACCATGCTCGAGGCTGATGCCGAGCCCCCATACCTTAGAGAAGCCAGTGATGGGCGTAGCTGCAGGTTGTCGCCAAGCGTAAAGGTCGCATAGCTTTGCAAAAAGCCAAGGCCTTGCTCGAGGTTAATGTCGAGCCCCCACACCTGTTCTCGGAAAGATAGCACGGGTGTAGCTGGCAGTCATCGCCGAGCGCATAGGTTAATGGGCTTGAACGAGCCCAAACCATGCTCGAGGCCGATACCGAGCCCCCATACCTTAGAAAAGCCAGTGATGGGCGTAGCCGCAAGTCGTCGCTGAGTGTAAAGGTCGTGTGGCTTTGAGAAAAGCCAAGGCCTTACTCGAGGTCGACGTCGAGCTCCCACACCTGTTCTCGGAAAGATAGCACGGGTGTTGCTGGCGGTCATCGCCAACTGCATAGGTTGATGGTCATGAACATGCACAACATGCTCGAGGCCGATACCGAGCCCCCGTGCCTCAGAGGTGATTTTTTCTAGCTCGAGGTGCTGTCCGATTGCCGAGCCCCGAGCTTGTAAGGGAAGCTTTTGTGGCTCGTTGTGCCTTCCGATGCACGATCCCTAAGTTTGTAAGGGAAGCTCTTTGTGGCTCGCGGTTTCTTCCAATGCCGAACCCTAAGCTTGTAAGAGAAGCATTTTGTGGCTCGTGATTTCTTCCGAACGCCGAGCCCTAGGCTTATAAGAGAAGCTTTTTGTGGCTCGCAGTTTCTTCCGAACGTCGAGCCCGAGACATGTTTCTTGAGAAAGTTAATACGAAGCCAAAGCTTGTTTTAAGAAATTTGGCATAATTACAACACACTTGGACTTTACAAAACAAGGCACGACGTGCCGATTATATTTTTCATAATTTACATTGGCTGTATAGACTAATCCTCCCCTTTATAGGAATTTGATGAGGTGCTCTGCATTCCAGGGCCTCTTGACAGTCTTGCCCTCTGCGTCGATGAGGCGGTACGTGCCCGGGCGTACAACCTCAGATACCTTGTACGGGCCTTCCCAGTTTGAGGCCAGTTTCCTCTTTTGGTCGAGGTTAGATACCGCCAGCTTTCGGTGGACGAGGTCCCCCAGCTTGATGTCGGTGGGACGCACCTTTTTGTTGTAGAACCTTTCGATTCTCTATTGGTAGGTGTTTCTTTGTATTGCAAACTTCTCCCTGACCTCATCTATGAGATCCAGGTCAGCACGTAGCTGTGCCGAGTTGCTTGCTTCGTCGAAGGCCATGATTCGGGGTGAAGGGAGCCCGATCTCTAGGGGAATCACGACCTTCGTTCCATATGTCAGATTGAATGGCGACTCTCCCATAGGGATTCTCTTCATCGTTCGGTGGGCCCAGAGAACGCTCGGCAGCTCGTCGACCCACCTTGGAAGAGTTATCAAGTCGTTTCTTGAGACCGTCTAGAATCTGGCGGTTCGCGTTCTCGGCCTGGCAGTTTGACTGCAGGTGGCATACTGAAGAAAAGCACTGCTGGATCCCGAGATCCTCACAGAACTTTCGAAAATTCTTACCCGCAAATTGAGTCCCATTATCTGTGATGAGTACTTATGAAATCTTGAACCGGCAGACGATGTGTTGCTAGAAAAATTGTTGGGTCTGCTGCTCGGTAATCGTGGGCAGAGGCTCGGCCTCGATCAACTTTGTGAAGTAGTCGATCGCCACTATGAGAAACTTTCTTTGGCCCGTTGCCTTCGGAAATGGACCTACCAGATCCATCCCCCACATAGCAAAGGGGGTAGGACTGACCAGGGAGCGGAGGGTTGCTTGTGGAGCTCTTCTCACCGAGGAGAACCTTTGATGAGGGACACACTTCTTTACCAGGGCCAAGGGCGTCTTGTAGCATTGTGGGCCAGTAGTGCCCGTGATTTAGAGCCTTTCGCGCAAGCGATCGGCTTCCCATATGGCACCTGCCGATTCCTTCATAGAGCTCCTTGAGAGCGTACTTTGCTTCGTCGGGGGTTAAGCAGCAGAGGTAGGGCCTTCCGTCCATCATAGTGTACGACCTTTTGAAGAGGGTCTCACTGATCATGGCGAACCTCTCTGAACGAACCCTGATCTGCCTTGCCTCGGCTCGGTCTTCGGGGAGCTCTTCTTTGATTAGAAACTTTTTGATGGGAGTGGTCCAATCGTTCAGATTAGCTCCATCTTCAATGCAGAGGTTCTCGGGGAGGTCGGTACTTGGCTTCAGAATTACTTCGATCAGGACAGTGCGGTCGAGACCCTCGAAGAATGAGGTAGCTAACTTTGACAGAGCATCGGCCTGGGCGTTCTGCTCTCTGGGGATTCTTAAGACTGCAGATTTGTCAAAGGTCGCCAAGAGCCACTGGACCACGGCCAAGTACCGGATCATCCGATCATCACGGGCCTCGAACTCTCCGGTGATTTGATTGACCACGAGCTGAGAGTCGCTAAAGGCTTTGATCTTCCAGGCACCGGCCTGATGTGCCAGGGTGAGCCCGGCGATCATGGCCTCATACTCGGCCTCATTCTTAGAGGCTAGAAAGTTGAGGCAAAGGCAATATTGAAGGAGGAAACTGTCAGGACCCCGCAGAATGATACCCGCACCACTCCCTGCTTCGCAGGAGGAACCATCGACATAAACTTCCCACGTCTGGTCGGCTGCCCCGCTTTTGGGTTGCTCGGAGATGGTGCATTCCGTGATGAACTCGGCAAGGGCCTGCCCTTTGATAGCCGTCCTTGGCTATGTCGAATTGACTGAGCTCGATCGACCATTTGACCAGTCGTCCCGAGCTCTCGGGCTTGCAGAGGAGAGGAGGGTTGGCAAGGTACTCTTTCAATTGGGCAAACGCCTCTTGCTAATGAGTACCCCACTCGAAGCCTCCGGTTCCGCACAAAGCCTTGAAGAAGGGGAGGGACTTCTCTCCAGACTTGGAGAGGAAGCGGCCGATGGCCGCCAGTCTTCCCGTGAGCCTCTAGACTTCTTTGATGTTTCTAGGAGGGGCCATGCCTATTATGGCCTAGATCTTCTCGGGGTTCGTCTCGATGCCACGCTGGCTGACGACAAAACTGAGGAATTTTCTGGAGGAGATGCTGAATGCACACTTTGCTGGACTGAGTCTCATATTGTGGGTCCAAAGGACCCCAAAGGCCTCTTCTAGGTCGGCGACGTGGTCCTATCCTCGCTGGCTCTTGACGAGCATGTCATCGACGTACACCTCCATATTGCGACCGATTTGATCCTTGAAGACTCGGTTGACGAGCCTTTGATAAGTAGCACCAGCATTTTTTAGCCCGAAGGGCATAACCCTGTAGCAATAAAGGCCTTGGTCCATGATGAAAGACATCTTGGCTATATTAGGGGGAACATTCAGATTTGGTTGTAGCCTGAGAAGACATCCATAAAAGAAAGAAGCTCGTGACCTGACGTTGCATCGATCAGAGCATCGATGCTGGGGAGAGGGAACGGATCTTTGGGGCACGCCTTGTTAAGTTCAATAAAGTCTATGCAGATCCTCCATCTCCCGCTCGCCTTTCTGACCATCACGATGTTCGCAAGCCACTCAGGGTAGCTGACCTGCTGTATGAAACGAGCAGACAAGAGTATGTCCACCTCCGCTTTCACTGCCTGTTGCCTCTCTGGGGCGAACTTACGTCGCTTCTGGATGATCGGCTTCGAGCCGGGGATCACGTTGAGTTTGTGCATGATCAAGTCTTCGGAGATCCCAGGCATATCGGAGGGCTTCCAGGCAAAGAGGTCTATATTGCGGCGAATGCAGTCGATCTGGTCGGTCTTAAGGTTAGGAGCGAGGGAGCAGCTCACGCGAAACCACTTCGTCATGTCCCCAGTCTCGAACGAGACTTCATCTAATTCGTCCGCTGGCTCAGGCTCGAGTTGGCTTCTTTCGGGCTGCAGCTCGATGGTGTCCAGGGAAAACACACCGCCCCAGACCGCCATCATACAGCACGACTGTGCCGCTTCTTGGTTTCCTCGGACGAATCCTGCACCTAACTTGGTGGGGAATTTCAACTTTTGGTGGTAGGCCAAGGGAATAGCCTGGAGGGAGCAGAGTCCTGGTCGGCCGAGGATGGCATTGTAGGCTGTCTTGACATTTACAACCATGAAATCCATCGACTCGGTCCGTCTGTGAGGGGTCATACCGGCGGTGACGTCTATGGTCATGATCCCCTCTATTGCCATCGGGATGTCGTGAACCCATGCAGGGTGTATCCGGTAGGCTTCAGCTTATCCTGGGAGAGTTTGAGGTTCTTGAAGGCTTTCAGGAAGATGATGTTCACCGAGCTTCCGTTGTCCACAAGGATTCGGCAGGCCTCATAGTTCGCCATGCTGAGGCTAATGACGAGCGCATCGCTGTGTGGAAGCCGGACTCCTTCTAGGTCTTCTCCTGAGAAGGAGACTGGGAGCTGCTGGACCTTGGGGGAAGGGAGACCGTAGACAGCGTTTACCTCTCGGACTAACACCTTGCGAGAAGTGCTAGACTCTCCTCCCATGGGCCCCCCATGGATGCAATGCAGGATGGCTTGACCTTCGGTTTCTTAAGGCTTGGGGTTCCGCTTGGGACGTTGTTTGGGGGCGTGAGGAGGAGGGGAAGGCCTCCAATTCCTCGTGTCTCTTCGGTCCCGGGCATCTTCCCTTGTGAATTCTCAGAGGTACCCTCATTGGATGAGGGCCTCGATTTCGTCTTTCAGGACCCGACAATAGTCGGTGTCGTGCCCGATGTCCCGGTGGAAGCGACAGTAGAACTGCTTATCTCTTTTCTTATTGTTGGTAGGCCGAGGGGGCATCTGGACGAGGTCCCTATCCTCGATTGCTAGGAGGATAGCCGACACGTTCTGTGTCAGTGGCCTGTACCTCTCGAAGCACGGGATCGTCGGGACCCTCTTCATGATGGTTCCGTATTTTTGGACCTTCTTTGCTGGCTCCACCTTGTTGGCCTTGCGCTTCCCTTTTCCCTGAGTCTCCTTAGTGTCCTCGGGATTTAGGGCCTCTTCGGCCCGAATGTACTTTTCGACCCGATTGAGCAGGTCAGGAAAATCGAGAGAAGGTTTCTTCACCAGGGATGCCTTCAGCTGGCCGTACCGGACGTTGTGTCGGAACGCTGCCGAGGTGGCCCTGGCGTCGAGGGAGGAGACCGACCTTGCCTCCGTGGTGAACCTCCGGATGAACTGCTGGAGCAATTCCCCTTCCTTCTGTGTCGAAGGTCTAGTAGGGATGCGCTCGTCTTCTCGGCTTTTCTGCTGGTCACGAAGTGGGCCAGGAAATTGGCCTCCAGCTGATCGAAAGAGTAGATGGAGCCGGGGACGAGCTTGGAGAATCATTCCTGAGCCGGACCCTGGAGGGTGGCAGGGAAGGCATGGCATAGGAGGGGATCCGAAGTGCTGTGAATCATCATGAGGGTCTTGAAACCCTCCATGTGATCAGTAGGATCACCCTCGCCGTCATAGGTCTCGAATTGGGGAGGTCAGAAATTCTGGGGTATTTCCGCTTATAGGATTGTGCGGAGAAAGGAGGTCGGGTTGGCCAGTGACCCTGAGCCGGCCTCGTGCTGCCGTTACCGAAGTGGTCGAGGCGGTTCTCCATTTCTTGGAGGCATTTTAGGATGTCCTCGTCATACTCTGGCGGGCCTGTCGGGCTGCGGGACGCGCTTGCCTCGACATCCGATCGCAAGTGAGAGCGGTTGAGCGTCTCATTGACAGGGGTCCCTAGGATAGCCTCCATGATCTCTTTCCGGAAGTCTTGGAACTCCTGGTGGGTGACTGGAGCCCGTTCAGCCAGGTTGCGTTGGGGCGGTGGCCTCCGGTCGATGCGGCTGAGCGCTAGCTCCCGCTCTCGGGGTGGAGGTCGGGGATGGTTCGGGACCGAGTTGGAAGCGGCCCCTCCCCTAGTTCGACTTGCCTGTCGGTTCTGGATGACCCGATGCAGGTCGGGTACGACCGAGAGAGAGGTGCTCGACTGGGGTCTGAGGCTGTCCCTCGGATTGTTGGATCCATAAGTGTTGGCAGGGACGTCTTGAGAGGGAGCATCCTGACGACGTGTAGAGGTGATAGCTCTCCTGGGCTTGGGTACCATATGAGCTCGGATTGATGGGATGCCGTTAATGGCTGGGTTCGGACTGATGTCCGTACTGATGCTCCCACAGACTGCGCCAACCTGATGTGGTTTATTTTTGGGGGGTGGCTGCACCAGGTGTGAGTTCTTCTCAATTTGTATTTTTGCAAAAGCTTCGGTACTAATGGTACGCCCGACCCTCAGCTGGAGGGAACGGCTTGGGAGTAGGAGGGAGCGAGGTGGAGGTAGGATGCTCGGCTCAGATCTAGAGTCTCGGATCCGGAGGTCTTGTGTAGCTGCACTTGGCCTAGGAACACCGGGGTCGATCCCGGTGGCAGACCCTCCCGACTGTAACACCTCGGATTGTACGATACCTAAATATATATATGTATGTATATTTTCCATATGCATGCACATGATTGTAGTATTTTAGTTGAGTTTGCTATCACGGTGTGTGGTTAGGGTTGCGGTACGGTTCATGGGAGGATTGCGTTCTAAAAGATGCACGAGAATGAGGAGGACCGATACTGGTATAAACACTAGTTTTCGGTACGACGCCTATGCAAATTAACATCGTATGATACTACGATGGATATACATTGCGTACGCTTAATAAACCCCTTGTCTTGCATTCAAAAGAACCCATTTAAGAATAAAATGGGCAGCCAACACATCCCACCACAAAACCATTGGCTAAAGCCATGGTTTTGCCTTAAAACCACCCTACCACCTACTCCTACACCCTAGCAAAACTGGCCCATTCTTCTCCTCCTCTTTCCTCCTTCATTTCTCCATCAAAAACCACTCATTCCCACCTGTCTTGTTCTGGAATTTCAGAACTCCACCAAGAAAAAAAAAAGAAGAGAAAGAGAGAAAGAAGAGAGATTGAAGAAGAAGCCTTATGAGGGATTCTCAAAGGAAGAAAAGCTCAAGAGATCAACTACTCTTCATCAACTCAGGGTGGGGAGTTACTCTAAACCTTTCTTATTGTCTCTTGATTGAATTCTTGCATGCATGTATGGTAGTAAGTGCTAGGATGAATATCTAAGAAGTTTGAAAGATGAAATTGGAAACTGGAACTAGAAACTTGATATGAATGCTAATTTCTAGATTTTTCATAGAGAAAACCACAATGAATTAGACCATGAAATTTTCAGAGATTGTTCATATACATGTGTAGATAGTTCATGATTTATTTCGGACTTTTCAGTGAAGGTTTGATATTTTAATAAAATCCAATGGTAGAACTGTGTCGTAAGGCAGAATCAGCAGTTGGTTAACAGGATGACTGATATTGTTGGAATTTTCATAATTTATTGGAGCATGTTCTTAATCTGAAATTTTTACCCTGTATTCCCACTTGTATCTAGATTCTACAGTAAAATCAGGGAAATGTTTGGATGAATTTATAGGCATGGAAAAAGTTGAGCTTTAAAACAGTAGCTAGAGTTGAACTGAAGAACATGCTTATTCCTGTGCTAAATTGAATTATATAGAACTCAGTGCAGTGTATACTTAGAGTTTTGACATGAAACCTTTTGCATGTTGTTTATTATGATCTCTAGTTTTATCACTGTAAATTTAGTGTCATTCGGATGAGTATGGAATTTAAGATGACTTTATTAGCATAAACTGTGCTGGTTTCAGTCAATTTTGATACCCTGTAGAGATTGTACATTTGAGACTCCTTAAGAGCAAAATTTGAGGAACTGTTTTATTAGAGATTTGTTGTAGACATCAAGACCTTTCCAACAAGACCTATTTGAGGTGATTCCAGTAAAGGGTTGGTTTACTGTGAATTTTGTAATACTAGACAGAGACTAGAAATCGAGCTGAGTGCTCTGATCTAGAAAGTCCTAGTGTGTGATTTGGTACCTTTGTGAGAGATGTGTGTGTGTTAGGGTGATCTATTGGTGTATTTTGGACTCATGACCAACTACAGACTTGTAGAGGACATCCACACCTTTCCATAGAACTTGGATTTGTAGCGTTCGGATAGGTGAGCAGTATTTTGTGCTACCGGTAAGGCGCAGCCCGTGTACAGGAAGTACGCTGGCTGAGGCTTGAGAGACTATTTTGGGGATCTAGATGGTGGAATTTGTGTTTATGATCAACTAGAAAGTTTTAGTCTAGGACCTTACCTTTCCGGATTGGGCTCGTACACTCCAATCGGAGTTGTATTGAGAGAGTTATCACCTTTGTAAAATTTGGACAGAAACCCGTAGATTGCCTAGTCTTTGGTTTTGACTAGGTATTGTGAGAACTTTTCCCTTGTGTACTGCTAAAGTTGATAACTCTTGTCTAGGAATGTTGGTATCTGTTGTTGGTGTTGTTGACTCTCATCATGGGTGTGTGGCTCGAGTTAGTCACTAGGGTAAGGGATACCCCGCATCTGTCAATCCTACATTATAAACTTCCGCCGAAGCAGAGGACATCCGAGCCGTGCCACTAATATGAGTTCATAGCCCGGGTTAGGGGTGAGCACACATTCATTACCGGGTTAGGAGTGAATGTAGGCCGTAATGCTGGACAATTTCAAGCTGGGAAAGTGGCGAACCGGACCGGTATCGCCTGGGCCAAAGGTTGATAGGCAAGTGTGGAAGCAAATTTTATCTTTACCGAAAAGTGATTAGAGTAAGGCTGGGATTAGAATGACATACTAAGGGGTTGGGTAATTGCATTAGTCCTAGCAGACCATAGTCGGTGTTGTACCTTCCAGTCGTAGGGATACGTTTTCGGCACTCATGAGTGAGTCCTCGGCTCGTATGTCGATCTGTTAATTCCCAAAGTTTTGCCGGAGTAAGGTACGGGAGGCTAGGGGGATTGACCCCCGAGGCGCTCTCGCGTTCCTATGCCTATGGTTTTTGTTGTTTTTATATATATAAGTTCATAACCCGATCAGGGGTGAACACGCATGCATCAGTCTGTAGCCCGGGTTAGGGGTGGACATGGGAATCACACGATCTTGCGACTGGATTCAATGTGGCTTTCTAAAGAGGTCCGTACGCGGGTACCAAGTGGCCAACACGACCACCACTTAGGCACTGCAGTGGCGGAACTAGACCGACCAACTGCAACCTCCTTGGGAGACGGACAATCTATTGGGAACTGGTTGAGTACAAGAGTAGAATGCGTGGCGAGGGTTCAAATCCCTAAATTGTGGAGAAAGATGGCTAGATTTGGGGCTGTATGTAGTATGGGATGCATTCGTACTCCAAAGTCTTGCTTGCATAAGAGTCAGACATGTGATTTGCTGCATCTAGTCATAGGGTCATGGCATAACACTACACTAGAATCCGAATCAATTAAACCCTTGTTTTGGCACATCACTTTTCCTTCTTGCATAAATTATGGTTGTGATTGAATTTTAGAGGATCGCTGTTATCATCAGCTTTGCATCAGTCGAAGTACTGACGTTCCCCACCTTTTAAGTATCAGTTCTACCTTTCGAGCAGGTGCAGAGATATCAGAGTCGCGCAGCAGAAGCCTCAAGCCGAGGAGCAAGTTCCATTAGAGCCGATGGGCCACTCAGCTAAGTTCAGCAGTAATCAGTCGATTACCATTCCGGGAGGCAACTGATAGCTTTACAAGTGGAGTCCGTAAATATTTGTAATAAGTTGTAATAAGTGGATGTAATTTGTACTCCTTGTCCAAGAACAAGGTATCGGTTGTAATCAATGATGTAATGATTTTATTTGGCAATAAATTTTTTTTAAATTTCCGTGTTATTACTGTGTTGAGATGCATTTGAAGGCAAAGATTCTGGTGAGTGTCACGGATGTCCGGTAACATGGATCCGGGGCACTATAGAGTTGGTATCAGAGCTGACTTCAAATTGCAGACTTGAAGGCCAGATAAATTGATTCTAGTTGGCTGATAGGATGATTATAAATCATATGGTAGTGCTTACAACTTATGATTATGATCTTCCCTATGTCTGAACCAGTCTTAGTGTACTTCTTTTTACTAATAAGCTTGGTGCAGTCAAGTCCAAATGGTGGCTAGTGTGTTACCAAACATTAATGGAGGCAAACAGGACAATATGTGTCTGTGATTCCGAAACTAAACCCTATTTATGTTTTTCAGATGGTGTTCGAAGATATCTTCATCCAGGATGGGTCAGTAACAGTAGGTGAGCCAGTAACTACAAGGGGAATGATGACGATGGAGGAAGAAATGAGGGAAGTGCTACAGAAGACTGAATGTGAGGAGAACCCACCTCCACCATCGCTAGACCCAACTGCGGAGCAGCAGAGGATAGCCATCGGGTATCTAGAAATGAAAAGGCTGGGGGAACGCAGGGACAAGGCGATCCACCGGGCCCAGCAGCAGATCAAATTTCATCAGGCACAGATAACACACCTGAAAAAAGAACAGAAACAGCTTCAAGACGATATGACACACCTCCAGAACTGCTGGTGGGGACTTCAGAAAGGCCCCAAGCCAAAACTACTGGGAAAATCACCAAACCTTCTAAAGGAGAATGCCCCAAGAGAGAAATTGTGACTAAGAGTTGCTACAAATGCAGGGAAGTCGGACACTACAAGTCGTGTTTCCCAACAATGATCAAGAGTTGTTTTAATTGTAAGGAACTTGGGCATATCAAGTCAAATTGTCCAAAATTACAAAAGGGATGCTCATCAAGCAAGTAAACGGATAAATAATAAGGTAAAAATGTTATGTGGACCTACTATATTTTGAGTTATTTTGGAAGCTGAAGAAGTAATGTAATCAAGTTTAAGTTGTATTTTGGGTTTTTGGAAGTTGATGGATGATGTACTGTTGTAACAGGACATATATATATAAATGGAATTTTGGCTACGGTCTTGTTTGATAGTGGATCGACTCATTCTTTTGTGTCAAAATCTTTTTCGAGAAAATTAAGATGCACACAAAAGGCAGTCCCAAAGTTAGCTTTAACGGTAGCTATGCCGTTAGGGGAAACCCTTACTACAGATCTATGCTATTGGGAATGTAAGCTCCAGATTAGTGGAGAAACCCTAAGTACCGATTTGTTGGAGTTGGGTTTTGCCGGGACATATGTCATTATTGGTATGGATTGGATGTCGAGGCACAAGGTTAGCATTGACTGCAAGGAGAAGGAGGTAGTCATCTCAGCTAAAGGAGGGGAACAGAGATCAAAGGCAATGACTTTTGCAGCCACTAGCGAATTATTGGTACCAGAAGAGGTGAACAAGATACCAGTGGTGAGGAATTTTCCACTTGTATTCTTAGAGGATTTACCTGGAATTTGCCCACACCATGATGTCAAGTTTAGCATCACAGTTCAACCAGGTAGCGCTCCAGTATCCAAAGCACCCTATCGAATGGCGCCAGTAGAGCAGAATGAGGTCAAGAAGCAGAATGAAGAGTACTTGCAGAAGGAATTTATCAGACCAAGTGCATCACCTTAGGGAGCACCAGTTTTTCTTGTTAAGAAGAAGGACGGGTCATCCAGGATGTGTATTGATTCTCGGGAATTGAATAAAGTCACTATTCGGAACAAGTACCCAATTCCCAGGATCGACGATTTGTTCGATCAGCTTCAGGATGCAGCAGTATTTTCCAAAATTGACCTACGGTCCGGATATCATCAAGTGCGAGTCAAGGAAGAGGATGTACCTAAGACAACTTTTTGAACACGACATGGACACTATGAATTCTTGGTAATGCCGTTTGGAGTGACTAACGCTCCAGCAATCTTCATGGACTTGATGAACAGAATTCTACGTCCGCTTAATGACTCATTTGTCTTGGTCTTCATCGACGATATTTTGTTATATTCAAGGACAGAAGAGGATCATGCTGAACATCTGACAGCAGTCTTGAGCAAGCTACAAGAGCATCAGTTGTATGCCAAATTATCTAAGTGTGAGTTTTGGAAATCAGAAGTTGCATTCCCTAGGCCATATCCTTTCTAAGGAGGGCGTGGCAACGGATCCTCAGAAGGTAGAAGAAGTCAAAGGATGGCCACAACCAAAGACGGTGAAGGAAGTAAGGAGTTTTCTGGGTATGACTGGATATTACCGGAAGTTTATCCAGAATTATGCAAGGATAGATGTACCCCTTATAGCCTTGACTAAGAAGAACCAAAGTTTCGAATGGACGGAGAAGTGCGAAGAAATTTTTCAGGAACTAGAGAACCGTTTGATCTCCACACCTATATCGGTTTTACCTCGGGAGGACAAGGACTACGTCATCTATAGTGATGCGTCGTATTTGGGATTCAGAGGTGTGCTGATGCAGGAGGGCAAGGTTATAGCTTATGGTTCGAGGCAGCTACGACCACATGAGAAGAATTATCCGACCCATAATTTGGAACACACAGCCATAATTTTTGCATTGAAATCATGGAGACATTATATCTACGGAGCAAGGATGGAAATTTATACTGATCATAAGAGCTTGAAGTATATCTACCAGCAGAAGGATCTCAACCTAAGGCAAAGGAGATGGTTGGAAGTACTCGAAGACATCAGGCTTGAGATTATATATCATCCAGGAAAGGCCAACATGGTAGCAGATGTGCTCAGCAGAAAGAGAAGTGTGGCTACATTGGTAGCGACCCGGAGGGAGCTAGATGAAGAGATGAGGCAGGCAGGCATTGAGATTGTTACACGACACTTAAGTGCAGTTTTGGCACAGTTGGTGTTACGACCAAGCCTGGATGAGCAAGTGAAAAAGGCTCAGACCAAAGACCCAGAGATGGAAGACATGAAGAAGCAAGTGCATGAATTCAGTATAAGAGAAGGTTCACTATGGTTTGGTAACAGACTATGTGTACCAAAGGACGAGGAGTTAAGGGAAGACATCATGAAGAAAGCTCACTCCACATTACTCGCGATTCACCCCGGAAGCACCAAGATGTATCATGATATAAATCAGCACTATTGGTGGTCAGGGATGAAGTGAGATATAGCAGAGTTCGTCGCCAAATGTCTAACATGCCAACAGGTTAAGGCCGAGAATCAGAAATCAGGAGCATTGCTACAGCCTTTACCCATTCCAGAATGGAAAATGGGAGAACGTCAGTATGGATTTTATCACTGGATTACCCAGGAGCCCTAAAGGAAATGACTCAATATGGGTGATTGTGGATCGATTGACCAAGTCAGCACATTTTCTTTCAATAAAGACGACCTGGAAAGTCGAGAGGCTGGCCGAGATCTACATTGAGAACAAAGTAAAGCTACATGGAGTGCCAGTGTCGATAGTATCTGACCGAGATGCAAGATTTACATCTCGATTCTGGTAAAGTCTACAGTCAGCATTGGGAACTAGAACAGACTTCAACACCGCTTTTTCACCCTCAGACGGATGGACAGACAGAGAGAGTCAACAGGATTCTTGAAGACATGTTGCGGGCATGCATTTTGAACTTCAGAAGAAGTTGGGAGAAATACCTAGCCTTGGTAGAGTTTGCTTATAATAACAGCTATCAGGCAAGCATTGACATGGCCCCGTATGAAGCTTTGTGTGGACGAAGATGCAGAACACCAGTTTGTTGGTTCGAGGTAGGAGAGCAGCAGATGTATGGGCCAGAAATCGTACAGCAAACGTCAGGACAGATCGAGCTTATTCAGAAGAGGATTGGCAGGACAGCTTATAAGTTGGAGCTACCGACCGAGTTATCTCAAGTGCATGACGTGTTCCACGTGTCTATGCTACGGAAGTACGTGCTGGATTCAAGCCATCAGTTGCCAGAGGTTCCGAAGGATTTATAGATAGATATTTCCTGTAGAGAGCAACCAGTCAGGATACTTGATCATCAGGATAAGGTACTGAGAAACAAGGTCATCCCGATGGTCAAAGTTCTCTGGAAGAATCATTTCGTGGAAGAAGCCACATGGGAACCGGAGAGCCGCATGAAGGATTTATATCTGGATTTGTTTTAAGTGTTTTCTGTTTATCTTCTTTTGTTGTTCTTTTCTCCCACTAGGAATGTTCTGGGGACAGAACGACTCTAAGGAGGAAGTGATGTAACAACCCAGATTATACGATACCTGAATATATATATATATATATATATATATATATATATATATATATATATATATATATATATATATATATATATATGTATGTATGTATGTATGTATGTATGTATGTATGTATGTATGTATGTATGTATGTATGTATGTATGTATGTATGTATGTATGTATGTATGTATGTATGTATGTATGTATGTATGTATGTATGTATGTATGTATGTATGTATGTATGTATGTATGTATGTATGTATGTATGTATGTATGTATGTATGTATGTATGTATGTATGTATGTATGTATGTATGTATATTGTCCGTATGCGCGCACATGATTGCAGTATTTTAGTTGAATTTGCTATCATGGTGTGTGGTTAGGGTTGCGGGACGGTTCAGGGGAGGATTGCGTTCTAAAAGATGCACGAGAATGAGGAGGACCGATACTGGTATAAACACCAGTTTTCGGTACGACGCCTAGCAAATATAACATTGTATGATACTACGATGGATATACATTGCGTACACTCGATAAACCCCTCGTCTCGCATTCAAAAGAACCCATTTAAGAATAAAATGGGCAGCCAACACATCCCACCACAAAACCATTGGCTAAAGCCATGGTTTTGCCTCAAAACCACCCTACCACCTACTCCTACCCCCTAGCAAAACTGGCCCATTCTTCTCCCCTTCTTTCCTCCTTCATTTCTCCATCAAAAACCACTCATTCCCACCTCTCTTGTTCTGGAATTTCAGAACTCCACCAAGAAAAAAAATGAAGAGAAAGAGAGAAAGAAAAGAGATTGAAGAAGAAGCCTTAGGAGGGATTCTCAAGGGAAGGAAAGCTCAACAGATCAACTACTCTTCATCAACTCAGGGTGGGGAGTTACTCTAAACCTTTCTAATTGTCTCTTGATTGAATTCTTGCATGCATGTTTGTTAGTAAGTGCTAGGATGAATATCTAAGAAGTTTGAAAGATGAAATAAGAAACTGGAACTAGAAACTTGATCTGAATGCTAATTTCTAGATTTTTCCGAGAGAAAACCACAAGGAATTAGACCATGAAATTTTCAGAGATCGTTCATATACATGTGTAGATGGTTCATGATTTATTTTGGATTTTTCAGTGAAGGTTTGATATTTTAATAAAATCCAATGGTAGAACTGTGTCGTAAGGCAGAATCAGCAGTTGGTTAACAGGATGACTGATATTGTTGGAATTTTTATAATTTATTGGAGCATGTTCTTAATCTGAAATTTTTACCCTGTATTTCCACTTGTATCTAGATTCTACAGTAAAATCAGGGAAATGTTTGGATGAATTTATAGGCATGGGAAAAGTTGATCTTTAAAACAGTAGCTAGAGTTGAACTGAAGAACATGCTGATTCCTGTGCTAAATTGAATTATGTGGAACTCAGTGCAGTGTATACTTAGAGTTTTGACATGAAACCTTTTGCATGTTGTTTATTATGATCTCTAGTTTCATCACTGTAAATTTAGTGTCATTCGGATGAGTATGGAATTTAAGATGATTTTATTAGCATGAATTGTGCTGGTTTCAGGCAATTTTGATATCCTGTAGAGATTGTACATTTGAGGCTCCTTAAGAGAAAATTTGAGGAACTGTTTCATTAGAGATTTGTACTAGACATCAAGACCTTTTCAACAAGACTTATTTTAGGTGATTCCAGTAAAGGGTTGATTTACTGTGATTTTTGTAATATTGGACAGAGACTAGAAATCGAGCTGAGTGCTTTGATCTAGAAAGTCATAGTGTGTGATTTGGTACCTTTGTGAGAGATGTGTGTGTTAGGGTGATTTATTGGTGTATTTTGGACTCATGACCAACTACAGACTTGTAGAGGACATCCACACCTTTCCATAGAACATGGATTTATAGCGTTCGGATAGGTGAGGAGTATTTTGTGCTACCGGTAAGGTGCAGCCCGTGTACAGGAAGTACGCTGGCTGAGGCTTGAGAGACTATTTTGGGGATCTAGATGGTGGAATTTGAGTTTATGATCAACTAGAAAGTTTTAGTCTAGGACCTTACCTTTCCGGATTGGGCTCGTATACTCCAATCGGAGTTGTATTGAGAGAGTTATCACCTTTGTAAAATTTGGACAGAAACCCGTAGATTGCCTAGTCTTTGGTTTTGACTAGGTATTGTGAGAACTTTTCCCTTGTGTACTGCTAAAGTTGATAACCCTTGTCTAGGAATGTTGGTATCTGTTGTTGGTGTTGTTGACTCTCATCATGGGTGTGTGGCTCGAGTTAGTCACTAGGGTAAGGGATACCCCGCATCTGTCAATCCTACATTATAAACTTCCGCCGAAGCAGAGGACATCCGAGCCGTGCCACTAATATGAGTTCATAGCCCGGGTTAGGGGTGAGCACACATTCATTACCGGGTTAGGAGTGAATGTAGGCCGTAATGCTGGACAATTTCAAGCCGGGAAAGTGGCGAACCGGACCGGTATCGCCTGGGCCAAAGGTTGATAGGCAAGTGTGGAAGCAAATTTTATCTTTATCGAAAAGTGATTAGAGTAAGGCTGGGATTAGAATGACATACTAAGGGGTTGGGTAATTGCATTAGTCCTAGCAGACCATAGTCGGTGTTGTACCTTCCAGTCGTAGGGATACGTTTTCGGCACTCATGAGTGAGTCCTCGGCTCGTATGTCGATCTGTTAATTCCCAAAGTTTTGCCGGAGTAAGGTACGGGAGGCTAGGGGCCGGGATTGACCCCCGAGGCGCGCTCGCGTTCCTATGCCCGTGGTTTTTGTTGTTTTTATATATATAAGTTCATAACCCGATCAGGGGTGAACACGCATGCGTCAGGTCTGTAGCCCGGGTTAGGGGTGGACATGGGAATCACACGATCTTGCGACTGGATTCAATGCGGCTTTCTAAAGAGGTCCGTACGCCGGGTACCAAGTGGCCAACACGACCACCACTTAGGCACTGCAGTGGCAGAACTAGACTGACCAACTGCAACCTCCTTGGGAGACGGACAATCTATTGGGAACTGGTTGAGTACAAGAGTAGAATGCGTGGCGAGGGTTCAAATCCCTAAATTGTGGAGAAAGATGGCTCGATTTGGGTGCGTATGTAGTATGGGATGCATTCGTGCTCCAAAGTCTTGCTTGCATAAGAGTCAGGCATATGATTTGCTGCATCTAGTCATAGGATCATGGCATAATACTGCGCTAGAACCCGAATCCATTAAACCCTTGTTTTGGCACATCACTTTTCCTTTTTGCACAAATTATGGTTTTGATTGAATTTTAGAGGATTGCTGTTATCATCAGCTTTGCGTCAATCGAAGTACTGACGTTCCCCACCTTTTAGGTATCGGTTCTACCTTTCGAGCAGGTGCAGAGATATCAGAGTTGCGCAGTAGAAGCCTCAATCCGAGGAGCAAGTCCCAGTGGAGCCGATGGGCCACTCAGCGAAGTTCGGCAGTAATCAGTCGATTACCATTCCGGGAGGCAGCTGATAGCTTTACAAGTGGAGTCCGTAAATATTTGTAATAAATTGTAATAAGTAGATGTAATTTGTACTCCTTGTCCAAGAACAAGGTATCAGTTGTAATCAATGATGTAATGACTTCATTTGGCAATAAAAAGTTTTTAAATTTCCGTGTTATTATTGTGTTGAGATGCATTTGAAGGCAAAGATTTTAGTGAGTGTCATGGATGTCCGGTAACAGGGATCCGGGGCGCTACACTGACGGTCTAGTCAGTCACTGAAGAGTAACAGTAACAAGGGTTTTGAGAGGGGAAACATTGAATTACCTCTTGATGGGGTAGAAGGCCTGGTATTTATAGGCAATGCCAACCGGGTCTGGACCCGTTTGGGGCCAGGTCTGGATCCGGTTGCCCGTGGGCCTGACGTGGCAGAAGCCCAGGCAGTTTAGGGCTGATGTGGCAGAAGCCTAGGCGGTTTAGGGCTGATGTGGCAGATCTGTTGATCGGGGGTGAACAATTTTTTAGGGGATCCTATGGCCCAGAAGGGGCCACGTCATCTAACCCATATCATAAACCAAGTTGACTTTCTCCAGTGCGCATGAGACTATTACAAATCTAGTAATAGATGGAGAAGCATCCACCACTACAACACATATAGTCTATACCGGTGTGTTTTTGGGGCTACACCGATGTTTTAAAATGCCAGGTAGCTACCACCGGCATTTTCGAAAACACCGGCAGGCTGCGTTGCAGTAGCTATGGGGCCTACACTGGCGTTGTAATTCGCCTAGAAAAGGGTGTGGGATTAGGGTGTCAACGAACGCCCGTTGTTGCAGCGGAACTAAATAGAGCAATGAGGAAGTCGAAGTGGATGAGACAAATCAATTGAGCAAGAAAGTAGATGCACCAATCAAATACAACTACAGCGAGGATTTATCTCGGTTAGCTTTCGCTTAATCTAGAGGAAAATATAGGTAGATTTGATATTCAACTAAAAGAGACTATAAGAAGTTACTGGTTCACTCAATATAAGGAATTAAACCCGCTCACCAAGAACTATCTCTCTCAAGCGTCTCTTTACAATGAAGAAAGTATCAATGAAGTACTCTACTCTCATATTGGAGGAGTTTACAATATATATATAGAGAGAACCTTGGTATAATCTTGATTCTCAGTCGTCCGATATAACCTGTAGGAGAAGTAACTGAAAAGGAGCCATACGATCTAACTTGGAGTCGAAGATTAGGCTGAAACGACCTAACAAATCGAGGCCCAAAACGAACACAGCGTCGCGGTCGGTCGACTGTCCAACAAGACCGGTCGACCGTCTTCCTCTCTGCCAAATCCTGTGCAACTGCGGTCGGGTATGCAGTCGGGGGTACGGTCGACCTGTCTCCTAGGACAGTCAACCACAACTCTGCTACACCTTGCTGTTGCTGTTTTCCCTTCTACTCTCTTCAATGTTTCGACATCCGTGCTTCATCTTACCTTCTTCTAATCTGAACCAAGAGTATTCAAGACACATTCCTAACAATCTCCACCTTGGATTGCATACGAGTGCTATCACATGATGTGATTATTCATCTCCAAACTCTAATGAACTCCATTGCAAAAAACAATTAGAATAATAGCTTCTTCTTCGAGTTGAACAATTCTCTACGTAATCTCACCGACCAGTATACCCTTTTAAGAGCACACCTCACTAGGCATTATCACGGACCTGCCAACCTCCGCACGAACTCCACTTACATTAAGGCATTCTCCACCTCTCGATGATATTCGAACGTCGTAGTCTAGCTTCGATGATGCTAGTTGTGGAAAACTAGATGAGCTTGCGGGAATAACGGAAAAAAGGAGCCACACTTGCACAAGTATTTCAAATTCTCCAAAGCTTGTAGAGATTGTTTTGGCTTGGCGCAACCAATCTCATACCTCTAATTACCTTATGAGAAATAGATAGAACTCCACATCGAGCTGTGTACCTACAACCCCATGTATTAAGAGTTCCCAAGGAAATCAGATTCCATTTTAGTAGAGGAATATGCAAAACATCCCTTAAAGTGAACATGTTTAGACCTATCATCTTTAACACAACTGTCCCCTCACCTACAACTTCACAAATCTCTCCAGTTCCCGTTCTCACACAACGCCCTATTGTAGACTTATAAGTTGAAAACAACTCTCTCTCGGAGTAAATATGAGAAGAACTCCCTCAGTTAAGAAACCAACAAGAATCCACTTCTAAATAAATTGAAATAAGAAGACACGAATCACATGAATCAAAGGCACTAACTACATTAACGGCTGAATTCACATTCTTGGTGCTCTTTTGATTCTGCAATTTTCAACAGTCTTTCTTGATATGCCCTGACCTCTTGCAATATTGACAACGGATCGAATCCTTTTGCATAGTACTATGTCTTCCCCCTGAAGGACCATCCACTGCTAGACAACTTATGGGAATAGGCGGTGATTTCTGACTCTCCTTCCTAAGTTGATTTTCCTTTAATGCTTTGATTACACCATCTACCAAAATACTTTTCTTTGCAGATCTACCATGTAACATGGTAGTGATCAAAAGCTCATACGAATCTGGCAGTGAATATATCAGGTTGAAATTTTTATCTTCCTCACACACATTCTTGTTTATCGCCTTGAGCTCAGATAATACCTTATTGAACTTTGTAATGTGATCTTAGAGATCGGTACCTTCCTTCATTGACAAACGGAATGACTTCCTCTTCCAATGCATCTGATCTAATAACTATGAACCAGATTAGTCAGCTATGAGTTTTTCCCACAAACTCGATGCATCAGTTTCTTCAAGAAATCTGCACTTGACGTCGTCCTGCCAATGATAGTCGGATCAGACTTATGGCTCTTTCACGAATATCTTCCCAAAGCATCCTCCTTTATATTAGTTGGCTTTTCTTTCTTCTTAAGGGCTAACAGCAAAAGTTCTTGAAAAATGACATCATACATGTCAACTTTCCAAAGATTGAAATTGATCTTTCCATCGAACTACTTGAACTTCAAAAGACTGTTACATGTCATCTTAAGAAAGTGACTCGGCAACCTGAAGCTCTGATACCAATTGTTGGGATTGGGGCGTCAATGAATGCCCGTTGTATCAGTGAAACAAAATAGAGCAATGAGGAAGTCGAAGTAGATGAGACAAATTAATTGAGCAAGCAAGTAGATCCACTAGTCCAATACAACCACAACGAGGATTTATCTCGGTTAGCTTTCGCTTAATCAGTGGGAAAATATAAGGAGATCTGATATTTAACTAGAAGTGTAACATCCCACAAAATTGAGTTATGACAATTTTACTCGCGGGAGTTGCGCACGTGTATTTTGTAATGTTACGAGTAATATCCAAAGCTAATTTTAATATTAAGTTCCTACGTATTTTTGTATTTTGATTAATTATATATTTTCTGTCATCTCAAAAAATTTTTTATTCTATTTTGAGCCAACTCAATTATAAATTCTAATCTTTTTGTGTTTTTACGTGTATTGCACGTGCTTTCAATACACGTGTCTATTACATAAATTTTACCGTTACACAAAATATCTGTATCATTATCAAAATAAATATTTTTGTTCTGTTATATTTCTATTATTTATAAATATTTCTCCGTTAAACAAATCTATTTCGTATTTGAATATTTATTTTTACGTGCAACATACGTGTTTGCAGTGGACATGTTGGTTCCTCAAATTTTCTGGAGTCATGAATATTTTTCTTCTCATTTTTCTAGTCACAATTGTGTGATTTAGTTTTAATTAAAATCCACTTGGCCTAAATCCATTTTTGTAGCCCACTAAAATTAGTTTAAAGCCCATGATTGATTTTATGTACACTAAAGTGTACATTTAAAATATAGTTAGTTTGGTACACTTGCCATGTGTAACACACACATCTAACCTAATAACAAATAATAAAATTTATAAGTAAGAGTGTGCGCACAAATTGACAACACGTGCACGTGTTTTTCACCATGGTTGAGAATGAGGGAGCGGTGCGTAAGTTAGTGAAAAGTGAGAAGTTATTTTGAAAAGTGGGGAGCTATTTTGACCACACAATTTTTCTATAAATAGTCCCTACTTTTGTCATGAACAACACAACTCAAAACAAAGATAAAAGAGAGAAAGACGGAGAAGAGCTTGCAAGTTGTGCTAGGAAGATGCCGGCCATTTTTTAGGGAACTTGGAGCTTTTGAGCATTATTTTCTAGAGCTTCTACTACTATGAATTTTACATTTGAGGTGGGTGTTTTTTCAACTTTCTAATATAGTTTTATTAGTAGAATGCTTGACATGTGTGAATTGTTAGATGCATGATAACTCATATAGATTAAATATTTATGTTTAGATTATTTGTTGTTGATTGAATGTGTAAAATTATGATATGGTTGATTTGGGGGCATTTTCATAAGGTTCTGTTTTGAGTTCTAGTTTCACTTCAAAAAATCATAAGTATTAAATTAGATGAAATCTACAGCTAAAGTTTTTATAGGAGCATCTCGTATATGTCAAGAATATCTCTTTAAAATTTCATAATATTCGTATGTTGTTTAATATTTTAATAAAATCCAAACTTAGGACTGGTTAGTAGTTGGCTAGTTGCTGGAAATTTGTATACATTTCCGATTTTGATCATTTCGACATCTTAGATGACGTATTTTGAGAAAAGTCAAAACTAAGAAGTTGAAGTAGACTCGTTAACCTTTCTTTACATTCTAGGAAATCAATTTTCCATGAAGCACTGAATTTGTAATGAATTTTACAAGACTGAATAGTGGCAGTACTGTAACTGCAGTATAACATTTTGACCCGACTGCAGATTTCAAGGAATTCAGGGTTATAGACACAATATTTTGGATAAACTTATAACTACAAAGTTATAGTATACTTGCATACCTCAAATTTGATCTAAAGAACACAAAGTTTGATGAAGTATAGAATTTTCTATGATTTTTACATGAAGCATGAGCTGCAGTTTTTAGATTTTGAACCTACTGTTTTGCAAATGAATTTAGACGATGTAATTGAGGTTGATTTTGGATGATCATAACTATAAAGTTGTAGTAGACTCATTTACGATTCCAATGAAACTAATAAATCTATATTTGAAGTAGTATTGGAATTTATATGATTTTTCAATACCATTGGGTTGATGTCTTTTATCTAGCTGTCCTAAAACTTTTCAATGTATAAAATTAGATTTAAAATTGGAATGTTAATAAGAGGTACCTTATAAGGAATTAAGAGGTAATTAAAGGATGAATTTGGGATATTAATCATGTGATGTTTATAAGTGTTTTAACTCATCATGTATTATTGAATGTTGCTATAAGAATTTAGTTACTTCATGATTGATAATAAACATAAAGAGAATGGATTAAAGAAGTTAATAGATGTTTAATGAATGGAAATTTTTATATGAGGTTAGATGTAACCTATGTGACATCTTTTGAGATGGTTGCATGTTCTAGAGTGAGTGGGACCCAGAATATCGGTAGTTGTGATAAATCGAATTAGAGAAGTAACCAGTGTGGGTTAACTTTCTCTTTGAGAAGTAGCCAGTGTGGGCTAGTATTCTAAGTGTTTTGGTTTAAGTTCGGTGGAAAAAGCTAAACTCTAGGTCTTAAGAACTGTAACTTAAACATAAGGTCAGGCACTAGTTGGAGATATGACAAAACAAGAGCAAACGTGAGTTATGGACTCCAGAATGACTCGCAAAGTGAGACAATTCCTAGTATTCCAGGAGGATGGATGAAATAGGCCACAGAATGATCCACATAGTGGGATTGATCTCCAGTATTCCGTGGTGAGAGCAACGCTCACGGGATATTTGTGCAATGAGGGTTCCAGGATGACTCGCGGAGTGAGACAATCCCCAGTATTCTTGGACGACGGATGAAATAGGCCATAGAATGATATGCGGAGAGGGATGGATCTCAAATATTCCGGAGTGAGAACCAATACTTACAAAGTATCTAAATCTTGTAGTATTCATAGTAGTAGGTTGCATGGCGAGGAACTGAACCCTATAATGAGGAGTACGATAAGGGCTTGCCCTCGGACCTATGTAGTATAGAATGCATAAAATCTGAACAATTATGCATTGGCGTCATCGTAGTGTAATGTATGTATTAGGCATTAAGTCATATCATACACTGACACAACTAGGATAGTCACTTTTCTGGTTTGCATTCAAGTGTGATTACTAAAGTTAAAGAATCGCTGTATTATAGCATTGCGTCAGTTGTATGCAACTGACGTGCCCACAGTTTCCCAGTTGCAGGACTGAACTTGGCATGGACTTGAAGTCACTATGATGAGTCGTTACAAAGATTTAAGAATTTTCGTATTTGTAGATTGTATTGTATTCGTTTAATTCCGCTGTGCTGTTGTAAAGAACATATTATAAATAAAAAGTTTTAAATTCCTTGTAAATTTATACGAATTTGAAGTAAAAGATCTTGTATTTGTTACGAATTACTTGTGTTAGAATTTGGGGCATTATAGAGTGGTATCAGAGCCAGGTTAAACAAGAAGGCAATGTCAGAAGCATGATCAGGGGTTCTCACAATGTGATTGATGGTGAAGCTTTGGCTCTTACCCTAACATGTCCAGGTCGGTTAGCCACTAATGCGGTTGCAACAGTCGAGAGGCTGTGGGCATAAAACAAGCTCTGAGGTTACCTTTATGGCCATTACCGTCCTGAGTGGCAGGCGGAAGTCTACACAGAGTGGTATCAGAGCCGACTTCAATGAGTAGCACAAAAATTATAAGGAAAATAGAATTAGGGTGGACATTAAAGTGTGAATGTCAGTTTGGAGTCATGAATGATGAAGTTATTGAACTTGTGTTCATGATACTCCCCTCGTATACAATTGATGTGATATTGTATTCGAGCATGCTTTCCATTGGTATCACGAGGGTTATGGCTGGTTTGAACCTATATTCATGATATCTTATACGTAGACTAACTTTCCTCTTTAATTTTTCTACGTGGACTTTCCTCTTAGTACTTTTCATCTTTAACCTTTAATATTTTTTTTTCAGATAATTATTTTCTTATACTATTAATTAACTTTGATATTTATTATTTTATCTATAATCCTTAGTCTTAATTTTTTAATTTTGTCTTACTTGTTTTTCAGTCTTAAGATTTTGTCCTCCAAATTTTTATGTGCTTTTATGTTTACTCGTTTACATTTGCTATTTCTTCTTATGTATTTTTATTAAGTTTAAAATTACCACTTATTAAATTATTATTGCAACTATTATTTTATTTATTTATTATTTCTATTATATTTTAATTTTTTTTATTTTTGCTTATGTACATTCATTTTATATATGATTTGATTTTGCGATACAACATTTTCCATTATCTTATAATGTCGTATATATTTCAATATATTTTTAACAAGATTGTAATATTTTATAAATATGACATACTTCTACACATTATCTTCTTTTCCTACTATTTTTGTTTTATAGCCTATATTTGATACTATTGTTAATACATATTATTTGCTAGTTTGTTTTGTTATATTTACTTTTCACAATTAATAGCTACTTATTAATTTTTTCGCTTTATACTTCTCTAATGTACTATGTTATCACTATTTATATTTTTACATTCTTGGTTATTACATATACGTTTCACTGATTCCAATATAAATCTCTATAATAAAATACAAAGAAAGCTATCAAGTGGCTCTCCTTCAATCTCCAAAAAATCAAAGGCCTAGATATAATCTCACAAAACATATTTTCCCCCCAGAACTCAAATTCAAATTCCCCACTCAAAACAACTCTTTTTTTTTTTTCCCTCTCTCTCTCCCTCTCTCTTCTATTCAAAAAATTAAGAAAATAAAAAAATTTAAAAATTTTAAAAAAATTTAAAAACTAAAAAATTTAAAATTTTAAAATTTTAAAAATAATTCAAAAAAATCATATAATATGTTTTTTGTTCTATGTTTGCTACTTCAATTAATTTGCTGGACCTCGGAAACTATTTTATATGATCAAAACAAGGTGCATCGTTCCGAAGACGTGCCGTAGGCACGTGTCAACAGACAAACCTAGTATATATATATATATATATATATATATATATATATATATATATATAAAATAAATTACAAAGAAAGCTATCAAGTGGCTCTCCTTCAATCTCCCATAAAACCAATGGCTCAGATTGATTCTCACAAAAATATATTTTCCTGCCCACAATTTCAAAACCCTCTCTCTTTCCCGAAATACCTCCCTTCTCTCTTTCTTTCCCACTGTCTCTCTCTCTTCCCTCTCATCTCATACTTTCTCTGTCTCTCTCTCTCTTCCCCTCGCTCGCTCTGTCTCTCTCTCTGTTCCACTGAACTTCTCCCCCTTTCGATCCACCGTCTCCCCCTTTCACCGCCTCTCTCTTTTTCGACCCAACGAACCCACCGAACCCACCGAACCTCTCTCTCTCTCATCTCTCATCTCTCCCCTACCCTGTCTCCCGACCTTCTTCCCTACCATGACCCCAGTCTCCGATGCCTGCTTGCAACCCCCTATTGTCTTGCCTCCACGACGCTAGCCATGACAGTGCGCCCCTCTCCTCCCCTTCTCCTTCCGTCAACAGCAGCAACCACAGCCATAGTGCCACCCACTCTCGGCTTGTGTCCCCTCCCGACGTCGCACCGCCTGTCGCCGTCACTCCCGCCGTCCGCCGTCTTCCCTGTACAAGCTTCACCGTCTCTGCACCACCAATTTCATCGACCACCAAAGCATCGAACCCCACCCAAGCTTCACCTTCTTCCTGACCAGAGACTGATTTGTGCCCATTTGAGTTGATCCCGACCACCGATTTTACCGTCTCTACATCTCAGGTATTGCATTCGTTTTACTTTTTGAGAAATTTGAGAGAGGGGGGGGGTTGGATGTTAAACCCTAATAGAATTTTGATTTTGTTATAAAAATTTTGTGCATTTTTAGGTTGAAAAATGCAGACCCAGTTCAGTATGCAGAGATTTGCTCAAAGAAGGGGGGGAAATTTTAGGTCAAAAGAGTGGCAGGCTGGCATTGGTTGCAGAAGGTGAGAGGGAAGAAGTTTATACAGACAAGCTGGGATCCTTTTGTGAATGGGTATGATAGGCAAGGAAAGCATGTTTACGATCAAGTTTAAGGGAAGACATGCCATCAGTGCAGGTTGATCTCACTCTTTTTTGTTTATTTTCTGTTTATTGTCCATTCTACTCCCCTTTCTTGCTTTGGTGCTTTGGTGCTTTGGTGCTTTGTGATTTGTGATTTGTGATTGTAATTTGGCACTAACTCATAAGTAGATACTTGGTTTTGTGCTTTAAAAGATTTGCCCGGTAATAATTTGATTCTTTATGTATTGTACAGTTACTACAATGTAGTGCAATGGGATATCCTGAGTTGTGTTGATAGACTTCCTATTTGGACAAATATATAGTGTCTAATTTAGATTAAGATATTTTTTTGTTAAAGCTATTATCCCTTCTGGAACTCGCTATTTTTGATACTGATTTGCAGCTCCGTCAACCCAACTTTCACCTTAGCGCAGATTTTAAGATTGTAAGTGTTATTCATAATTGATATTGTTTTCCATCTAATTTTGCATCTAATTTAAGGATTGTATCTATTTAGGGTTGTAGATTTTAAATTTTTTAGTATTCCCTATAAAAGTAGTATTCGCGAGGGTTGATGCTAATATTTGTTGTTCTAAACATCCTTCTCATTTGTGATTAGCGTCAGTCAAAACCGAATAGGAACATTGTCTGGCTACCTTTAGAGAATGACTTTGTCTAGTTTAAGAACCCAAAAACCTCAATCGAATTGAATAAAAAACCCACCTTACGGAGGACCAATGCTCCTATTCGATTCGTCTCCTATCCCAAAGTCCAAATAACATTTCCAGGTTACTGAGTGCTATTTGTTCTCTACAATAAATCAGATATCTAATATGGTCAAATCAATAAAAATATTCCAAAAGACTCTCCATGCTCGAGTTGACTCTCCCACACATCTTCTTCCAACAAGAAAACGTGTGGGTCATCATTGTTCACAATTTTGATCTGGTTTACAAATGGTTTCATTATAGTTTGAGTTGAAGTAGTAATAGGTGAAAATGATCTTAGAATCAACTTAACATATTCTATTGACAAATGACGACTTTTGTATATGCCAGTTTGTGGATTAAAGGTTGGTAGACTTTTGTATACTTTTTAATTATATTTGTTATCAATTATACTTTTTAATTACATTTCTACTCAACCTCTTTTTGTTTATTCTCATTATAAATGTGGTACCACAACTTCCTATTATAACTAGAAATTCTCCTACATTCGCTTCTCACTAGGAGGTGCTTTGTTTTATTTTAATCTACTTTGATTATGGAAATTGTTAAACTCTCACAAAAAAATGAAGTTCAGGAGTACCAAAAGGAGATTGAACAATAACTACAAAACTACTCATCAAGCAGGTCATTAGTAACAACTATAATGGATTCTAATAAAAAGCCGGTTAACTAATTACAATGAAGTACTCCAAATTCATGATTACTATCAGAGAAATACTGGAATACCAAACAAAACAAGACAATAATTTATGGGGCAATAAATCTAAGGAAGATTCAACCAGAGTATAACCATGCATTTGCTTCAACATGAGTATGACAGGAAAATATTTCCAGTAGGCACAGGATAACAGTTTTAACGCGCATTATGTTCTTATTGAAGTTTTTAGAGGAAAAGATAAATTGTAGAAGCAAATGTTTCGTTTTGTTGGGTTTGTGTTAGATTTTAGGATTGTAACCTAATTTTTTGGATTGTAACCTAATTCTCATCAAAAGATCATCTAAACAAATCTGACTGCATTCTTTTTGTTGACTGCATTCATTTGGTTAGTTACAATTCCCTTATGTTATCAGAAAAAAACTTGCAAATAATGAAGTAGGGGAATGCTGGGCGACCCTGGAAGGTTGTTGATGATAGCATTAATACATGCAAGGTTTCTTTCTGGGACTATAAACATGTGTGCTTTCCATTATACATTACATTCCATTATTCATAAGATATGCAGGGAACGGTTGCATGGTTCCTAGGGTTGCACAACTGAAATAGAACTGGCCAGAAAATTGACAGGGTTCGTTTATAAGGAAACATGCTATTCTTTTGGCTGACTGTTTATTACCATGACTCCTGAGGAAAGTCTCAGTACATGTGGACGATTATACATATTGAGGTCTCCCTTCTCCTTTCTAACCTTAATTTTAATTCAGTAAAACTGTAGTCTCTGTATTTCTTAATTAACTATCATCTTCTTTATTATAGGGTTTCTGGAGACATGATTTCATGAAGTTGGTGTGTCCTTAGAAACGCAAGAAGGTATCTTTCTCCTATATTCCCCTTTGTAATCCTCACAAAGAAGATATTGTAAGGTATTGTACTTGAGATTCGAACATATTCTTAATGGTCATTAAATTGTAGTTTGCATTTTCTTAATTGTGGATGTTAGTCTCAGAAAACCTCACATGTTCACTATTAATAGATTGAAATTGATCTTCATATTGAGCTTTGCTTCTAATTGGATCCTTTTTAAATGGAAAACTCTCTTCTACCCTAAAGTATCATAAGCAACATATCTCATGCAAAAACAAGAACCGAATGCATTTATGTATAGTTTTCTGAAACCTTCAAATAAGTAAACCTTGCTTATGGATGAAAATTTCCTACTATATAGTATTTTAGATTAGATGGAATCATGGAAACAAATCAAATGTTATATATTGTGATGGGGCAAAACTTTTTTTTTTGTGTGCATAGTTTTGAATAAGAGTCTTTCTTGAACAAATCTTGGCAAAAGTTATGTTAACAAACTTAACTGTTTAAGGTTGCAGGATTTCCAAATTTTTAGCTTTGGTTATTAAGGAATTATGATGTTCTACTTATCTCTATAAATCTATGATCCTAGCTGTTGTAGTCAAAAGGGTTACTTTGACATTGTAGTTATCTCTATAATTCTATGATCATGTGGTACTGCAGCCAAATGAAAATTTTGATGGGTTTTACAGTTCTTGAAATTTCGCTTGCCAACTATTCGACAAAATGCCACAGTGAGAAATTCATCAAAATCTAAGATGTAGTGTCTCATATAGCAATCACATTAGGTATTCATGCTAAAAACCCTATGTTAAATTGTGATTTCTTTAGTTGTTGTTGTTGTTGTTGGGTTAGTTTTTCAGTTTAAGAAAACATATTTATATGAAAATTTTGCATCAACTTCAACAATTAGACCATCCCAACAAACCCATACTTCAATCCAGAAAACTCTGAATTGTAATTCACTCTGTTCATATGACTTTGTTGTTTCAATTAAAGCACTGGAAGGTTCATTCGCATTTTTTTATAAAAAAATTGCAGCTATTGGAAGATAAATATCTGATGCAGATACTATTGGTGTCCTCTCTTGAGTTTTGCATGTTTGTCAGACAAGAGTGAGAATAACGCAGGGAATATTTTGAAGCACATTGTGAGAATTTGTACCCGGCTGTTCTGGCGAGGTATGCATCCTTTTTATTATGCAAGTTTGAATTTAGGTTTGCAATTTCTTTTATCATGTATTGCATCTAAATTTCTGCCATATTTTTATGTGCAGCTCAAAATATTCTTGCATGTCATATTAGAGAGTAAGAGACCGAGGAAGAGATGACTAGGCATGTGGTGTGCTTCCTGCTAATTCTTCATGGTTTTGGAATGCGCAATTAAGGTAATCAAACTCTATCCTTCTAATTTCTTCCTGGTTGACGTTTTTGAAATTTCGCTTGCCAGTTTGACAAAATGCCATAACCAAGATCTTTATCAAATCTAAAGATTTACTGTCCTATTTAGCAATCAAATAGGGTATACATCTTATCTAAAACTTATTAAGTAACTATTGTAGCCTATTAAATTGTGATTTCTTTTGTTGTTGAGTTTGGTTTTAGTTTATAAAAACCAATCTGCATTACCTATACTCTTGGAAGCCAAACAATAGTGTATTAACTATGCTCTTGGAAGCTATTAACCTGAGATTGCTTTATATTGACTGTTTTCTCTTTGCATCGTAATTAGAAAATCAAAGTCAAGATACTGTGTATATGTGTTTTGAATTAAAAGATTTGTGAGTTGAGTTCTTATTAGAATCTCATTTCTTATTAGAATCTCATTTGCGAGTTGAGTTCTTATTAGAATCTCATGTACTTGCTTTCTTTCCACGTAATGAGAAATAAGCATAAATATATTTAAAACGAAACACTTTTATGTAGAAACACTTGACACACGAATGCAATAGGGTACTTGATACTTTATGATAGTTTTTCAAAATCTATTGTGTAATGATAATTCATGTTGTCATGTTATGTTATGTCTATGTCTGTACCTGTCAGAAAAAATTTGAATTCATGAACAAAATACCTCTTATGATGTAAAACAAGTAGAAAATCAAGTCACTTCTTTAATTTTCTAATTGAAGAGAACATGTTTAATAGTAAAGAAATGAATGTATCCATTTCTGTTTAACATGTTTAATTTTGGGATTATGAATATATATCCATCTAATGTATCCATTATAGGATTATGAATATATCCATTTCAGTTGTGAAGAAATGAATGTATCTTTAATGAAAGATTTATTTAGTACTCCTATTAAATCTACCAACTTAAAAGACTATCAGAGCAATAGGATGATCAAATCAAATTTTAGAATTGCTTATTGATCTTGAGAATAGGAATGTTTGTTACAAATAGTATCGGTCTATCAGAGTAATAGAAATTTTTGAATTGCTTATTAATCTGGAGATCAATTATATACAACCAAATATATTTGTTTCACGGTTCTAAAAAGATTATGTGGTTGTATAGAGGTTCAAATTTCAAGGACAAGCCTAGCACAAGTATATTTAGGTTGTAGGGAGAGAATTTATCTTTTTGTGTATATATGATTGTGTCAACAGTTCATATCCAATAAGTTAATATAGGCTTGGGGATTTGCAATTTCTACTCAGTTGTGTCAAGAGTACATAGTGGTAAATGTTGCTCAGCATTGATGTTAATTTGCTATGTTGCATATATTTGGAGTTTGTTAAGTGTAAAAAAATTGCATGCTTGCATAGAACTGTTAGCAAGTCCTCAATCAACTGTCATTATGAAATACCTATGATCTGCATTGTGTGCAAGCCAAACAATAGTGTATTAACTATACTCTTGGAAGCTGTTAACCTGAGATTGCTTTATATTAACTGTTTTCTCTTTGCATCGTAATTAGAAAATCAAAGTCAAGACACTGTGTATGTGTGATTTTAATTAAAGGATTTGCAAATTGAGTTCTTATTAAAATCTCATATAGTTGCTTTCTTTCCAGGTAATGAGAAATAAGCATAAATCTATATACTCATACTATTTGTTTCTTTAATTATCATTGGTTTTGATTGATTCTTGAAAAACTCTTACTATTTGTGTAGGCTTACTGTTTCGTCCCATATTGAAGACTCGAAGCTTTGTGTTTGATCCCTATTGTAACAACCCTGTAATCTTTTTTTTTTTGTAGTAAGGTTGGTGGATGATGTATTAGTTGTATATTTTGTTCCCTTAAGTTATGTAGAATAGGGGATTATGTATATCTGTGTAATATTTGGGATTTTTGGAGATGATGTAAGTATTTGTATAGGATGATGATATAATATAGTGATGTTAAAACCCGTACCCACAAAGTTGTGGAGTATTGGGTTATGTGTGTTGTTTTTAAAAGGTTTTTCAAAGGTTTTTCTAAAAATTCATTATGTTTTCAAACAAATTCATGGTTTTTATTTTGTATCTTGCATCATATGAAGATTTTTGCCGCTAGAGCCTTATATATATGATTCCTGTGTGATGTTGCTTGGATTGGCCTGGGGATGATTGATATTAACTGCTTGTGATGTTATAATTTTAATTGTTTGCAGAATTTCGTAAGGAATTGTTGTAAAAGGGTTAATATTTTATGAAGATTCTGTCGAAGTTTTTACTAAAATTCCTACAAATCCATTACGTTTTCAAATAAAATCTTGGTTTTTATTTTGTATCTTGTATTATATCAAGATTTTTGCCCTCAGAGCCTTATATATATGATGCCTGTGTGATATTGCTTGGATTGGCCTAGGGAGGATTGATATTAACTGCATGTTATATTTTTAATTGTTAGCAGAATTCCGTAAGAAGTGCTGTAAAAGGACTAATATTTTAAGGGAGACTCTGTCTAAATTTTTACTAATATTTCTATTAATATTCTACAATAGAAATGACCATTGGTTTTTACTTGATTGATTCCTTTTTCATTTTAATGATTTTTCATCCTTGATCGTGATTTTTGGTGGGTTTAGTCGTCAATCCATCTGCAATCTTCATGTTCTCTTAATGTTTGAAATGCCCTGATAGTTGGGCTTATGTATTTTGATGTAAGTTATATATATATATATATAGTCAAATATCTCAAACACTGAAATATATCAAAAATTGGGGCTAACAAGCCTGTTTCACTTCAAATTTGCAGTAGGCATTCCAATATCTGGATATTAAATATATTAATGTGGAGATGTAATTGTACTTGATCACATTTAACAAAAGGTCTTTACATGTACAACACAACAAGCTTTTTCTCTATCTCTCTCTCATTTTTAACCTCTTTTAAAATCATATATGGTTAACTACATGAAAATATAACAACGGGGAATTAACTCATGCAGTTTGAGGCGATAACTGCATTACCAACTGAATTGATACTCATACAGTTTGAAATCTCTTATGTTTAAGTCACACATAGCAACTGATTTCGATCCACTATTGTTGTAGATTCACAATACTCTTTTTCAATCCCGAGCTCCTGACAAATGATCCTGCAAAATATAAACCAATAAACAACTTAATTCAGAATACATCAATGTCTCAGCTAAATACACATCTATATATATTATTCTTCATGAAGACGTGCATATATTTTAACTTTTTACAGGCCTATTATATTTCACGGAAACGTGCCGTAGGCACGTTTCCACGGGCAAACCTAGTATATATATATATATATATATATATATATATATATATATATATAATGTATTTCTATATACTTACTATACATATCATTTTACACTTAACCAATTACTACATTACTATGTATATATATATATATATTATGTAATTATTTATGTTTATTTTACTACACTACATAATTATTGTTCTCATTCGCATTTGTATTTAAGCACATGCATATATTTTATACTATTTTCGTCTTAATGTTATAAATCCTTTTCATTACTACTAATTTTATACATTCGATATTTAAATCCATACTACTATTTAAATATTTTGTTGTTGTAAATTACTACTCCATTTTCTTCTGTTACTATCCTAAGTTTTACATCTACTTTATATCATAAATTTCAAAACATTACTTCATACTTAATTAAGCATTCAATATCCAAGCACATATGGAAGGTTACATCATTTCATTCACCGTTTTGGTGCAACTTGATGTCGAGAGGGCAAATCTGCAACTAGACATCAATGGAGGCAAACTGCAACTGGATGTCGGGGAGGCAAAATCTACAACCGAATGTCCAGAAGGCAAACTGCAACCGGATATCGTGGAAGCAAATATGCAACTTAATGTCAAGGAGGCAAGCCTGCAGTTGGACACCAACGAGGCGAACCCACAACAAAAGAGATTTTTTTACTTTAATAACTTCCACTTTTATTTCTATATATATTACTTACCACTATTCCACTTTATTGTACTAATTTTTACTATTTTATAATATTTTACAACTTAGTCTATACTGCTTCAACTATATTATTATAATACAGATATACTTATATACTCATTTAATTAATTACCTTACTATTTATATTTGCTTCCACATTTATCATATGTGTGTTACTATTATTTTATTTATTTTTCAATTTATATTATTGGTTACTATTAATTATTTTATTACTTTGTATTTTTATACGATTCCATTTTTATATTTTATTGCTAACCTATCTTCGATATGTTTTCTACTCATATAATATGATTTTTATTATTTATACTTTCGTTTACTATCTACATTTTATTTCTATCCCAATTAATATTATATATTATTTAAATTATATATTTTTACTGTTACTATTATTTTATTTTGTTTCTCCAATTGCTTATAACATTCGTACTATAGTATTGTTTGTTTCGTCATATATTTTTACGCCTATGTATGTGTATAATTTTGTATGTTGGTTTTCTTGCTATACTTGACAACTTATAGATATTTTAACAAATACTAATCACTATTTTATGTACTTAATTTTGAATCGTATATATAGTTATTATATTTACCTTACGATTTTTTTTTTGATATTAACTTGATATGCATAATTATATCTATCTTATATTGTTCTTACATTTAGCTAAAAATTAACACTCATACATTTTAAGACTTTGCATAAGACAGTGTTTTCTTAAATTGCTACTTTTTTTATCTATTAACATATATTCTTAGTTTCCGATTTTAATTATTCATTTTTTTCCATTTCTTTTTAGTTAATTCTCTTTCCTTAAAATTTTCAAAATTTTATTAGCCAATGCTAACTATTTTTCAATTATTATGCTCTTCTAATCATTTATCGGTTTGCTACGTATTTTTATACTTTCCCTTATTTCATTTTTACTATTTATTTCTTATTAAAAAAATATCCTTTTTATCTTAGTAAATTTTTTAACTAGTTAATGATTATTTGCGTTCTTAGTTTATTCTAAAAAATTTATACTTCATTATAATTTGTATGTACTATTTCAATGCTTTTATTCTGTTCACTTGCATTTCTTTTCCTTCTTACTTATTTCTATACTTCTATTTTTGTTTTACACTTTTTCGTACTACTTCTTACTACTTTCATTGGTTTACTATACTTGTTTTTAAAGCGTTTTTTTTTTGTGATTTCCTTATTTCTTGCTAATTATTTTGTTTTCCAAATTCTTTCACGATTAACGACTTAATTTATATTTTCTTTTTTATCTAATACTTTATCAAATATTATTTTGTATGAAAATTACTTTAATCTATAATTGTCACGTTTCTTTTTCTATTAAACTTTTCTAATTTCTTTAATACTTTCGTGTTTCATTCTCATTCACCTTGATACCCATATTTTCTTTATATAAGTTTGCTTTGGTTTCCACATTGCATATTTTTACACTACATTTATTTTATTAGTATTGGCAGCTTTTCTCTATACAGTAACGATTTTTTTTCGGTGTGTACAAGATACAACTTTTACCCTAGTAAGTTCTGAGGACAAAACTGTTCTAGGGGGGAGACTGTAACACCCCACAAAATTGAGTTATGACAATTTTTTTCGTAAGTGTTAAGCACGTGTATTTTGTACTGTTACAGATAATATCCGTAGCGTATTTTAATATAAATATCCTACGTATTTTTGTATTTTGATTAATTATATATATTTCGTCATCTCAAAATTCTTTTTATCCTATTTTGAGCCAACTCATATATAAATTCTAATTTTTTTGTATTTTTATGTGTATTGCACGTGCTTTCAGTACACGTGTCGATTACGTAAAATTTACCATTACGCAAAATATCCGTAACATTATCAAAATAAATATTTTTCGTACGTTATATTTCGATTATTTATAAACATTTTTCTGTTAATCAAATCTATTTCCTATTTGAAATTTGTTTTTACATGCAACGCACGTATTTGCAGTGCACATATTGGTTCTTAAAATTTTCTTGAGTCATGAATATTTTTCTTCTCATTTTTCTAGTCACAATTGTGTGATTTATTTTTAATTAAAATCTATTAGGCCTAAATCCATTTTTGTAGCCCACTAAAATTAGTTTAAAGTCCATGACTGATTTTGTGTGCACTAAAGTGTACATTTAAAATAATAGTTAGTTTGGTACACTTGCCATGTATAACATACATGTAACCTAATAAAAATTAATAATAAAATTTATATGAAAGAGTGTGCACACACATTGAATACACGTCACGTGTTTCTCACCGTAGTTGAGAATGAGGGAGAGTGGTGTGAGTTAGTGGAAAGTGGGGAGTTATTTTGGAAAGTGGGGAGCTATTTTGACCACATAATTTTTCTATAAATAGTCCCTTCTTTTGTCATGAACAACATAACTCAAAACAAAAATGAAAGAGAGAAAGTGGGAGAAGAGCTTGTGGGTTGTGCTCGGAAGAGGCCGGCTATTTTTAAGGGAGCTTGGAGCATTATTTTCTAGGAGTTCTACTACTAGAAATTCTATATTTGAGATGGGTGTTTCTTCAACTTTCTAATATAATTTTATTAGTAGAATGTTTGACATGTGTGAATTGTTAGATGCATGATAACTTATATAGATTGAACATTCATATTTAGATTATTTGTTGTTGATTGAATATGTAAAATTATGATATGTTTGATTTGGGGGCATTTTCATAAGATTCTGTTTTGAGTTTTAGTTGCACTTACAAAAATCATAATTATTAAACTAGATGGAATCTAGAGAATTTTTTTTATAGGAGCGTCTCTTTAAAATTTCACAATATTTGGATGTCGTTTGCTATTATAATAAAATCAAAACTTAGGACTGGTTGATAGTTGGCTAGTTGCTGGAAATTTGTATACATTTCAAGTTTTGATCATTTCGACATCTTAGATGAAGTGTTATGAGAAAATTCAAAACTAAGAAGTTGAAGTAGACTTGTTAACCTTTCTTTAGGGTTTAAGAAATCAATTTTCCATGAAGAATTGAATTTATAATGAATTTTGCAAGATTGAACAGTTGCAGTACTTTAACTGCAGTATAACATTTCGACTCGACTGTAGATTTCGTGAAATTCAGGGTTATAGACACAATATTGGAGAAACTTATAACTACAAAGTTATAGTAGACTTGTATACCTTTAATTTGATCTAAAAAACACAATGTTTCATGAAATACATAATTTTCTATGATTTTTACAAGTAGCATGAGCTGCAGTTTTCGGATTTTGAACCTACTGTTTTGAAAATGAATTTAGACGAAATAATTGAGGATGATTTTAGATGGTCTTAACTACAAAGTTGTAGTAGACTCATTTATGATTCCTATGAAACTAATAAATCTATTTTGAAGTAGTATTGGAATTTATATGATTTTTCAATACCATTGGGTTAATATCTTTTACCTGGTTATCCTAAAACTTTTACAACGTATAAAATTTGATTTAAAATTGAAATTTTAGTAAGAGGTACCTTATGAGAAATTAAGAGGTAATTAAAGGATGAATTTGTGATATTAATCATGGGATATTTTTATTTTTTATATTTATTTTTGAGATAAGACCTTAGACCAGCATTGGAACACACTGGAGCAGGTGTTTTATTTATTTATTTATTTAAATTTTGATAAAACCCTACCCCGGCTGTTGCAATCGCTGTGGTAGGTATAAAATAATTCTTTTGCCTTCTTTTCGTTGAATTTTTCAATATATATGTAATATAGTTAATTTCACAAATTATTGCTACAGAACCTGTAATGCAAATCATATAGCATACCTATAATACAATCAATTCCATAAATTCAATAATCAGGCTTAATAATACAAATCACATTCACGCACAGTAATAAAGCATAATATAGTAACACTAATCCAATAATTATTCACAAATTCGACTGATTTCAATACTTACACATATGTTTGATTAACCAGTATAAAAACAAATTATAATTCTACATCTCATAACACAAATACAATAACCACCACAAGAGACATCTCCATCGGTTTACTACTACGTATATCTCCTTCAACAAAGTTGCTTACATTCTCATCGATTGTTTTTCCTAGATTTGCACGATTAGCAATTGATGAAATTTTTTGGCTGTCCTGTGTATTGTACAAAATTGTCGAAAAATAGTCAATTTGAATATTGACAGTCAAGTATCTAGTTATAAAATGTAAAGTATTTTGGCAAATTGTGATCGGCGGCTAGATTTTAACTGAAGAATACGTGAATTCATTTGAGATATTCACTCTTTCGCTATCTCAATCTACTCTTTTGGACTTACAACATCTAGGGTCTGTACATGTCAAGCCAGTAAAAATTTTCTACTAACAAACCAAACTATCTTGGTTGCAAATGTGAGATGATCTAATTTTGTTTGCTAATATATTGGTGGCAGGTTACAAAAGTATCATTAGAGCATATGTCTCGTTTGCTAAATATGCATAATATGCATATTTTAGCAAAAAAATGCGCTGCAGTTGTTTGCTAAATATGCATATTTTGCATATTTTACAACGGTAGAATGCTATACATGAGAGAGGATATGAGAATTATGCATAATTTAAAGGACGCAACTTCGAGCTGCGTTGCTCAAAAGAAAATTTTAATTTAATCGTCAGACGCAACTTCTCCTTACGTCCCTCCCAAAATAATAATTTTTCTTTAAATAAAAAAAACCGAAAAATCTATAACCCTCTCAAACGCAACGTTGCGTCCCTCAAGATCCGGATTTGTCGGACGCAACTTCGAGTTGCGTCTGGCACAATTTTTTTTCTTTTCTCTGTGAAGTTGCGTATATCAATTAAAAATTATTTTAATTCCTCCGACGCAACTTCGAGCTCCGTCTGATCTGAAATTTTTATTATTTTAAATTAAATTAGTAAAAAATATCATTCGACGACTTCAGCAAAATAGCCAAATGTTATATGCATTTATCCATTTATGCATAATTTAACCAATGACTACTGTGGATGCTCTTACTACACAGATACCACTGGATACATTCTTCTGCAGATTGACTTTGTAATGTGCATATGGGAGAACAACCGCATACTTCCCATTACAATATTTTTTATGGTGATGACATTGGATCTTCTTTTGAAGGGGATAGGTATAGAGTTAGTTGTTTATGGTCATTTTTATGTTCTCGGTACTATTTTACTGTTTCCTTTAAGTCGCCATTTGCGGTTCACTTTGCTTTATTTTCTTGTCTATCGCCTTGATTTGTTGGGCGAGGCCTTTTGGGCTTTATCCTATTATCATATTAATCTGTATTAAAATTAATAAGATAAGTTTGGAAACATTTTGAATTTTCCAAATTATAAGATGTACCCTACTTGACGGCTAACAAAGATTTGTAACCACCTATATATCCAACGTTTCCCCCAAACCATCCCAATCCAGAATCACTATCAGGAAGCCTGATTTGAAGAACAGCAAACCCACCCAAGTGTTAGAAATTCTGCACTGGATCTTTTTGTGTTATGCGGCACGATCAATACAAACCACCAAACAAAATAATAGATCAAATCAACCACACCAAAAGCACACAATTTTGTCCCGATTATGGCGAACCCTAATCTGGAAGAGCCCTAATTCGGGAGAGAAATAATCGAGATGATATTCAACTAGAAAAAGATACAAGAGTTACAAACATTCTCACCAAGAACTTATCTATCTCTCCACTCTCATCAGAAGATACTAGTTGTTTACCATTAGAACTCTCTTCAATGGATTACTGACTCTTACCTCTCAAAGAAGACCATTACAATGTATATATAGAGATCTAGAGAAACCCTAGGTTGTATTCTTGATACCATAGCTATCGAATATTTTTGAAAGATAATCGTACGATCTAACTTAGAGAACAAGTTGGGCTTCAAACAGATCCACCAGATCATACAGCCATTCATACCGACTGTCTTGGTCTCAACCAAAGTAAAGAGCATCGGCAGTCGACCTCTCAAGTGGCAGTCGACTGCTGCCTTCCAATTGCTGCTTTTCCACTTGCTGATGCTGCTTCCCTTCTCGCTTTCAACATTCACTTCGATCTCTTCACACATCACCATATTCTCTTCTTCTCGGACATAGCATGCAAGATATAAATCCAATAATCTCTCCTTTGGATTGCATACTCATGAATTCACACATGTGTAATTAAACTCTTCTAGACTTTCATTTTCCTCTTACGAACAATCAGGTTCAGTGGATTTTTCTGCTAGTTGAATCTACCTCCACCACTTTTTCTCCAATTTGTATGCCCCTCAAATGCATACCCCAGCAGGCATTAACACGAAGACACCATCCTTAGCACGAACTCCACCTATCACGAAGCACTCTCCACCTCTGGACAATATTCAAACGTCGCAGTCTCGCTTAGTGATTCTAGTGCCGACGAACTAAATAATACTTTTGGAACATAAGGCTTCAAAACACTCGTAGGAGTTTTTCCATTCCGACAAAGCTGGTATAGGTTGTGCTGACTCAGCCCAATCCTCCTGTCACCGTTCATCACATTATGACGAATTTCTCAGACTAACAGACCATCTGTGTACCGCAACCCCATGCTTTTAGAATTCTCCCGGATATTACGTTCTGTTTCAACAAAAGAATATGCATGATCTTCTCTAGTGTGTACCAATTTTCGTGTGTCATATCCAACTCAACTGTTCTCTCACACATTACTTCACAAATCTCACAAATCCTCGTTCTCACACAATAGCCTGAAGTAGAGTTGTAAGTAGAAACAATCTCCCTCTCGGAACAAATATGAGAAGAAATACCCGAATCAAGATACCAGTCAAAATCCACATTTAAAGAACTTGAACCAAGAAGATAGTCTAAGTTATCTCCTGTTTCAGCAACGCTGACCACGTTGGCACCTCTCTGATTTAACCACTTGCAATAATATCTCTGGTAATGCCCAGTCCCTCTGCAACAGTGGCAATGGATACCACCCTTACATACACTTTGCCTTCCAATTGAAGTATCATCCACCACCAAACAACTTGTAGAAGTATACACTGATTTCTGACTCTCCTTCCTAGTGCATCCTCCTCCAAGCCCTTGAATCATGCTTGCTACCAAAAACTTTTCCTTGACAGATTTTCCATCTAGCTTGGTGGTTGTCAAGAGGGATAAATTTGGTAGTGAATATATCGAGTTGGAAGGGTTTTAGATGATTTACGTTAATCGTCATCAGTTCAGATAACTCTGTATTGAAGTCCACTATATGACCTAAAAGAGCGGTACTTTTCTTCATTAAGAAACCTGACAACTTTCTCTTCTTATACATTCGATCTTGCAACGGTGATTCCGAGTAGTCAGTTCTGAATCTCGCCCAAAGACTCACCACGCTTCTCCCCTCCACGAGGTTGCAACTGACGTCGCTCGTCAATAACAGTCGGATTAAACCCAAAGCTTCTGAATAAATATTCTCCCAATTCTCCTGCATTATTTCGATTGGTCCCCCCCTTTTCTCCTTCTAGAGGTAGATCCAAGCTTTTTTGAACTAGTGCTTCATGCATATCCACCTTTCAGAGATCAAAGTTGATCTTACCATTGAACCGCCTAATCTTCGAGATATGAACTGTGATCTTCGAGATATGATCTTTCATCTTCTCTAATGAACTCAAACAAATTCACGAACCTGATGCTTTGATACCAATTATTAGGAATTTTGCACCGGATCTTGTTGAGTTGTGTGACACGATCAATACAAACTACCAAGCAAAATAATAGATCAAACCAAACACACCAAAAGTACACAATTTTGTTCCGGTTTGAGAGAACCCTAATGTCATGCCCTGCTTCCCAAAAAAGAATACGGAATACGGATACGCGACAAAAGCCCAGCGAATGATTTTCTTCATCCATAAGCTGTTCAAGAATCTTTACAACATCTCACGAAATAATCAGAGTCGGAAGCAAAAATATCAACCAACATGCACATATGAACAAAAATACCAACAAGAATACTTGAAAACAAAGATATAAATCTCAAATAGTCATGATCTGAATAAGTCAAATATCCTCACATTGCCCAAATACAATAAATCCAAGTATCAAAATACAATATTGTTCAAGCAACTACAAAAATAAAAATAACAAGATCCAGCACTGATACTTCATGTTACCGATACCATCCGGAACCTGTTCTCCAAAATCTGCAATTTAACAATTGCAGGGAAGAGGAAAAGAAAAAACAAGGTACCCGTCAATTGTAAGTTACAGACCGCTTGTAGTGCAGGATACAAGTACATGGGAAAACCTAACTAGCAACATAGTATAAGCATGATATCAAAATAGAATACTAGCATGATAAGATAAACAAGTACAAGTGGCATGTATCAAGTGTCAAGTGAACAAGTATCATGTAAACATATATCAAGTATCACGAATCAAGTATCACGAAATCAAGTAACAAGTTACAAGTTTCAAGTACTAGTATCAAGTATCATGTTCAACTGTCGTATATTAAGTCTTGTAGTTATTCTATCTAGGTAGCACTTCATGTGCCATTCTTTTATCACATGGTTGCTACAATCAATGCAATTTCGTTTTAGATTTCATAGTGGACCATAAAGGGCAGTGTACTCAGAGACAAGCCTCAAGAAATTAAGTATCAAGTATCAAGCCTCAAGTATCAAGTAAACAAGCCTTAAGAGTGAAGTATCAAGCTTTAAGTGGTGAAATATCAAGCCTCAAGTAATGAAATATCAAGCCTCAAGTATTCCAGTATCAAGCCAAATATCAAGTATCAAGCCAAGTCTCAAGTATCACATAGAATCAATAGATTCTCTTCCAAGTACACGTTTCTAAATTATCCACTATTAGATCTGTCCCTTAAACCCCGGCTTAGTTAATTTTATTATTAGGGTCAAAAAAGCATGTATGTGTTACGAAACAAGGCAAGCATGTCATGGTATGATCAAGTAACAAGTTCAAGTTGTAAGATAAACACGTACGAGTGCAAGATAACTCATAAAGGGATAAAGTAATCAAATGTCTACTTCAGGACAGCAAGACCAAACTGTAGTAAAACAGTGATTCCCAGTGTTACAAACATGCAAATCTGAATCCGTCGAAACGTCTAGAAAATAGACTCTCAATCAAATCCAGAGAATATAAATAATTCATAGAGTATTTCAAAAAAACATAACTCAAAACTGATTTAAATCCAGAAAATACGTTCAGCCAGAAATCAGAAAATCAAATTCACAGTCAAGAAAACAACATCAAAACACCTTAAATAAATCCAGGAAAAATCTGAGGTATTCCCCTATATGTCCAGTATCAAAATATAAAGTTTCATAATTTTTCAGTAATATTAGTTTAGCTAACAGAAATCAGAAAATATCAAGAAACGATAGGTTGGCAAATCTGGAATTCCCAACACTACTGTACGAAAACTATGATATCTCGCCAACCGTGAAACAAAACCCAAATCCACCAAGGGGAGATAAAAATAGACAAAATAATATAACTTTCATATTTCACAAACATTTTTCATACAGTAAAAGGAATCAGAGTGACAATACGATTCTTTATATAACAACGAGTAAAATACAGTAAGTACAGTCTTTATAAACAAGCATGAAATGGCATATAAAAATCAACAATAAAATCCACCAAAATTTGGGGTAATCCCTAGATAGATTCAGAAATACTGAACAAAATTTCAAATCAAAATAATATATTAACACTAGTATCAAAATAGTTTAGTCATCAAAATCATCGAGAAACAAAATCTAAAAAAAATCTACACCTCTGTAGTAAAACAGTCATATCTCACACATACGAAAACGAAATCGAGCAAGGTCAGAGGGGTTGGAAAGAAGACGAATTCCTATAAAAATCATATTTTATACTGAAATTAAGATTCTGACCTTAGCATGCTCCAAATTCCTGATCAAGACAGATTATCGGCAAAATACAGAATTTCCGTAATGAACAAAACCAACATGAATCACACGAAACTTGATTGAAACATAACTAAACATGAATTAGAGTCTACTAAGTGTTCAAACATCATGAAATAGGGTATACGCCATGTCCACAATAAGTATAACACATGGATCTCACAAGCACACAAGTTTTCATAATTATTTCCCATATACATCACATCAAGAGGCAGTCACTCCTAGGTTAATTCATGACATATGTGTCGTGAGGCAACTATGGTCAAAACAATATAGAGATAATACTAATCAAGATAACACACGCACACGAGTTGTCTCTAGAACCCAACTACACTACAAGCGGTATTTATAACTTGTATCATACAAAGAAATTTGAGTACAAGTTACTTTCCTTAACCGAAGACGAAACGAATACCAAGAATAACGAGAACGGATTCCCGAGCAATGAACAAAATCTACGAATGACAATCCACGAACCAAGATCCAAGAACCAAGAACCAAGATAACACGCGCAATAGCCGTACACATGCAAACTCAACCAAGCGAGAAAGACCGGAAGAACACCACGGGGAACAACGACGGCCAAGATAGTGGCTATCGCATCTGCAGTCGGATGAGGAAGGCCGGGAGGGGTTTGCAGCAGTTGGTTGTCGCAGTGGCTAGCAGCTGCGACGGCTAGCTGCTGCGGCTGCTGTTGCTGGCTCGCCGAACAGAGACAACGAGAGGGGGAGAACGGTAGAGAGATATGGTGAGGGACAGAGACGAAGTGCCTCGGTGATCGGCCGGTGGGTTTAACAGCAGCAACGGGTCCAAGGTGGTCGGGGTAATGGGTTTCGGAATGATGAGGGAGAGATCGAGGCTTGGGTGCACACGAGAATGGGGAGGGAGAGAAGCCAGGGAGAGAGAGCGGTGGAAGGAGGGGGGGTGTGCAGCATGGGTTCGATATAAACAGGTGGGGAAGTAGGGTTTACAAGGAGAAGTCGGCACAGTATATGGTTTTCGGGTCGAGTGTGCAGGGGAAGGGGGTAATACACAGTGGTTTCGGTTTGCATGGTTTGGTGGGTAGAAAATAGGATTAGAGTATTAATAGGTTTGGTTAGTTTGGTTATTGAAACAATCAGATGGGTTAAAATATGGTTTAAGTTGCTAATGGGATTGGGTGTAGAATGAATCAGATTTAATATAGTGGGTATAAGGAGTCAACAGGGTATTAGGAAATCAAGCAAAGAAATATAGATAGGGCAAAATGAACAACAAATAGAAAAATAAAATAGGGTGTGAACAACAATAAGGAGGATCCAAAAAAAATATCGGCTCGATCAAAAAGGAACGAAACAAGAGACGAAACAAAAATCAAGAATTCAAATAAAAGAAGACAAAAATAATAAAATGAAAATATATATATTGAAATAAAAATCCAATATACGGTTCAAAAGAAATACAAGAGGAAAACAAAGAGAGAAAATATACCAAAACGAAAAATACACTAAAAAATACACAAAATGAAAAACAGGGATTGCACCTAATCCGGGGAAGAAATAACCGAGATGATATTCAACTAGAGAAAGATACAAGAGTTACAAACACTCTCACCAAGAAGATACTTATTGTTTACAATTGGGAAACCTCTTAAACTCTTTTCAATGAAGTAATCACTCTACCTTTCAAAGGTTGCCGTTACAATGTATATATAGAGATCTAGAGAAATTCTAGGTTGAATTCTTGATAAAATAGCCGTTCGATATTCCTGAAATGATAACCATAAGATGAGAACCGTACGATCTAACTTAGAGAACACGTTGGGCTTAAACCAGATCCTACAACCGATGTTGCCCGATGTGATCGACTACCGTCAAGGGTTGACAAAAACAGAGAGCAGTGGTAGTCGACTACTGTCTTCCAACTGCTGCATCTCCGCTTGCTGCTGCCGCTTCCCTTCTCACTTCGACCTCATCATGCTTTATCAACTTCTCTTCTTCTCAAAATTAGTATGAACGACATAAACTCAACACCAAGATCATGTACGTCCATGGATTTGCATGTGCCAATTTTTCAGGATTTCTATTAGAGATACAAAAATTGATAAAATCACCATTAATGATGGCTTCTTATCAAGATAGGAGAAAGTTTAGAGCAGAAATAATGTTCAGATCTTGAAATGGCGTAGGCAAGTAGGAAAGATAGTGTCTTAGTCTCATCGAATTTCATCGCCTGTCAGCTTATGCAAAAAAGCTCCTGGATGAGTGTGAGGAAAGAGCATAAATTGTGAGAAAGACGTAGCATATAATGTATTAATACGAAAAAGTAACACTTGTGTATCTGGTTTTGCTATATTTGTTTTCTACTAAGGAAAGGTTTGTACCATGGTATCGAATATTGGCCTAGACCGAGACGATTTTCACAATTGCCTCAATTTTCACAATTGCCTCAATTTAGATGTTGGTCGAACGCAAGTTAACAATGAAAGGATAGTAAATCCATGATAATGGTAAAAATCACATCAAATCAAGGCCATATGATTCAAGCACAGATTTTAAAGTTTCTATAGACAAATTAGTCATGATGGAGCTCTTTTGTAATATCCTAAATTTTCATTTATAATTAAATGAGATTTTGTTAATTTTTACGTGTTTTGCACGTACAAATTTCATGTGCATTTTTTCCTAGAAAATTATTTCTTTTCATAACATGAACTAGTATTTAAATCCTTCTCTTTTATTTTTTCAAAGGCTAGGCCTAATTGTCTAATCTGGCCCACCCTAATTAATTAATTATTTTTATTAATAACCCATGGGTCTAAGGCCCACAATTTTTGAGCCCACTAATTAATTTATCTTTTAATTGTCATAACATGTAGTGTAGACTAATTTGGTAGACAATTAATTAATTAATCTTGTACACTTAATAAATAGGGGGTACTAGGTGAGACACGTGCATTGCACTAGCACGTGCCCTAGTGTGCTATGTTTAGCCGGATGGAGGCAAGAGAGATGGAGAGAGTGGTGTAGTGGATTGGGGTGGTTATGGGTTCATGGGTGGTTGCTACAACTCCCTAATATATCCTAGTCCTCTATCTTTAACCATCTAGATCAATCCTAGCTATCTATTTTGCTTTCAAAAAAGTATAAATACCCCCTTAGTTTTCTTCATGTAGTACATTAAAAAAATTGATAAAGAAAGAAAGAAAAAGAACTAGTGTGAGAAAAAGATTCAGAACATTAAAAGATTGAGAGTTTTTGTGTGGGTGTTCATTCAAGAGGAGGCCGGCCTACATCTTGGAGCAAGGAGCTCGGGTTTCCTCTAGTACAAGGAGGAGGAGTCTTTTTGTGGCACAATCTAGGAGGAGAAGGATCCGTTCGTGTGTTCTAGGAGATTTCTAGGAGCATTCTATTCGTTTTTCTCCAAATAGGTGGGTGATTTCTCATGCTTCTACTTTAGTCATCATGCTAGGGTTGGATTGATAAAATTGTTAAGAAAAACTAATTAGATTGGCTAAATGTTTGTTTAAATAGAGATAAATTGTAAATAAAGTGAATGCTTGGTAAATTGATTGCTAGTTGATAAAATTGTGATTATTATGCTAGAATTTTCATGTTCCCATGAAATGTATGTTTGAGCCATGTTAAATTGAGAAAATTGTGCTTATGAGATGACTAGTTGATTAAATGCACCATTGAAATCTTATTGTCTAAATTAATGTAACACTAATGTAGAAAGAGGAATTTATGTTCTAAAAATATTGTAGAATAACAACAAGTAAAAAAGTAGTATTTTGTGGAAATTTTGATTATAAATTACGTAAGAATTGTGATCGTTCTTAATGTCGAAATTATGGACATATAACATAAAATAGAACTAAGAATTCATATTTTTCAAGTCAAATAATGATTATTAAAATACTGTTTTACTGTAAATCTCTATTGTTTATAATCTGGAAATTTTTGATACAAAAAGAGAAGAAAGAACTAAAAGTTTTTGAATTATGAAAAATTAGTAATAAACAGAGAACTGGATCATAGACAACCCAACTTGTTTATTTCTTTTTCTTTTTATTTCTTTTTCTTTTTAAAAATACGAATAACACATGGTCGACCTATATGGACTTAAGCCCATCTCATATCGCTTCGGCACTTGGACTTGTTGGTCTTCGGTGGTGCCATAGAGCGCTTCTGTGGCACTGACGTCACCTTCGGGTTGGGGATTCGAAACCTGACCTTGGCTTTTATTAAAAATATATGATTTTTTTTTGGGGTTTAATTATTTTTAAGAGCTTTTAAAGTGAAATAAAATTGAGGAAAAATACTAGAAATATTTTTAAAATGCCTATGCTTCAAGAGAGTTTTTCTATAACTTTCGGCTTATTATATGTAAGAATTGAAGACTATTTCAAGAAAGAAATTGATACAAATTATTAGATTGAATTATTGATTGGATGAAGAAAAATGAATAATTTTGTTTAAAAGATTTTAATAAAAAGTTGAAATGAGATTTGTATAATGGAAAATTTGTAAGTGTGATTTTGAACTTAGTATTGACACTATGAGAATAAGAGAAATGATGTGAAAGAATAAATGATGAATGTGACAAGTTGATAAATGTATTTATTGCTTATGCATGAAATGGTACATGAAAATGAAATAGAAGATCATGTTGAATTATGAGAAAGAATTTATGAGTGTGAATACTCAATTCTATGAACATGAAATGAGATTAAAGACTACAGTGTAGCTAAGCCTTATACTGGCATTGAATAAATTCTTTTGAAATAAGATTTTGAAATGAAAAGACCAAGTTTGGGTCGTATTGTTGAATTGATGGTTAAGGCCGGTATAGAGGGAGTGCTAACTCTAGGGTGTTGATTTTATTCATGATTCAAATAATTAAAGATTAGATACATAGTGAAGATGTGATGAAAGTAAGAGAAAAACACGAGTATGAGGGCCATCAGATTGGCGGTGTAAGAGTGATTCATAGGTTGCCTGCTTGATGCGTCATGTCATGGCGTGAACACTACTCCGGAATTATCGTCCCGGTGGCGACGCTAGTGGGGTGTTTGGTGACTACGGGTGGTGCCATTGTTCCATGACGGAGGCTGAATTATCCATAGGCTCTACATGATGCGTCATGTCACAATGTGGGATTCCTCTCCTGGGTGTCTAGACATGGGCTCGTAACTCATAGAACATCTAGGATACTTACTGTAGTTACCGTAGTAGTTTAAGTCATAGCGAGGGATTCAACCCTACAAGATAAAGAACGATTAAGGGCTTGCCCTCGGACCTATATAGTATGGGATGCATATAATCCGAACAAGTGCACATTAGTGTCATATAATATAATTACTGCATTAAGGACTAAGTGCACATTCACACACGACATCAATAGGATAGTCCCCGTAGCTTTGTTTTGTGACAAGTGTGTGCTTTCTAAGTAAGAGAAATTGATGTATTATATCCTAGCATCAGTCGAATGAACTGACGTGCCCACAGTTTCTATGCAGGATAAAGTGAATGAAAAAGACTAAGGAGGAATTGATGCTTAAAGAATTATTCAAGTATTTTTTATTTCATTCATGTAATTGTATTAATTTGCTTCCGCTGTTTAAATGTAACTCTGATGTAATGAAATTTTTCATTCCTTGTAAAATTGTACGAAGAGAAGTGTAAAGATCCTATGGAACTTCGTATTCGGTCTTATTTGGAATTCGTGGTGTTACAGAGTGGTATTAGAGCCACGCTTCCAAGTTATACTAATTTATAAGGAACGACACACTAGAGTGGACATTAGTGAGTATAGAGATTTAAATGTAAGTCTTACATTTGTGTTGCTCTATGATTTATGCTTCTTCTTCTCTTTTTCCCCAAGTTGGCGAACCACTTCAACCCAGCCGGCGGTGATGATTGGCATATTATCGAGGAGGACTACTACCCCGAGCAAGTTGATTCCGACGAAGAAGATCCCGAGAAATTTGAGGAGGAATGGCCTGAGTCCCGAGAGATCACTCTGCCTCCGGATTCATCTGATGATTCCTCCGACGAAGAAGTGCCAGTTCTGAGCAGTCTCATTGTGTCTCTTCAGTGGCAGGTGGAGACTCAGAGGGAGAGAGCAGAGCTACTCCAGGCCCAGTGTGCGAAGTGCAAGGAGGATACTGCAACTCTTAGTCATCGTATTTGGGATCTCGAGAAGAGAAAGAACATGTACGATGCACTGAAGGAAGAAGTGGTAGAACTACGGGAAGAGCTTCAAGAAGCCAAGAGGAACTATAGGAACTAGAATGTTGTATCTTCTAACTGCTTTCATTTGATGTCAGAAATGTTTTAAATTTGAATGTACAAATTTTGAATTCAATGAAATGAAGAGTTGATTTAAATTCATGTTTTCTACTTCGGATTTAATGGATCTTTTGCATCAGAAGATGGCTGGAAAAAGAGCTAGAAGCGGAGAAGGGCTTGACTTCGAAACTGAGTTAGCAAGAGTCTATCAGACCCTCAACGCCATTACTATGAATCAGAACCAGAGGGGGATGCCTGCAAATCCAGTTCCTGAAGCAATCAAACTCATGGAATTATTCAAGAGGATGAAACCACTTGTGCTTGAGGGAAAGTCAGACCCAGATGCGGCTGACAATTGGATCATGTAGGTCGAGACTATCTTTGATGTCTTGGAAACTCCGAAAGCCAGCAAGGTGAAGTTGGCTGCACTGCAGTTCGAGAAGGACGTAGTTGTTTGGTGGCAGTCCATGAAGCGGATGATAGGAAATGTTGTTCTTGGCTGGGAGGAATTCTTGGAAGAGTTCCGCATTCACTATTTTCCATCTGATGTCCAGGAGAAGAAGGCTATGGAATTCCTAGCACTGCAGCAGGTCGGTATGTTGGGCAGGAAGTATAAGACAAGGTTTACTCAGCTCTCGAGGTATGCACCTGAACTTGTGATGGATGAGGCGAAGAAAGCTTGGAAGTTCGAGCACGGATTAAGGCCAAGTCTGGGATCCAAGATGATACCCCTTGGTATCAGGAGGTTTGACAAGTTGGTCAAGCGAGCTACAGCTACGAAAGAAGATATGGAGCAGTTTCATGCCACTCAAAACCGGAGGAGCAATTTGCATGTTGGGAAAAGGCCCGCATTTTTTGGGAATGTCAGAGGGCAGCCGCCGGCTAAAAGGTTCAAACCTACTGGGGCGAACATTGTCAATGTGGCAGGGAGACCCGAAAATAGTTAGGTGAGACCTCCTGTGGTGACTTGTTTCAACTGTGGGGAGACAGGTCATTACCGATCTTACTGCCCTAAGCTTCGAGATGTCATCCGTAATGGGCCAACGTAGCAGGTTGGGAAGAAGTCGTACCAGCAGAGGCGAGCATTCACTTTGACTGAGGCTGATGCTGATGAAGTGGATCACGTCATCATTGGTACGAGGGCAGATGCTTAGAAGTGTTTTTCTATTGTTCTCATTTCTGTACTTTATTTAGTGAACTGTTATGTAACAAGTGTGTGTTATGTAATAGGAGAACTTTATTTAAATTGAAATAAAGCTGTTTTTTTGTTCGATACTGGATCCTCTCATACTTTTGTATCTCCAAAATTTGCTAAAGTCTTGGAAGTCGAACCGAAGGTTTTTCCAGACAAGGTCTTAGCAGTAGCTACTCCATCAGGAGAGACTCTAACCACTGATCGGTACTATGCGGACTGCGAGATTGTGATTGGGGACAGAATTTTTGGGATTGATCTGATCGAGCTGAATGTCCTGGGGGTCGATGTTATCATTGGCATTGATTGGATGTCTGTGTACAGTGCGAACATCGAGTGCAAGACCAAGGAAATAACGGTGAAGGCTCCAGGGGATCCTGAAGTCACTTTCCAGGGGAAGAAGAGACGTTCAGTTTTGGTGGTAGCTATCATCAAGAAGGGGGTTCCTGTAAAAGTGCAGCAAATTCCTGTAGTTCCGGACTATCCGATTGTGTTCCTGGAAGATTTGCCCGGGTTACTCCCGCATTGTGATGTAGAGTTCAGCATCACTGTTCAGCCAGAGAGTTCACCCATTTCCAAGGCACTGTATATGATGGCACCTATGGAGCAGGATGAGATCAAACGACAGATTGAGGAACTGTTGGAGAAAGGCTTTATTCAACCGAGTGTGTAGCGCCCCGAATTTCTAATATAATATCTTAGAAAATACATGGCACAATCCCAGCATCAACTTCAATGTAATAGTACACATAGCCTAAAAACACAAATAGTTTTATTCAAACTTTTATTACATCAATCTTTTTCAAACACAGCGGAAATACAAACACCTTGAATTACAACCTTCTTTTTACAACACTTCTTTTTACAATTGTTTTACACGAAGCTCTATTACATCAGTTTAACTCAAAACTATCTCAAGCATCCAACCTCCAAACTCTAAGCAACAACCTGCAACACATGAGGCTAGAGATGACCCTAACCCCCAAAACTAAAGGGGTCAGCCATAAATGGTGTGAGTGACATAAAACAACAAACAACATAAATAAACGATAAGCATGGATTCTTAAACAACATGTACTGAACGAGAGAAACATATACTAAACATGTATTGTGAAGTAAGAAATGACAGAAAAACATGAAAACAACAAATGTAGCTTAACTAGGTGGTTGTAGCAAAAAACAGGAAAACACATGCATAAAACCAAGTCAAGAAAAAACAATTTCTATATGCGGACTCTCTAATGCGTACTCGTCGGAGTCTATGCATCCCATTCTACATAGGTCCGGTGCAAGCCCTTAACGTCTCCATATAATGGGTTCAATAGAAGAAAAAGGTACAAGTAGCTATAGATCAAACTATTCAACACCGCAGTTCGGATACCCGGCTATCAATCACTCCCAATACCACAGATCGGATACCCGGTTATCAGTCACACTCAACACCGTAGATCGGATACCTGGTTATCAATCACTCTCAGTGATTCTCAACACCGCAAAGTATACCCAACCCCGGAGATCAATGACTCTCAACACTGCAGAATATACCCGACTATCAATCACTCTCAATACCACAGATCGGATACCCGGTTATCAGTCACTCTCAACACCGCAGATCAGATACCCGGTTATCAATCACTCTCAGTGATTCTCAACACCGCGGAGTATACCCAACCCCGGAGATCAATGACTCTCAACACCGCAGAATATACCCGACTATCAATCACTCTCAATACCACAGATCGGATACCCGGTTATCAGTCACACTCAACACCGCAGATCGGATACCCGGTTATCAATCACTCTCAGTGATTCTCAACACCGCAGAGTATACCCAACCCCGGAGTTCAATGACTCTCAACACCGCAGAGTATACCCGAATATACCCCGGAGTTCTTGAAAATATATGTTTTGTAGAAACAGTAACCTTTAGATTAATAAGTTATAGATTAAAGCATTTAGAGTAAAAAAATCATTTGAAAGAACATTCATAGATATAAGGATACATCAGTACCAGTCAACTATAGAAAGCATAAGTCGACTGTCCAGAAGGGAAGTTCCATGATTTTAAGAAAATAAACTAAGGGTTATAAGTTGACTTACAAAAGTCATAAGTCGACTTACCAGAGTGTTTTAAGTTGACTTATAGAAGTCATAAGTCGACTTACCAGAGTGTTTTAAGTTGATTTATAGAAGTCATAAGTTGACTTACCAGAGTGTTTTAAGTTGACTTATAGCAGTCATAAGTCGACTTACCAGAGAATATACGTCGACATAAAAAGTCATAAGTCGACTTACCAGAGAGAAACTCCAGAAATCTTTAAGAAAATATTCTAAGTGTGCCAGTCGACTGAAAATGGTCTAAGTCTACTGTCCAGAACGGATTTTCAAGGAAACTGAAGATCATAGCAGTCGGGTCGCACCAGTCGACTGAAAGGTCATGCCAGTCGACTGTCGGCCTACAGACTGCATAGTTTTGGTTGTGCACAATCAACCGATACATAGATTTACTTTACAAAACGAAATCTCTACAAAGTATATTTTTGATATGATCAAATACGACTTATAGGATATACAAAGATCCATATAAACCAATAAAAAACCACTTGAATTGATAGAAATAACTTTTTAATGAACTTCTTCAAAATAAAACATAAATTGTGCATATAATCAAAATAGGGTTTTCTTAGAATAATTTACTGATCGCTGAAATAGTTCGTATTCAGATGCAAACCATCTGATTATCAAAACTCAATCAAAATCCCAATTTGGGTGTATTTCCTCATTCTCAACTAAATTCTAAATTCTCCAATTGTCATGTCAAGATCTCCTGATTCATAACTCTTCCATTCAATTATCTCAAAAATCTGAATTTCTGCCACAACTCATAACCAAAATCCGATTTGTAATCACCAGATCCAATTGTTCATCCATCCAATCCCTTATTGTCATAATCATACTCAAATCCAAAACATGCTTTCAAGCAATAAGAAATTTATCAACCAAGATCTACTAAACGTTCATAGATTTCACCTACATAATACAACAACAACCATTGCATCGTTCTTATACAAAATACACTAAATAAACAAATATGTCAAACAATCGTTCACATAAATCAAACCACAAAACAAAGTTCATATCACTTACCTTAGAAATGAAGAGATCCAACAAGAAAGCCTCTCTTTTTGCGAGATCCAAAATCCTCCTCTTCAATCACCAAGAAGATAGAAATATAATAAAACTTGTGTTGTGCAGCGAATGACGGCTGCACACCTTCTTTTATACAGGCCGGAAATAAGGGTTTAGGCTTTTAGAAATGCATTTGCAAAATAGTCCTTCCAAAATATAACTTTACATATATAGCTATATTCTTGGAAACTCAATAAAAATAATTTAAATTAGGATTTAAAAGTAAAATATACTCATTAATCTCAACCGGTACTATTCAAAACGTCCAGAAAATAGATTTTGCATTTTAACCCATAAAAACGACAAATTTGCAAAAAGGTCCTTCTTTTCTCAAAATTTGCAAATAGATCCAATTAATTTCCGAAAAATCTGGAAAAATAGTAAATAAATCCCAAATATTAAATAATGATTTATCATGAAGAAAATTTGACTTTTGAACTTCTCAAGAAAGTAGTTGCACGTGTTTCGCACGTGTAAAAGATAATTTTTTTTTTAGAAAATATTTATTAAATCTCCAGAATATCATTTTAATTCATTTTCAAATATTTAAAATAATATTTGAAAATACAGGGTTCTACATCACTCCCTCCTTAGAAGAGTTCTGTCCTCAGAACTACTGCTATTGGGGTCCAAACAAACACACCAACAAGGAATGAAAACTTATGGATAGAAACATAATTTAAAGAAATACAATCACACAAAGGAATGAATTTCAACAAAAGAAGTACAGCATACAGTAGAAACACAATCATGCAAAGAATCCAGGAAATCAATCTTCCGCTGCGCAACTCTGATAACTTGCCATCGGAAGTCACACTGCAACAACTACTGAACTCCTGCATCCAACTCTGACCTTCCACATCTGCTTCATCCTTCCGAGAATTAGTGGCCACTCCCTCCTTAGAAAGGACATGACCAAGGAAAACCACCACAACACAATCCACATTCTTATCAATACCCTTTGGCAAATCTTCAACCATACCCCAAACCAAAACATCATGTTTTAACTCTATGTGATACTCACACTCTAATGTCCACACCTAGGTACTCACTCTCTAGTGTCCACACCTAGGTTGGTTTTCATACTATGTCTATTATTACTATTGAAGCATGCTCTGATCACAATCTCTGTAGCGCCCCGAATTTCTAATATAATATCTTAGAAAATACGTGGCACAATCCCAGCATCAACTTCAATATAATAGTACACATAGCCCAAAAACACAAATAATTTTATTCAAACTTTTATTACATCAATCTTTTTCAAACACAGCGGAAATACAAACACCTTGAATTACAACCTTCTTTTTACAACACTTCTTTTTACAATTGTTTTATACGAAGCTCTATTACATCAGTTTAACTCAAAATTATCTCAAGCATCCAACCTCCAAACTCTAAACAACAATCTGCAACACATGAGGCTAGAGATGACCCTAACCCCCAAAACTAAAGGGGTCAGCCATAAATGGTGTGAGTGTCATAAAACCACAAACAACATAAATAAACGATAAGCATGGATTCTTAAACAACATGTACTGAACGAGAGAAACATATACTAAACATGTATTGTGAAGTAAGAAATGACAGGAAAATATGAAAACATCAAGTGTAGCTTAACTAGCTGGTAGTAGCAGAAAACAGGAAAACACATGCATAAAACCAAGTCAAGAAAACACAATTTCTATATGCGGACTCTCTAATGCATGCTCGTCGGAGTCTATGCATCCCATTCTATATAGGTCCAGTGCAAGCCCTTAAGGTCTCCATATAATAGGGTTCAATAGAAGAAAAAGGTACAAGTAGCTATAGATCAAACTATTCAACACCGCAGTTCGGATACCCGGCTATCAATCACTCCCAATACCACAATCGGATACCTGGTTATCAGTCACTCTCAACACCGCAGATCGGATACCCAGTTATCAATCACTCTCAGTGATTCTCAACACCGCAGAGTATAACAAACCCCGGAGATCAATGATTCTCAACACCGCAGAATATACCCGACTATCAATCACTCTCAAAACCACAGATCGGATACCCGGTTATCAGTCACTCTCAACACCGCAGATCGGATACCCGGTTATCAATCACTCTCAATGATTCTCAACACCGCAGAGTATACCCAACCCCGAAGATCAATGACTCTCAATACCGCAGAATATACCCGACTATCAATCACTCTCAATACCACAGATTGGATATCTGGTTATCAGTCGCTCTCAACACCGCAGATCGGATACCTGGCTATCATTCACTATCAGTGACTCTCGATACCGCAGAATATATCCAACCCCGGAGATCAATGACTCTCAATACCGCAGAATATACCCGACCCCCACTCAATTCCTAGAGACCCCAACAGGACCAAAACTCATTAATCCATCGTCAAACGATCAAAAGAGATATCTCTCCACTCAACAAAACCCAAATCTTTATATAATTCCAGAATCCAAATACAACTATAAAATATCTTGAAAATATATGTTTTGTAGAAACAGTAACCTTTAGATTAATAAGTTATAGATTAAAGCATTTAGAGTAAAAAAATCATTTGAAAGAACATTCATAGATATAAGGATACATCAGTACCTGTCGACTATAGAAAGCATAAATCGACTGTCCAGAAGGAAAGTTCCTTGATTTTAAGAAAATAAACTAAGGGTTATAAGTTGACTTATAAAAGTCATAAGTCGACTTACCAGAGTGTTTTAAGTAGACTTATAGAAGTCATAAGTCGACTTACCAGAGTGTTTTAAGTTGACTTATAGATGTCATAAGTCGACTTACCAGAGTGTTTTAAGTTGACTTATAGAAGTCATAAGTCGACTTACTAGAGAATATATGGTTACTTACCAGAGAGAAACTCCAGAAATCTTTAAGAAAATATTCTAAGTGTGCCAGTCGACTGAAAGTGTGCTAGTCGACTGAAAATGGTCTAAGTCTACTGTCCGGAACGGATTTTCAAGGAAACTAAAGATCATAGCAGCCGGGTCGCACCAGTCGACTGAAATGTCATGCCAGTCGACTGTCGGCCTATAGACTGCATAGTTTTGGTTGTGCACAATCAACCGATACATAGATTTACTTTACAAAACGAAATCTCTACAAAGTATATTTTTGATATGATCAAATACGACTTATAGGATATACAAAGATCCATATAAACCAATCAAAAACCACCTGAATTGATAGAAATAACTTTTTGATGAACTTCTTTAAAATAAAACATAAATTGTGCATATAATCAAAATAGGGTTTTCTTAAAATAATTTACTAATCGCTGAAATAGTTCGTATTCAGATCCAAACCATCTGATTATCAAAACTCAATCAAAATCCCAATTTGGGTGTATTTCCTCATTCTCAACTAAATTCTAAATTCTCCAATTTTCATGTCAAGATCTCTTGATTCATAACTCTTCCATTCAATTATCTCAAAAATCTGAATTTCTACCACAACTCATAACCAAAATCCGATTTGTAATCACCAGATCCAATTGTTCATCCATCCAATCCCTTATTGTCATAATCATACTCAAATCCTAAACATGCTTTCAAGCAATAAGAAATTTATCAACCAAGATCTACTAAACGTTCATAGATTTCACCTATATAATACAACAACAACAATTGCATCGTTCTCATACAAAATACACTAAATAAACAAATAAGTCAAACAATCGTTCATATAAATCAAACCACAAAACAAAGTTCATATCACTCACCTTAGAAATGAAGAGATCCAACAAGAAAGCCTCTCTTTTTGCGAGATCCAAAATCCTCCTCTTCAATCACCAAGAAGATAGAAATATAATAAAACTTGTGTTGTGCAGCGAATGACGGCTGCATACCTTCTTTTATACAGGCCGGAAATAAGGGTTTAGGGTTTTAGAAATGCATTTGCAAAATAGTCCTTCCAAAATATAACTTTACATATATAGCTCTATTCTTGGAAACTCAATAAAAATCATTTAAATTAGGATTTAAAAGTAAAATATACTCATTAATCTCAACCGGTGCTGTTCAAAATGTCCAGAAAATAGATTTTGCATTTTAACCCCTAAAAACGACAAATTTGCAAAAAGGTTCTTCTTTTCTCAAAATTTGCAAATAGATCCAATTAATTTCCGAAAAATCTAGAAAAATAGTAAATAAATCCCAAATATTAAATAATGATTTATCATGAAGAAAATTTGACTTTTGAACTTCTCAAGAAAGTAGTTGCACGTGTAAAAGATAATTTTTTTTTTAGAAAATATTTATTAAATCTCCAGAAAATCATTTTAATTCATTTTCAAATATTTAAAATAATATTTGAAAATACGGGGTTCTACATCACTCCCACCTTAAAAGAGTTCTGTTCTCAGAACTACTGCTAATGGGGTCCAAACAAACACACCAACAAGGAATGAAAACTTATGGATAGAAACATAATTTAAAGAAATACAATCACACAAAGGAATGCATTTCAACAAAAGAAGTACAGCATACAGGAGAAACACAATCATGCAAAGAATCCAGGAAATCAATCTTCCGCTGCGCAACTCTGATAACTTGCCATCGGAAGTCACGCTGCAACAACTACTGAACTCCTGCATCCAACTCTGACCTTCCACATCTGCTTCATCCATCCGAGAATCAGTGGCCACCCCCTCCTTAGAAAGGACATGACCAAGAAAAACTACCACAACACAATCCACATTCTTATCAATACCCTATGGCAAATCCTCAACCATACCCCAAACCAAAACATCATGTTTTAACTCTATGTGATACTCACACTCTAATGTCCACACCTAGGTACTCACTCTCTAGTGTCCACACCTAGGTTGGTTTTCATACTATGTCTATTATTACTATTGAAGAATGCTCTGATCACAATCTCTGTAGCGCCCCGAATTTCTAATATAATATCTTAGAAAATACGTGGCACAATCCCAGCATCAACTTCAATATAATATTACACATAGCCCAAAAACACAAATAATTTTATTCAGACTTTTATTACATCAATCATTTTCAAACACAGCGGAAATACAAACACCTTGAATTACAACCTTCTTTTTACAACACTTCTTTTTACAATTGTTTTACACGAAGCTCTATTACATCAGTTTAACTCAAAACTATCTCAAGCATCCAACCTCCAAACTCTAAGCAACAACCTGCAACACATGAGGCTAGAGATGACCCTAAACCCCAAAACTTAAGGGGTCAGCCATAAATGGTGTGAGTGACATAAAACAACAAATAACATAAATAAACGATAAGCATGGATTCTTAAACAACATGTACTGAACGAGAAAAATATATACTAAACATGTATTGTGAAGTAAGAAATGACAGGAAAACATGAAAACATCAAGTGTATCTTAACTAGGTGGTAGTAGCAGAAAACAGGAAAACACATGCATAAAACCAAGTCAAGAAAACACAATTTCTATATGCGGACTCTCTAATGCGTACTCGTCAGAGTCTATGCATCCCATTCTACATAGGTCCGGTGCAAGCCCTTAACGTCTCCATATAATAATGTTCAATAGAAGAAAAAGGTACAAGTAGCTATAGATCAAACTATTCAACACCGCAGTTCGGATACCCAGTTATCAATCACTCCCAATACCACAGATCGGATACCCGGTTATCAGTCACTCTCAACACTGCAGATCGGATACCCGGTTATCAATCACTCTCAGTGATTCTCAACACCGCAGAGTATACCCAACTTCGGAGATCAATGACTCTCAACACCGCAGAATATACCTGACTATCAATCACTCTCAATAACACAGATCGGATACCTGGTTATCAGTCACTCTCAACACCACAGATCGGATACACGGTTAACAATCACTCTCAGTGATTCTCAACACCGTAGAGTTTACCCAACCCCGGAGATCAATGACTCTCAACACCGCAGAATATACCCGACTATCAATCACTCTCAATACCATAGATCGGATACCCGGTTATCAGTCACTCTCAACACCGCAGATCGGATTCCCGGTTATCAATCACTCTCAGTGATTCTCAACACCGCAGAGTATACCCAACCCCGAAAATCAATGACTCTCAACACCGCAGAATATACCCGACAATCAATCACTCTCAATACCACAGATCGGATACCCGGTTATCAGTCACTCTCAACACCGCGGATCGGATACCCGGTTAACAATCACTCTCAGTGATTCTCAACACGGCAGAGTATACCCAACCCCAGAGATCAATGACTCTCAATACCGCAGAATATACCCGACTATCAATCACTCTCAATACCACAGATTGGGTACCCGGTTATCAGTCGCTCTCAACACTGCGGATCGGATTCCCGGTTATCAATCACTCTCGGTGATTCTCAACACCGCAGAGTATACCCAACCCCGGAAATCAATGACTCTCAACACCGCAGAATATACCCTACTATCAATCACTCTCAATACCACAGATCGGATACCCGGTTATCAGTCACTCTTAACACCGCAGATCGGATACCCAGTTATCAATCACTCTCAGCGATTCTCAACACTGCAGAGTATACCCAACCCCAGAGATCAATGACTCTCAACACCGCAGAATATACCCAACTATCAATCACTCTCAATACCACAGATCGGATACCCGGTTATCAGTCACTCTCAACACTGCAGATCGGATACCCGGTTATCAATCACTCTCAGTGATTCTCAACACCGCAGAGTATACCTAACCCCGGAGATCAATGACTCTCAACACCGCAGAATATACCTGACTATCAATCACTCTCAATACCACAGATAGGATATCTGGTTATCAGTCGCTCTCAACACCGCAGATCGGATACCTGGCTATCAATCACTATCAGTGACTCTCGATACCGCAGAATATATCCAACCCCGGAGATCAATGACTCTCAATACCGCAGAATATACCCGACCCCCACTCAATTCCTAGAGACCCCAACAGGACCAAAACTCACTAATCCCTCGTCAAACGATCAAAGGAGATATCTCTCCACTCAACAAAACCCAAATCTTTATATAATTCCATAATCCAAATACAACGATAAAATATCTTGAAAATATATGTTTTGTAGAAACAGTAACCTTTAGATTAATAAGTTATAGATTAAAGCATTTAGAGTAAAAAAATCATTTGAAAGAATATTCATAGATATAAGGATACATCAGTACCAGTCGACTATAGAAAGCATAAGTCGACTGTCCAGAAGGAAAGTTCCATGATTTTAAGAAAATAAACTGAGGGTTATAAGTTGACTTATAAAAGTCATAAGTCGACTTACCAGAGTGTTTTAAGTTGACTTATAAAAGTCATAGTCGACTTACCAGAGAGAAACTCCAGAAATCTTTAAGAAAATATTCTAAGTGTGCCAGTCGACTGAAAATGGTCTAAGTCGACTGTCCAGAACGGATTTTCATGGAAACTAAAGATCATAGCAGTCGGGTCGCACCAGTCGACTGAAAGTTCATGCCAGTCGACGGTCGGCCTACAGACTGCATAGTTTTGGTTGTGCACAATCAACCGATACATAGATTTACTTTACAAAACGAAATCTCTAAAAAGTATATTTTTGATATGATCAAATACGACTTATAGGATATACAAAGATCCATATAAACCAATCAAAAACCAGTTGAATTGATAGAAATAACTTTTTGATGAACTTCTTTAAAATAAAACATAAATTGTGCATATAATCAAAATAGGGTTTTCTTAAAATAATTTACTGATCGCTGAAATAGTTCGTATTCAGATCCAAACCATCTGATTATCAAAACTCAATAAAAATTCCAATTTAGGTGTATTTCCTCAATCTCAACTAAATTCTAAATTCTTCAATTTTCATGTCAAGATCTCTTGATTTATAACTCTTCCATTCAATTATCTCAAAAATCTGAATTTCTACCACAACTCATAACCAAAATCCGATTTGTAATCACCAAATCCAATTGTTCATCCATCCAATCCCTTATTGTCATAATCATACTTAAATCCTAAACATGCTTTCAAGCAATAAGAAAATTATCAACCAAGATCTACTAAACGTTCATAGATTTCACCTACATAATACAACAACAACCATTGCATCATTCTCATACAAAATACACTAAATAAACAAACATGTCAAACAAACAACAAAACAATCGTTCACATAAATCAAACCACAAAACAAAGTTCATATCACTCACCTTAGAAATGAAGAGATCCAACAAGAAACCTCTCTTTTTGCGAGATCCAAAATCCTCTTCTTCAATCACCAAGAAGATAGAAATATAATAAAACTTGTGTTGTGCAGTGAATGACGGCTGCACACCTTCTTTTATACATGCCGGCAATAAGGATTTAGGGTTTTAGAAATGCATTTGCAAAATAGTCCTTCCAAAATATAACTTTACATATATAGCTCTATTCTTGGAAACTCAATAAAAATCATTTAAATTAGGATTTAAAAGTAAAATATACTCATTAATCTCAACCAGTACTGTTCAAAAAGTCCAGAAATTAGATTTTGCATTTTAACCCCTAAAATCGATAAATTTGCAAAAAGGTCCTTCTTTTCTCAAAATTTGCAAATAGATCCAATTCATTTCCGAAAAATCTGGAAAAATAGTAAATAAATCCCAAATATTAAATAATGATTTATCACGAAGAAAATTTGATTTTTGAACTTCTCAAGAAAGTAGTTGCACGTGTAAAAGATAATTTTTTTTATAGAAAATATTTATTAAATCTCCAGAAAATCATTTTAATTCATTTTCAATTATTTAAAATATATTTGAAAATACGGGGTTCTACAGAGTGTGTCATCTTGGGGAGTAGCGGTGCTGTTGGTAAAGAAAAAGGATGGTTCGATGAGGATGTGCATCGATTACTGAGAGCTGAGTAAGGTCACTGTTGATAACAAATATCTGATTCCACGAATTGATGACCTATTCGATCATCTACAAGGAGCAGCTATTTTCTGCAAAATAGATCTTCGATCAGGATACTATCAGGTTCGAGTGAAGACTGAAAATGTTCATAAGACTGCGTTCAGAACTCAACATGGGCGTTACGAATTCTTAGTTATGCCATTCGGAGTGACGAATGCACCTGCGATCTTGATGGACATGATGAACAGAGTTCTGAGGCCGTTTATTGATTCTTTCATCGTGGTGTTTATCGACGATATCCTTGTGTACTCCAAGTCGGAGGAGAAGCACACAGAGCATCTGGCTGCAATTTTGAAAAAGCTTCAGGAGCATGAGTTGTATGCCAAGTTGTCCAAGTGCGATTTCTGGAAATCTGAAGTGGCATTACTCGGTCACATCCTTTCTAAGGAGGGAGTGGCAATTGATCCGCAGAAGATAGAGGCGGTGAAAGATTGGGCAAGGCCTACTACAGTGAAGAAAATCAGGAGTTTCCTTGGGCTAACTGGATACTACAAGAGGTTCAATCAGGGTTATGCTCAGATAGCCGTGCCGCTCACTGGTCTGACCAAGAAGAATGTGAAATTCAAGTGGACTGAGCAATGTGAGGAAAGCTTTCAGGAGTTGAAGGAGAAGTTGACTACTGCTCCCATTTTGGCATTGCCTAGAGCAGGTGTCGAGTATGATGTCTGCAGCGATGCTTCATATGGGCTTGGTTGTTTCTTAATGCAAGAAGGGAAAGTGATCGCATATGGGTCTAGGAAACTAAGACCACATAAGAACAACTATCCGACTCATGATCTGGAGTTGGCTCCGATTATCTTTGCCTTGAAGCATTGGAGACATTACGTGTACGGTGAGAAATTGAACATGTACACGGACCACAAAAGCTTGAAGTACATTTATCAGCAGAAGGACCTAAATCTGAGGTAATGGAGATGGCTAGAAGTACTTGAGGACATTCTTCCTGAGATTAAGTACCGTCCTGGGAAGGCTAATATTGTTGCAGATGCACTTAGCCATAAGAGCAGTCTTGCTAGTTTGATTACAACTCAGAGACATCTTGTAGAGGAGTTGGATCAGACTGGTATTGAAGTTGTTCTGCAAGGCTTGGAAGCATCCTTAGCTCAGTTGAGGCTTCAGCCCAAGCTAAACGAAAGGATTATAGTAAGTCAGAGGAAAAATGCAGAGATTCAAAAAATGAAGGAGCAGGTTGGTGTTGGCAGGTTGTCCGAGTTTCAGATTAGGGATGGAGTGTTGTAGTTTGGAGAGAGGCCGTGTGTTCCAGATCAGTCGGACTTGAGGGAGAGTATTCTTCAGAAGGCACATGCTATTCTTTTGTCTGTACATCCTGGGAGCACTAAGATGTACAGGGACATAAAGTAACATTTCTGGTGGTCAGGTTTGAAGCGGGATGTGGCCGAATTTGTGGCGAGGTGTGAGATTTGTCAGCAGGTGAAAGCCGAGAATCAGAAACCCGAAGGTTTACTGCAATCGTTACCTATTCCGGAGTGGAAGTGGGATAACATCAGCATGGATTTCATTACGGGTTTGCCCAAGAGTTCAAAGGGCAATGATGTGATTTGGGTTATAGTCAATCGACTAACCAACTCTACTCACTTCTTGGCAATGAAACTCCTTCGTCTCTGGACAAGTTAGCCGAGCTGTATGTTGGAGAGATCGTCAGGATTCATGGTGTTCCGTTAACCATTGTGTCTGATCGAGATGCGCATTTTACTTTGCATTTCTGAAGGAGCCTTCAGACAGCTTTGGGTACCAAGAAGGATTTCAGCACTGCCTTCCATCCTCAGACCGATGGGCAGACTGAGAGAGTCAATCCAGTTCTTGAGGATATGCTTCGGTATTGTGTGCTAGATTTTGGAGGCAGTTGGAAAAGGCATCTAGCTCTGGTAGAGTTTGCTTACAACAATAGTTTTCAGACTAGTATCGGAATGGCGCCATACGAAGCTCTGTATGGCAGGAAGTGCAGAACACCTATTTGTTGGTTTGAAGTGGGAGAACGGTAGATGTTTGGGCCCGAGATTGTGCAGCAGACCTCCGAAAAGATCGATATGATTAGGAAGAGGTTGGTGGATGCTCAGAGTAGGCAGAAGAGCTATGCAGACAATCGGAGGAGAGACCTTAAGTTCGAGGTTGGTGACTTTGTCTTTCTGAAGGTATCACCTAGTTTAGGTGTGATTCACTTTGGTAGAGGTGGGAAGTTAACCCTAAGGTTCATAGGCCCGTACAAGATATTGAAGCGGATTGGGAAAACTGCTTACCGATTGGAGTTACCGGAAGAGTTATCTCAGGTGCACAATGTCTTTCATGTGTCTATGCTGAGAGGTTACATTCCAGATTCGAGTCACCATTTGCCCGAAGTATCGGAGAGTTTGCAGTTGGATTTGAGTTACATTGAGCTTCCGGTTGAGATTGTGGATCGTCGGGAGAAAGTCTTGAGGAACAAGACGATACCGATGGTCAAAGTAGTCTGGAGAAACTAGTTGGTTGAAGAGGCTACTTGGGAATCCGAGGAGAGGATGATGAAGGATCATCCTGAGCTCTTTGTTTGATGTGTATCTTCTTTTCTTTTCTTTTCTTTTCTTATTGTGTTATATTTTCTCACTCTTAAAGCGTAGTTCCAGGGATAGAACTATTCTAAGCAGGGAGTATTGTAACATCCTAAATTTTCATTTATAATTAAATGAGAGTTTGTTAATTTTACGTGTTTTGCACGTACAAATTTCATGTGCATTTTCCCTAGAAAATTATTTCTTTTCATAACATGAACTATTATTTAAATCCTTCTCTTTTATTTTTTAAAAGCCTAGGCCTAATTGTCTAATCTAGCCCACCCTAATTAATTAATTATTTTTATTAATAACCCATGGGTCTAAGGCCCACAATTTTTGAGCCCACTAATTAATTTATCTTTTAATTGTCATAACATGTTGTGTAGACTAATTTGGTAGACAATTAATTAATTAATCTTGTACAACTAATAAATAGGGGGTACTAGATGAGACACATGCATTGCACTAGCACATGCCCCTAGTGTGCTATGTTTGGCCGGATGAAGGCAAGAGAGATGGAGAGAGTGGTGTAGTGGATTGGGGTGGTTATGTGTTCATGGGTGGTTGCTACAACTCCCTAATACATTCTAGCCCTCTATCTTTAACCATCTAGATCAATCTTAGCCATCTATTTTGCTTTCAAAAAAGTATAAATACCCCATTAGTTCTCTTCATGTAGTACATTAAAAAAATTGATAAAGAAAGAAAGAAAAAGAACTAGTGTGAGAAAAAGATTGAGAGCAATTTTTGAGTAAAAGATTGAGAGTTTTTGTGTCGGTGTTCATTCAAGAGGAGGCCGGCCTACATCTTGGAGCAAGGAGCTCGGGTTTCATCTAGTACAAGGAGGAGGAGGCCTTTTGTAGCACAATCTAGGAGGAGAAGGATCTGTTCATGTGTTCTAGGAGATTTCCAGGAGCTTTCTATTTATTTTTTTCCAAATAGGTGGGTGAATTCCAATGCATCTACTTTAGACATCATGCTAGGGTTGGACTGGTAAAATTGCTAAGAAAAACTAATTAGATTGGCCACATGTTTGTGTAAATAGAGATAAATTGAAGTGAATGCTTGGTAAATTGATTGCTAGCTGATAAAATTGTGATTATTATACTAGAATTTATCATGTTGCCATGAAATGTATGTTTGAGGCATGCTAAATTGAGAAAATTGTGCTAATGAGATGACTAGTTTATTAAATGCACCATTGAAACCTTATTTGTCTAAATTAATGTAACACTAATGTAGAAAGAGGAATTTATGTACTAAAAATATTGTAGAATAACAACAAGTAAAAAAGTAGTGTTTTGTGGAAAATTTGATTGTAAATTATGTAAGAATTGTGATCGTTCTCAATGTTGAAATTATGGATATAGAACATTAAATAGAACTAAGAATTCATGTTTTTCAAGTCAAATAATGATTATTAAAATAGTGTTTTACTGTAAATCTCTATTGTTTTTAAACTGGAAATTTTTGATACAAAAAGAGAAGAAAAAAACTTAAAGTTTTTGAATTATGAAGAATTAATAATAAACAAAGAACTGGATCATAGACAACCCAACTTGTTTCATGATGGGTTAGTCACTTGGACTTATTGGTCTTCGGGTGCACACACAGCGCTACTGTAGCTCTGGGTTGGTCTTTGGATGCAGGTTCGAAACTGGGCAGAGCCCCTTTTTTTTCTTTTTAAAAATCCGAATAACACAGGGTCGACCTATATGGACTTAACCCCATCTCATATCGCTTCGGCGCTTAGACTTGTTGGTCTTCGGTGGCGCCACAAAGCGCTACTGTTGCGCTGACGTCAACTTTGGGTTGGGGGTTCGAAACATGACCTTGGCTTTTATTAAAAATATATGATTTTTTTTTTGTGGTTTAATTATTTTTAAGAGCTTTTAAAGTGAAATAAAATTGAGGAAAAATACTAGAAATATTTTTAAAATGCCTAGGCTTCATGAGAATTTTTCTATAACTTTTGGCTGATTATAAGTAAGAATTGAAGACTATTTCAAGAAAGAAATTGATACAAATTATTAGATTGAATTATTGATTGGATGAAGAAAAATGAATAATTTTGTTTAAAATATTTTAATAAAAATTTGAAATGAGATTTGTGAAATGGAAAATTTGTAAGTGTGATTTTGAACTTAGTATTGACACTATGAGAAAAAGAGAAATGATGTGAAAGAATAAATGATGAATGTGACAAGTTGATAAATGTATTTATTGCTTATGCATGAAATGGTACATGAAAATGAAATAGAAGATCATGTTGAATTATGAGAAAGAATTTATGAGTGTGAATACTCAATTCTATGAACATGAAATGAGATTAAAGACCACAGTGTAGCTAAGCCTTATACTGGCATTGAATAAATTCTTTTGAGATAAGATTTTGAAATGAAAAGACCAAGTTTGGGTCGTATTGTTGAATTGATGGTTAAGGCCGGTATAGAGGAAGTGCTAACTCTAGGGTGTTGATTTTATTCATGATTCAAATAATTAAGGATTAGATACATAGTGAAGATGTGATGAAAGTAAGAGAAAAACACGAGTATGAGGGCCATCGGATTGGCGGTGTGAGAGTGATTCATAGGTTGCCTGCTTGATGCGTCATGTCATGGCGTGAACGCTACTCCGGAATTATCGTCCCGGTGGAGACGCTAGTGGGGTCTTTGGTGACTACGGGTGGTGCCATAGTTCCATGACAGAGGCTGAATTGTCCATAGACTCTACATGATGCGTCATGTCACGACGTGGGATTCCCCTCCAGGCTGTCTGGACATGGGCTCGTAACTCATAGAACATCTCGGATACTTACTGTAGTTACCGTAGTAGTTTAAGTCATAGCGAGGAATTGAACCCTACAAGATGAAGAACGTTAAGGGCTTGCCCTCGGACCTATGTAGTATAGGATGCATAGAATCTGAACAAGTGCGCATTAGTGTTATATATTATAAATAACTGCATTAAGGACTAAGTGCACATTCACACACGACATCAATAGGATAGTCCCCGTAGCTTTGTTTTGTGACAAGTATGTGCTTTCTAAGTAAGAGAATCTGATGTATTATATCCTAGCATCAGTTGAATGAACTGACGTGCCCACAGTTTCTATGCAGGATAAAGTGAATGAAAAAGACTAACGAGGAAATGATTCTTAAAGAATTATTTAAGTGTTGTTTATTTCATTCATGTAATTGTTGTAATTTGCTTCCGCTGTTTAAATGTAACACTGATGTAATAAAAAAATTTAATTCCTTGTAAAATTGTACGAAGAGAAGTGTAAAGATCCTGTGGAACTTCGAATACGGTCTTATTTGGAATTCGGGGTGTTACATCTTTAACAGGTCCGGGCCTTCTTCAAACACATCTACAAAATATGGGTCGCTTGACTAGGCCCACAAGGAGAGACACTCAACCCATAAGGCTGTAAGTCAAATCTATTATCTCCAGACAAGAGAGTTTTAGCTCTTAAGGAAGACAATCAACATGAGATAAGGGATTCATATCAGTCTAGTAGATTCATATCAATCTCCTAAATTGTTTCTCATGCCTATAAATACCCTCCTCTCTCCTCAGTCAGAAGGTAATGAACAATTTCTCTCTCAAACTCTCTTTCTCTCTCTGGTTCTGACTTGAGCATCGGATGGTCTGTCGTCGGGTCCACCCGCGCCATTTCAAGTTTTTTTGCAGATCCGTAGGCCACATCAACAACCGTCAGATTCATATCGAGGAATTCAATCAACAATCCAGATCCACTATCGGGAGCACTAACTACTTTTTACGGCGATGATCAAATGTTAGATCTTTAATAGTTTCCTTCAAACATAAACTCACTATCAGTTTTCTCCCACGCCAAAATAAGAAACAACAGATTGGCTCCATCTGTGAGAAACTACACAGATCTAATTCATAGATCAGAACTTTTCGTGAGAAATACCAAATTCTCCTGCCATGCCTCAAGACTAAGAGGGAGAGCAACGACCTCAAGCTGTTGAGCCAACTTTCTTCGTCAACCAGCTCCTCCTATGGAGGACCACATTTCTCTTCATTACCTAAATCAGCCCCAACAACCTAATCAAGCTCCTGTCAATGGAGAGGCACTGGAGGGTTCCCAATATAGTCGTCAAGAACAACTCCCTCTGCATGACCCTATCTCAGTCCATAATGCTTCCACTGATTCAATGGCCCCTATGAAATTCTCTGGGGTCAAGAGATCTTCTCCAAATCATCAGTGCCAGCCAACATGGAACCGATTTACAGATCCATTTGGATGAAAGGCATGCCCAAACTGAGGCTCCTGATCAGAACGTCATGTAAACCGAAGAAGCAACTCTCTCCCAAGGCAGAGATCAAGATACTCCTCCTCTCTTGGAGGGCACACTGTAGAAAGAAACCTGACTCACAAGAGTCGAAAGAATATTGAAAGAAACAAAGAGAAGGAAGCCTCAATCACTATGGTCAAATTGGAGAACTTCAAGCATGACATCCTTCAAGCTATTCGAAGTACTCAAGATTAGATTCGATGCTCATGGAATTGCCACTCTACTTCATCAAGAGAAGAATCCAACGACTCAACCAAATCGATAAGGAATAACGACCATGTCCTTTGCCGCATCCGAGAAGTAGAAGATCACCTGGAACAAATAAAGAATGAGGGGAACCGCTCCAGCAGGGCTTACCGCCCCAGTCAACCTCCTTACAGCAAATTCATCCTTGGTGCACCCATTCCTAAAAACTTGAAAGCCTCTCAATTCGAGTCAGATGGTGAATCTGACATAGCTGACCATATTGAGAGTTTCAAAACTCTCATGATGGTCTAAAATGCCATTGATGTACTCATGTGCCGAACATTCCCTGCAACTTCGAAAGGATCAGTAAAGGAATGGAACTCCCGCATCACTCCAGAGTCAATATTCTTCTTCAACCAACTCGAGGAGCTTTTCATTGTGCACTTCGTTACTAGCCACAAGGCTAGATAAATAAGAGATTCCCTATTGAAATTGAAATAAAAGGACAAAGAACTACTGAAGGAATTTGTCAAGCGCTTCACAGCCGAAGAGAGATCTATCTATTCCCTAGATTCGTCAGTGGCAGCTGCCACTTTCCGCCACAACGTCACTCAAAAAGAACTGAAAGCCTCCCTCACAAAGAAGCCACCTAGAGATTTCATTGAGCTCCTGGAATGATCGACAAGTATATCAGGGCCTTCTGGCAACAAACAGAAGAATATAAGCGAGGAAGGGGCCAAGAAATTTCAAAAAGATGGTGCAGATCAACGTCGTCCTCCTTTAACACCACACTTCGACAAATTAACCCCCCCTTGAATGCAAGTGTGTCTGCCATCATCATGGCAGTTGAATAAGACAGAATAGTCCATCCTTCTCCCAAGATGACCACAGCTTGTAAGAGAAGGGATAAGAACAAGTGGTGTGGGTTTCACAGAGACCATGGACACACCACCCACAACTGCCAAACCCTCAAAGAAGAACTTTAAGGTCTGATTCGTCGGTGCTACCTCTCCTAATTCATTCAGAAAGATAACAATGTTGAAACCCCTCCGACTTGGGGGGCTAATAAGCATCAAGAGAAGCCAACCGAATCCCAAGACTCAGAACATAGGACATTCCCTAAACCATTCATGGAGGCCCATGGGGGGAGATTCCAACTCCTCCCGCAAAGTCTTTGTGAGAGAGGTTAACTCAGTACACAACATTTCGCTTTCCAAGGGCATGGGTATCCCAGTGTCATTTTTCGACAAAGATCTAGAAGGCATCAAGAAACCTCACTACGATGCATTGGTCATAAAGCTGTGCATGGCAAATCATGAGGTACGACACATACTTGTAGATAATGGCAACTCTGTTAATATCCTCGTCATGTCCACATTGGACACTCTCAAGCTCTTATGGGACCGGCTCAAGCCAGCCGGCTATACACTCTATGTGTTCTTAGGCGCACCCATCCAAGTCGAAGGAATCATTACGCTCGATGTGACAGCGGGAAAAGCCACTACAACTTGAACAGAGGCATTAGACTTCGTGGTAGTCAATATCAGAGCCACGTACAATGCCATATTCGGCTGCCCAGGCCTAGCAGCTTTCCACACAGTCGCCTCTGCATTTCACATGAAGATGAAACTCCCCAAATCATCAGGAATAGGCTAAGTTGCAGGAAGCCAAGAGGCAATGTGAGCATGCTACACTGCCACAAGGGAGGGCTTCATTCTTCTACTCGATGCCATTGAACTGCCGCCAGAAAGGAGCCACACAAACCCAAAACCTGTGGATGAATTGGATGAAATGCCTTTCTCCCAAGAAGATCTGAACAATAGTTTTCATGTCAACAAGACCCTTCCTCTCCAACTCAAGGAGCATGTCTCATTGCCTATATAAGAGGGAATCAAGACTTATTGACTTGGACCACAGCCGACATGCCAGAAATCCCTTGTGACCTTATCATGCACCACCTTAGTGTGAGCCCAGATGCCAAGCCGGTCCAGCAACGGCGCCACAAATTTGCTTCCGATAGGCTACAAGCAGTTAAGGAAGAAGCCGACAAATTCCTAGCCGCACGCTTCATCCAAGAATTTAACTACCCAGAGTGGTTAGAAAATGTGGTGATAGTTAAAAAAGCTAACGGTAAGTGGAGAATGTGCATAGACTTGACAGATCTCAATACGGTGTGCCCGAAAGATTCATTCCCACATACAAGCATAAACGCATTAATCGGTACCACGTCAGGGTATGAACTCCTAACCTTCATGGATGCATTCTATGAGTATAATCAAATCCAAATATTCCCACCTGACACCCTGAAGACGTCTTTCATCATAGATCAGGGTCCATACTGCTATCGAGTCATGCACTTTTACCTAAAAAATGTCGGTGCTACTAATCAACATTCGGTAAATAAGGTCCTCAAAAGTTAGATCGGCAGAAACATGGAGGTGTACGTGGATGATATGTTATTCGAATGTCTCCGAAAAGAAGACCATGTCACCGATCTCCAAGAAACATTCGAAGAATAACGCAAGAATAACATGCGATTGAACCCTTCAAAATTTGCTTCCGGAGTATCATTTGGTAAATTCTTGGCTTCATGGTAGTTAAAGGGGAACCGAAGCCAATCCCGAGAACATCCAGGCATGTCTCCCCCAATCACTGTGAAGGAAGTGCAGAAACTCATCAGCCGCTTTGCTGCCATCGACCAATTCCTCTCTAATTCTGGGGAGAAATGCCTGCCATTTTTCAATGTCCTACAGGGTGCGAAAGGTTTCAAGTGGGGGGAAGAACATCAAATCACCTTCGAACAACTCAAAGCATACCTCGTCAATCCACCGCTCCTAAGCATGTCCAAGCTCGTTGAAATCCTTTACCTCTACCTAGCCACCTTATACCAAACTCTCAGCACCATCCTGGTTAGAGAAGAAGATAGAGTTTAGAAATTAATCTACTATGTGCGCAAGGTACTCCATAACACAGAACTTCATCACTCTAAGATGGAAAAGATGGCATATGCGTTGGTCACAGCCGCTCGCAAACTCACCGACCAGCTACTCATGCATGTGCTCCTCAAACCCGAAAGCTCCAGAAGATTGATGAAATAGTCCATCGAGAACAGCACGATATTAGCTACCATGCAAGGACTGCTATGAAGGACCAGGTCTTGGCCGAATTCATCGTGGAAACCACTATTCCTCTATTCCTGACACTATAAAGGAAGATGAAAAACCCCCGCTTTGGAAGGTTTATGTAGATGGGTCCTCTTGCCTCGAAGGAAGTGGAGCTGAGATCGACCTACTTGGACCTGATAAGTTCACTCTCCAATACTCATTGCGCCTCAACTTCCCTGCCTCCAATAATGAAGCTAAATACGAAGCACTGATTTCCGACCTTCGGTTAGAACGTGAAGCAGGTGCACTAAGAATCGTGATTGTAATACCCCTGATTTGGGCTTAGTTATAGTTGGTCCTGATATATATACATATTTTTATATATGTTGGATATGCATGGTTGGCCTTGACATATATTTGGAATAATATATGGCATAGATGGAATTATTGGATTGGTGGCTATGCATGGATTAAATGGCCCAGGAGGAGTGCTGAGTTCCATGTGAGTGCATGCTGCATGCACTCACATGAGTAGAAGAGAAGTATAGGATATGTTCACATATTCCCACATTGGTTTGGTGTAGAGTGGATATAGGTTTATATAGAATTGGCTATGATCCAAGAGTACCTACTAAGCCAGCTCTTTGGGTGAGGCTGTACCCTGTGGTGGGGTTGTGGTTAGATTTTGTTTTTAGGCGGGTAGTTTGCATACGCGCGTGCGGAGCTAAGTTGGGCTCGGGCGTTACAAAATGGTATCAGAGCCAACTTTCAACACCGACAGTGGGTAAGGGTAGGTAATATGTATGCCTGAGATGGAGCTAAGGACAATACGCTGGTAGAAAGAACAGAGACAGTACGCCAGTAGAATCAGGGTACTCCACTCCACATCGGCTAGAAAGGAAGTCATGAATTACATTGTTTGTTTCGAGCTTAGTAAGGACGCTAAGTCCTGGGGGAAGCGGGGGGGATTGTAATACCCCTAGTTTGGGCTTTCTTATAGTTGGGCCTAGTGTATATACATATGTGTATATATGTTGGATATGCATGGTGGGCTTTGACATATATTGGAATAATATATGGGCCTAGATGGAATTATTGGATTGGTGGTTGTGCATGGATTAAAAGGACCCTGGGGAGTGCTGTGAGTACATGCAGAGTAGAAGAGAAGTGTGGGATGTGTGGAGATAGTCCCACATCGGTTGGGTGTAGAGTGGATATAGGTTTATATAGAATTGGCTATGATCCAAGAGTACCTACTAAGCTAGCTCTTTTAATGAGGCTATACCCTAGGGTGGCGATGTGGTTAGGTTCTATTTTTAGGCGGGTAGTATGCGTATGTGCATATAGGCACGTACGGACCTGAGCCGGGCTCGGGCAATACAGAGATGTTCAACGACTCCCAATTAGTCTTTAATCAGGTTCAAGGTGACTATGAAGTTAGAGACTGCCGTATGGCCAAGTACCGTTACAGGTGAAGAAACTCCTGACGATGTTCAAAGAAGCCAACGTCACTCGCATTTTCCGCGAGAAAAATGGGTAAGCAGATGCCCTCTCCAAATTAGCTAGCTTCCTCATCTTTCATTGGGCTAGACCAAATGATCCTCATTAAGGTCCTTCTCAAGCTGAGCATCGATGAGGAAGAGTTTGAGCTCATGACCGTCACACCCCAAATGTCCAAACAATGTTGGATGAAACCCTTGACCGATTTCATCGACAATGGAATCCTCCCTGAAGATCGCAAAGAAGCAAGGAAAATTCAGACAATGGTTGAAAGGTTCACTCTCATAGAAGGACTCTTGTACAAACGATCATACACTCTAGTTGACGGTAGAACCTACTTAAGATGCCTCACTCCTAAAGAAGCAAATAACAACATGAAGGAATCGGCTGTTGCCATCAAGGAGCATGGTCCCTCGCACAAAAGATACTCAACCATGGGTAATATTGGCCCACGCTACTCAACGATGCACAAGAATATGTTCACCAATGTGACCCTTGTCAGAAACATTCACCCATTAAACGAGGACCCCAAGCAATCATCGGTTCAATGTAAAGTCATATCCCCTTTGCCATGTGGGGAATAAACATGTTTGGACAATTTCTGCCAGCAACCGGCCGAAGAATTTTCCTAGTGGTAACCATCGCCTATGTCACAAAGTGGGTTGAAGCAGAGCCACTATCAACTATCACTGAGCAGAAAATCCAACAGTTATTTTGGAAGAATATCGTTTGCAGAATTAGGATTCCCCGCATATTAATCTTAGACAACGACACGCATTTCACGAGAAAAACTTTCACCAGTTCTGCACAAATTTGGGGATCACTCAACGCCTCTCCTTTGTCTCACATCTCCAAACTAACGGCCAAATTGAAAATGCAAATCGACAAATTCTAGATGGCCTAAAAAATAGACTAGGAGAAGCTATAAGAGGATTATGGGTTGATGAATTGCAAAGTGTATTATGGTAATACAGAACCACAAAGTGAACTCCAATAGGAGAATCACAATTCAACATCGCCTATGGCTCGGTAGCACTCATCCACTTGGAAGCTAGATTATCATCTCCTCGTCTTCTTTCCTTCAACAAAGAACAAAATTCCAACAATCTTCGAGCCAATCTCGACATCTTTGAAGAGTTGCGGAAAAGATCAGCCATACATTAGAACATTTACCAATAGAGGGTCGAGAAGTTCTACAACCAAAAAGTTCGCCCCACTTGTCTGAAAGAGGGAATCTAATATTTCACAAACTCGAAATCTTCGACTTGAGAAGAAAGGGAAATCTCTACCCCAACTGGGAGGGGTCATACAAGGTCTCCCAAGTGGTCCGCCCATGGGGCTTATCAACTTAAAGACTTGGGGGGAAAGGAGACACTCATAAATTGGAAAGTCGAGCAATTATGAAGTACAACGAGGGAGTCTAAAATGTCCTCTCTTAGTAGTAGTAGCAAATTTTCTTAACTTGTAATAAAGGCCAGCCATTAGAGCAGTTGTTTAATTTTCTTTCAATAATAATTGTTTTCACTACCGGTCACTGCATCTAATGAAACCACTTAGTTTATTTCTCAATAAAATTAATCATTTATCTTTTTTTATAAAAAATATTTTGTGCAATTCTATTATAGAAAATAATGAGCTAAATGCCAAACTTATACACAAAATGGCACCGAAAAGTTGTGAAAAGCTCCTTATAAGATGAGTTTGGAGTCCATACCCATGGCACAAAGTTACTCTAGCAATTTGCAACAAAGCAAGTTCAGATTTTAACTTGCCATTTTATCCGCTCTTCCAACTCGTTAACACCTCAACGACAGGTTCAGAGTCCATACTCATGGCTCGGAGTTACCCTAGCAATTTGCAACAAAGCAAGTTCAGAGTTTAACTCGCAATTCGATCTGATCGTTCAACTTGTTAAATCCCTCAAAATCCACACCCATTGCTCGGAGTTGCTTTAGCAACCTACAACCAAGCACGTTCAGTGCTCAACTCACCATTCGATCTGTTCCTGAAACTAGTTAAATTTCCTTAAAGACAGATTAGAGGTACAAAATCATGAATTGCAGTTACTCCAACAAACTTACAAAAAAACAAACTTTAGAGTTTAACTCGCCACTCGATGTTACTCTCACAATTCATTGGAGGACCCATATATCATGTTTGGAAAATAACTCTTTCTCAGAGTTGCTCGTACAATTAGCTAAACACTCATATAGTAGGTTCGGAGTCCAACTCATCCTTAAGAGTTGCTCCTACAACTAGCTGGGTACAAGACGTACAAGTTCTAACTCCGTCAAACACTGCGCACATCATTCGAACCCCATCAACATTTTGTTGACTACAAACGATAGGTTTGAGGCCTTACTCTTCACAAAAACTCTGTCAACGGCTCGTCAAATTTCACACAACATATCACACAACAAGGATTAAGCATACAAACGAGTTCTTTGTCAGACAAACAACAAGTTTCTTGACGGATCACAGAACTATTACAAATCTATGTATTCAGATCCAGTGCTACTACAAATTTGTACAAGTTCAAAACTATGGGTCGTATTATAAGTATTGAACCACAATGAGTCTGCAACTAAAAGCACCACTACAAAGGCATGCCAAAACAATTAAGCGGCATAGTAATCCTATAATATGATCTCCAAACTGTCATTTTGGCTACGTGGGCGAGGAATGTTATTACTAAGGGACACAAGCCTCCTTGCGGGTTTCTACATGGGCACCACCTTCTCAGGGCCGCGTAAATCTGTGGCAGAAAGCGTTAATCCCATGAACTGAATTCATGGACCATGACCCAATGCACTCGATCCTCCACTGGCGAAAGCCAAACTCGACAAGGCAGTTACCCCACTCTGAGCATCACCAGTGATGAGGGGCTACCTATGAAGTCAAGCCCATTCCTCGAAAACCAGCTCCACCAACCGTTGCCTTTTTCGCACTGAACATTACGCCCTTTTTCACACCAACAATGTGTGAAGTGCTAGCCATTCACAGCCCACCAAGCCTCACTTGGGGATGGTATACTTCCAAATTCTTCTCAACGAGCACTTCTTTAAGTATGGCACACTCCCCAACACTGTCTTTTGTCACCTTCGGAGGCATGGGCATACTAGCAAGGCGATCAACGCGTAGGAGGGCTAATTCACAGTCCCTCTCGATGAGCACCAACTTGAGGCTGGTGGTCTCCAACCACTCGACTTCCGACTGATCACGGAAACAAACGAGAGCAAACTCTGTTATGCACAATTGTTTACGAAGCTACTCAACTTCATCATTACGGGGCGTCTCCCCTGTTCCCACAATCATTTTTCGACTAAACGAAGAGAATTTTCACGAAAGAGACTAACAACTAAGCACCACAGTCAAGAGTCACTCCAAAGCACACCGACACAATACATAGGCAATGAAAAAGCAAGAAAATAGTCTTTCATCTATTGAAATGAGGATACAGGATTGCGGTGGCCAGTCCATAATAAGGCATCATACAAAATCTAAAGAAAAAAACAATTAAGAAAAAGCATAACATAAGAGGGTGAATCAAGCATCCACCTGCTTTGACGAAGCCAAGGGTAAGGAGCCCCTGACCGCCTCCTTCCCTTGGCTCTTCTTCCTTGAACTACTCCCCGTGCCCCCACAGGAGTGTCGCCCTCACCACCATCCTCCTTGCTTCCACTCTCACCAAGAGACTCTTCGGGATGAAGTAACACATGGTAGCCATTCTCAGTGAAGTCGGGAACACGCTCCACCATGTGGGAGACAGCTCGTGCATAGGACTTGTCGATCACACTCTGCAGTTTGGCCTTCACCTCGGCCTCCACCTTGGCCACTCCAGCCTTTAATTCCAGCATCGCATCAGCATGGGCCTTCTCCAACTCAAGTAAGAGGTCGGCAACCCTCTTCTCCAATGCCTCAAGCTTGAGGCAAGTCTCCTTCTTTCTCTTCACCGATGCCTCCTCCCTCTTCTTCGACACCTCCAACTCAATGCTGCCTTACCTTCCTAGTTCTTCAATATCTCCACCTCCATCTTCAACTTCTTGATGGCCTTCTTTTTATCCCGCTGAGCATGCAAAACCTAAACCCTTATGTTCTCCTCTTCGGCGACGTAAAAATTGAACAAATGGCCGAAGTGACATGTCATCCGAAACAAGAAGGAAAAGGTCAAGACTTCATAATTAAAACGAGAGACGAAAACCAAATTTCAAAAATAACTAGAACATACCATCATTTGTGCTTGGACTACCTCCAAGAATGATCTCTCGTGGTGCTCCACCTTCAGCCTGTTCCGGTAAGTAGTAGTGAGGAGGTGACAGATCCCGTCAAGGCAAGCGACTGAGTGGCCGAGAAAACTCTCCTTCCGCTTCACGTTCTAGTCGGGAATGTGAACCATCTCCCATTCATCATTGAGAATCACCGCTGCCTAGGCGATCAGAGGGATAGGTGTGAGACTTGCCATGATTGCTGCCAAGGAAGAACCCTCTGCAGCAGCATCAACGGCACACCCGAGGCTTCCTCGGTCGGAACAGTAGGGGTCAAGACAAACCGGTCCTGTGAAGAAGGATGGCAACATGTTGACCTCTTGCGCTTCTTAGACTCCTCGGTTCTCTTGTTGCGAAGCGCCTCCATATTTGCCAGGAAATTTTCGAAATCATACCTGCTTTTACTACAATGTGAAACACGAAGAGATGAGAACTTGCGATACAAAATAAAAGAAATATGAAATAGCGAAGAAATAAATCAAACAAAAAAATATGGAAGAAAGCAAAACCAGGAAGCTGTACTGGGAACAACCAGGCTAAGACAACCTTCGAATAGTACTTCGTCGGTGATATTTCGCCATGACAACACCTTCAACTCGAAAAGAGATTCACTAACACTCTTCTCTGCTATGGTCACCACCGGATCCACCCTCAACACCAACAAAACTGTTCTCCTCCATGTTGGGAATCCCCCCCGGCCCAGCACTTCAAACAACGAGAATGATCTCCTTCCAACACCTAATTAAGCAGGTAATATCGATTACCCCCGACTGTTACGAGGGCTAAGGTACCAATGCTCCTCTATTTTTCTCTTCTAAATTATCCTGAAGTGCGGCCTAAACACGGTGAGACTCAGTTCAGCCTAGAGCCTACAACAATGTAGGATGAATCCCACCACGTGCTTTCACGCATTTGGCATAAGCTGCATCGGACTCAATCTATACCAATTGAGAACCTCTCTGACACATGGTTGAAAAGACAAGCGAAGCCCCGTGTAGAAGGCATTGCAAGGGAAGAAGCAATACTCCAATGACATCGTGTAGCATGCCCTAACTCTAGGACCCGGTAATAGTAACATGTACTCGGAGGGAATCCCGAAGGCTGCCCTAATCACGAAGAGCTATTCTGATGTAAAAATGGTGGTGACATAGTCAGCCTCAGTGGTGTGGACTGTGTCTGGCTCAGCATACTCCATGTCGTTCCTTTGAAAATCTCGATCAACTACAGGGTATTCCCTAATCAATTTGGGAACTAGAAACAATGGTGTTTTAAGTGCACATCTGCTATCTCGCTCAGGCTCAATGACCATCTCCACAATAATGGAACAAACAACTACATTCTTCCCCCTCTCTCCTCTAGTGAAACACCTAGACTCAACATCCCCGTCTACCTCTAAACTAACCGTGGCTGAAGAAGAATTGGTCGACGATGTAACATCCCGAATTTTCAAATATAAAATTTTCATTTGTTTTCACATGTTTCGCACGTGCAAAATTGATGTATGTTTTTTTTGGCTTTAAAAACTATTTTTATGTCATGAATAAATATTTTCTTCTCTTTTAAAAAAAACGCCTATTATTAATTCTTTGGCCTAATGGTATAATTCTAGCCCACTTAAAATTAATTAATTAAGAGTCCATGGGTTTTAGCCTACCTAATTAGGCCACTAGTTAATTCTAATATTAATTAAGACAACTTGTAGGGTAGTCATGATCAAGTAACAAATAAATTAATAACTAAATGAACAAACACTAGTGTGCATGTGATGGCACGTGCATTGCACATGTACATGCAATGGAGCAACAAAGGTGGCCGACCATATTGCTAGAGTGGGAGAGATGGAGAGGTGGAGAGTTGGTTACTAGATGATGGGTAGCTCTTCTAACTCCCAAATGTATCCTTGCCTTCCATCTAAACTCATCTTAACCCTTTATTCACTCTTGAAATGTGTATAAATACCCCTCCCTAGTCTTTCTTTATCACTTGCATTAGAAATTTCAAAGAGAAGAGAAAAGAAAAGGCATTTGTGAAGAAAAGTTTGAGTTAGAGAGTTGTGTGAGAAAAGATTGAGAGTTTGTGTGTTTGTGTGGTCTTGTACTTGGGTGGCCGACTAGCACATCAAGGAGGTCTCGGGTTCATGCTTGTTAGGAGGAGGAGCTCGAAATTTGCACCAAACTAGGAGGAGAAGGGAGACGATTGTGCTTTCAAGGAGTTCTTTAGAAGTTTTTCATTTGTTTCTTCAAGAATGGTGGGTGATTTCTCTACTTCTAGTTTAGATACCATGATAGGAATTTAATTTGTAAATATGTTAGAAATAAATAGAAAAGTTGACATATACTTGCTTGAAGAGACTAGTAAGAAAGAGAAGAAGCTCTACTTTATCTACATGAAAAAGTTAGTCAAATGAATTGAAATGTGTTAATTAAGAGTTGTCATGATGCTTTATTACTATATTTTCATGCTAAAGTACATATAAATTTGATAAATCATGCTTGTATAAAATTGTGCTTGTGAATGGATTGTAGAATGCAAATTAACACCCATGATTTATGAAATAAATTGATTAGCATGAAAAAGTTACAATAACTGTTGAATTTTAAATTGTATTGTATGAGTAAGTTTATATTCAGTTGATTGTCAAATATGTTATCTCTTGAATCATAAGAAATGAGTGAGTTTTATAAAAGATAAAATTAACTCGAGGGCTTTAACTATGTTAAAGAATGAAGAAAAATTCTACAAACAAATTGTGAATAAATGGGGAATAAGTAGGTAAAAGATTCATCTATAATAGAAACTTTTTTCAATGTCGAAAATTACACTAATGTTTCATCTTTCAAAAGAAATAAGAGGAATAGTTCTATTACGTCGTAAAAATGAGAATTTTGGAAATCTAAGTAAATATGCTATAATGTTTTTCAAAGAAATACATTCTAGAAAAAGATTTAGATTTTGATTAAGTACAAATTGATTGAAAAGAATCAGGTTTATTAAAGTAAGAACTAAATACAGTATAGTTTATACAAAAAGTATTTAACCAGACTTGTATCGGTTAGTCAGTCAAGACCTACTGGTCTTCGGGTGCGTTTTGGGTATGTTACTGTAGTTGGGCGGAGGCTCTAGTCTTGGGTTCGAGTCTGGCAAGAGGCTTTGTTTTATTGAAATTTCAATTTTTAATCAAATTCCGAAACCAGACTTTAAGTACAAACTAAGTTTCCTTCATATCGGTTAGTCACACAAGACCTAATGGTCTTCGGGTGCGCTTTGGGCCTGTTACTGTTCATGGGCGGGGGCGTTGGTCTGGGTTCAAATCCAACCCTGGCCTTTTTAATTGTGTTTTTTGATATTTTTTTACTATTTCGATTTTTGAGAGAATTTAATAGTTTTTAAGTGTAAAAAAAATTGAGAAAACTACTAGAATTCTTCTAAAATTACCTATATTTCATGAAAATTGTTTCTACAATATTTGATATCATAATGAGAATTAGAAGTAATTTTGAGAAGAAGAAATTGATAAATTTTCTTAGAACATGACTTTGATTAATTAAAGAAAATGAATGTTTTGAATGTAAAAGGTTTTTGTGTAGAGTCTAAAAATGAGATTTTTGACATGGAAAATTTGAGTAAGTTAAATATGAAATTTGATGGTTAATATATGCAAGTGTGCATGAAAAATGAAATAAAAAGAGCATGATGAAAAGTGAAAATTTGAGTATAAACACTCATTTTGATGAACATGAAAAGAGATTGAAGCTAGAGTTTTAGCTAAGTCCTTACATCGGCATGAATGAAATTTTGAAAGAGAAATGTGATAATAAAAGACCAAGATTGGGTCGTGGTTAACAATTGATGTTTAAGACCGGTGTAGAGGTAACTCTAACTCTAGATTGTTAATTTTACTCATGATTCAATTATCTAAGGATTATATACATAGTGAAGATGTGATGAAAGTAAGAGAAAAATACAAGTATGAGGGCCTCGGATCTACGGTGTGAGAGTATTCACAGGCTGTCTGCATGATGCGTCATGCCATGACTTGGATACATCTCCAGAATTATCAAGATCGTGGCGACTCTTGTGGGGTATTTGGTGACTACGTAGTGCATTCGTTCCATGAAGGAATTGTCCATAGGTTGTCTGCATGATGCATCATGTCATGACGTGGGATTCTCCTCTGGCTGTGGACATGGGCTCGTAACTCATAGAATATCTAGGATACTTGCCGTAGTTACCCTAGTAGTTTAACTCATAGCGATGGATCCCACTGTATAAGATGAAGAACGGTTAAGGGCTTGACCTCGGATTTATGTAGAATGGGATGCATAAGTTCGAACAAGTGTGCATTAGTGTCATGAAATAATAAAAGTAGCTGCATTTAGGACTAAGTGCACATTCACACACGACATCAATAAGATAGTCCCCCTTAGCTTTGTTTGTGATCAAGTGTGTATTTTCAGAGTAAGAGAAATTGATGTATTATATCCTAGCATCAGTTGTATGCAACTGACGTACCCACAGTTTCTATGCAGGATAAATTGAATGAAAGGACTAAAGAAGGAATGTTCAAATGTTCAAATTGTTATTTTCATGTATCATGTTATAATTATAATTCCGTTGCATTGATGTAAAACATTGTTGTATAAAAAGTTTTAAATTCCTTGTAAAATTGTACGAAGTGAAGTGTAAAGATCCTATGGAACTTCGAATTCAGACTTATTTGGAATTCGGGTTGTTACAGACGAAATGGTAGATGTAATGGATAATGATCATGAGGAAGTTACCAAATCGGAGTAACAAAAGAAACGAGTCTACAATGGCCGCTAGCACCACCATCGAACACTAGGCGAACAACTAGCACCGTCCGGTAAACTACCACCATTTCTAGAGAGAGAAGCTCTTAAAATTTTCTGGAGAGAGAAAGTTGAGGTAAATTAGCAAGAGGGGAGTGCAATTGGGTTTAATTTATAGACCCCCAAGGTCAAACTATCATGTGGCGACATCTGAACCATCCACAAGATTTGATGGTCGAAGCACTCTTTGCCTAAATAAATAAAAACAATAACCCAACAACGAAGCGTTTTGGTCGATAAGGGAACGATTCGATGGGATAAACCAATCAACGACACTTGGTTGGCAGAAATTTGAAGTATCTCCAACTAACTAGCTTGAATTCAATGGAGTAGACAAATCAACAAACACTCGGTGGACACAAAAATCACCATCGACAAAAGAAACCCAATACATCCAAGTGCTACAATGATCAACTCTAGCTCGATAAGAAACCCTAACTCTCTCAAAACCTCCAACCTCGACCAAATCCAACATCAACTCAAGCTTTGAGGAGGCGATCTAAACCAAACACTAGCACATCCAAGCAAAACAACACATCCTACCTCGACTATGGAATCAACTCCGGAGATGATTCGAACCCAAGCTCCTCACAACCCAAGAAGAGAAGAACAGATGAAGCTTCAACACCTGCCCGATGCTTGAACCCAAAAATCAAAGCAGTCCGAGCTCAAACTGCAATGGAAATATAAGAAATTACAAAAAAACCCAACTTCAAGGAGTATTTGGGCTCAAATTGAAGCCCAACTTGACTCCAAACCCGAACCCGTAATCCAAAACCTAAAATCCTAAATCCAATTCCAAAAAGCCCGACTTCAAAGAGAACAAAGCTCTGCCAAGCTTGTCCTGTAATGCCCCAGATCTCCGTTAACGGACATCCGTGACGCAACCAGAATGTTTGCCTTCAAATGCATTTCAACAAAGTAATAACATGAAAATTTAAAAAACTTTTTATTGCTAAATAAAGTCATTACATCATTGGTTACAACTAATATCTTGTTCTTAAACAAGAATGCAAATTACATTAACTCATTAAAACTTATTACAAGATATTCACAGACCCCACTTGTAAGGCTACTAGTTGTCTTCCAGAATGGCAGTTGACCGACCACCACCGAACCTCCGCTGAGTAGTCAATCTGCTTCCCTGGGACTTGCCCCTCGGCTTGAATCTTCCACTGCGCAACTCTGATATCTCTGCACCTGCTCGAAAGGTAGGACCGGTACCTAAAAGGTGGGGAACGTCAGTACTTGACTGACGCAATGCTGATAAGAAACGGCGATCTCCAAACTGGAAACCACAACCAAATTGAATGGAAAAAGAAATGTGCATCCAAATTGCCCAGTGTTCGTGTATGCCATGATCAACCAAATGCCCCAGTCACATGCCTTATTCTAATACAATCAAGACTTTGGGACTCTGAATCTGCATGCATCTCATACTACATACGTTCCCGATCAAAACATGGCCTAATCTAATGCACAAAACAAAAATGCACCCGATGCACCTACTCTAATGCAATTCATTTGGGAATGAATCCATCTCGTACTACATACTTCCCCAAAATCAACTTCAATGGTAACGTATGCATCCTATACTACAAACTTTCCTAAAAGTTTGCCTCTCCTAATTGTAGGGTTCAATCCCGTGCCATGCATCCATCCTTGTACTCACTCCGTTCCCAATAGATTTTCGTGTTTGAGGAGGTTGCAGTCATTCGGTCTAGTTCCGCACTACAGTCCCGCAGTCCCTAAAGTGATGGTCGTGTTTTCCACTTAGTACACGCGTACGGACCTCACTCAAAAGCCATGAAAACCTTCCGGTACGAAACCAGGTACCCAATAACCTTCCGGTATAGGCCATGCACCTAATGACGTCAATGATTTATATGTAGAACAAACCCACGCGCATAGGAATATGACGGCTTCGAGGGTCAAATCCCCCTATCCGACAGGAGCACCTCCTGTTCCTTACTCCGGCTCTTTGGAAATTAACAGATCGAGATGCGAGACCGAGAACTCAAAACCTGAGAACCGAATTCGTATCCCTACGGTAGGAAAAGTACCACCCGACTATGGTCTGCTAGTACTAATGCAATGTACAATCCCTAATACATCCCTCTAGCCCAAGACTCACTTTATCCATTCAAGTAAACAATGATTGCCTCCAAAACTCTGCCCGTCGACCAATGAACCTGGCGACGTAAGACCTGCTCGCCACTTTCCATAGCTTGGAATCATCCATCCATCATCATGGTCCGCATTCATCCTTAACCAGCATGAAATTCGACTTGACAGCACCAACTAGGACTTCAATGCCTCGGTGGAAGTTCACATCTGGGGTCGATAGGCGTAGGGTATCACTCTACCCTAATGACTAACTTGGGTCATAACAAATCCCTACAGGACTCAAACTTCAACAAGACTAGCAAAAGACACTATTCATCCCCAAACAATGAGTTATCAACTTTAAGGTACACAAGGGAAATGGTTCTACCAGCACTTAGCCAAAACCATGACTAGACCCACTAATCATGTTTTGCCTGAAACTTAAAAAGATGATAACTCCCATAATACAACTCAGATTTGGGTGTTCAAGCCCAATCTGGAAAGGTAAAGACCTAGGCTACAACTCTCTAGTTCATCATCACCTCAGATTCAGTCATCTAAATTCTCAAATTGACTTCACAAGCCTCAGCCTGTGTACTTCCTATACACTAGTAGTGCCTTATCGATAGCATAAAACACTACCTGCTCATCGGAATGCTTCCAATCCAGGTTCTGTGGAAAGGTTTGAATGTTCTCTACAACTCATTTGATCACCCTAAAACATACATTACTCTCAGGTATGAAGAACCTCACACTAAGCCTTACTCAAACAGAGCCTTCAGCTTAAAACCTGGTTTCTGTCCGATCTTAAAAAAATCATATTTAATAATCGACTCACAGGAATTTCTTCAAATAAGTATTGTTGGAAAGATCTAGTTGTCCACTACAACTCCCTAACAGAACACTTCCTCAAAATCTGCATTTACAAAGCCTCAAATGTATCATCTTATCAAGGTGTCCATTCTGACTGAGTTAAGCACAGTACATGCTGAAAAGTTCATCATAAATCATATACTTATCAAATGGTCACCAAAGTTTCATTAAAGAAACTACACATCATTATGAACAAGATGCAAAAAGATTCATATCCAAATTCCAAGTATTCACTAAGTTCTATCTGTTTTAAACATGCATAAAGATCCTGCTGTTCTTCAGTTACAGTCTTCACTACTGTCGATAGATTAATTTTGAACATGCATGACACTTTATCCAATTAATTTCATGATTTTTCCGTAGAGTTTAGATACATTGAAGAAATCATGGTAAAAGTATCAGCCGTAGACCATATGCCAATTAATTATAAGAATTCCCACAAAATCAGTTATCACAATAAACAGATCCTGTTCCTGCCTTACGGCTCTGTCCACAAAACGGATTTTATTAAAATGCCAAACATCATCAAAAAATTCAGAAATAAATCATACATCTTCTAGGCATGGTTGAGAACAATCTGTGAAAATTTCATCATCAAATTCAAAGCAGTTTGTTCTCAGGAAAATCTAGAAAATGACATGCAGGTCATGGTTTCTGTTCTAGTTTCAGATTATTAACAATTTACTCTTAAATCAACCATCCACCACTACTACTACTTATGCATGCAAGAAAATCGTCAAGAATGAACAAGACAAAATTAGAGAACTCCCCACCCTGAGTTGGATAGAGTGGTTGTGGTTGTCTTGAGCTTGCTCCTCCAAAGAAACTACTCCAAGGCTTGAGAACTCTTCTATTTTGCTCCCTTTTTCCTCTCCTTCTCTTTCTCGTTTTCCCTTTCTTTTCTTCTGAAAATTCCAGAGCTTGGGAGGGGTTTTAATGAGAAGGGGAATGAGGAAAGAGGGGGGTAAGAAGGTCTGGCCTATAGGGGTAGGGGGTTAAGGGGTAGGCTAGGTGGTTTTGCAAAAAAAAAACCATTGTCTAGATCATGGTTTTGAGTTTGAGCTTTGGGCTGAAATTATTTGGTCTTGATCAAGCCCTAAATGAGACATGAGAGGTTAGATTTGAGTGTATGCAAAGTATACCCATTGTAGCTTCATACAATTGTGTATTTGCAAACGTACCACACTCAAAGCTAGTACATGTACTAGTATCGGTCAGTCTCATTCTCGCGCACTGCCAAGAACGCAACCACCTACACGAACTGCCTCGCAACTAAGATGCACTACAATATCAAACATATATATACAATCAAACCATCACTGCAACAGATGCATACATACAGAAAATATATATATATAGAAGTACTACAGTATCCGGGGTATTACATTACTCCTTCCTTAGATTCGTTCTGTCCCCAGAACGACGCTAGGGGTGAGAGAAAAAAAGTAGACAATCAGCAATGATCAGAAGATACTTTCCTTGATCATCTCCAATACCTCGAGGAACACCCTCGAAAACTGACTCTTAAAGTGCTCAACTCATCATTCCTTCCTGGAGATCAATCTCATAATGTGGATCATTTTGGGGCCTGCCTCATCCCGCATCCACCGTACTGGGGGTGAATCACTTTGGGGGATGCTGCTCTTGTCCGTGGAATACTGAGACCAATTCCTACTCTGCAGAACACTCTGGGGCCTGTTTCATCCCTCGTCTGGAATACTAGGAAATGTCTCACTCCATGGATTATTCTGGAGCCCTCACCACACAAACTCCCTATAAGTATTGCTCTCGTCCCAAAATACTGGAGATCAATCTCACTCCACAGATCATTCTAGGGCCTATTTCATCCCTCGTCTAGAATACTGGGAAATATCTCACTTCGTGGATCATTCTGGAGCCCCTACTTATCCTTGAATTCCTTCATGGGTATTACTCTCGTTCTCGGAATACTGGAGATCAATCACACTCCACAAATCATTCTGGGGCCTCTTTCATCCCTCGTCTGGAATACTAAGGAATATCTCGCTCCTTTGATCATTCTGGAGTCAATGTCCTACTAACCTGCTTGTGAATATTGCTCTCGTCCCTGGAATACAAATCCCACTCCACAGATCATTCTGGGGCCTATTTCGTCCCTCGTCTGGAATACTGGGGAATATATCGCTTTATGGATCATTCTGGAGCCAACATCACACAATCTTCCCCTATGAGCGTCTCTCTCGTCCCTGGAATACTAGAGACCAGTTTCTACTCCACAGATCATTCTGGAGCCTATTTCATCCCTCGTCTGGAATACTGAGGAATGTCTTACTCCATGGATCATTCTGGAGCCGACATCATCACACGAACTCCCCGTGAGTATCGCTCTTGTCCTAAAATACTGGAGATCGATCCCACTCCACAGAACACTCTGGGGCCTATTTCATCCCTCGTCTAGAATGATGGGGAATATCTCACTCTGTGGATCATTCTGGAGCCTTCCTACTCACGATCGTTCTCGCTTCATCATATCTCCTTTCTAGTGCCTAAGTCAAGGTCACGGCATATCTTCAGCTCTCGGTTGCACTACTTGAGGGTCGATGACCACTCCCTCCTTAGAAGTAAACAAGGCTTACCAAGGGAAAGAAAAAATTTTAGCTTTATGCCTTATCCCAAACGCTTAATAAAATAAGCACAAGACACGAGATGACCAAATGCCCGAAACTTCATGCCTTATAAAAAGTCATAATATCTTGCTACAGAATATATTACAATGCAACTAACAAAATATATTACTACTTCTGGACCATGATAGTCCATACTACTTCATATTTCTATCCAGTTAAGCGGAAGCTCGTCGAACCAATTCTGGACCATGATAAGGTCATTACAACCAATATCTTGTTCTTGAACAAGAATACATATTACATTAACTCATTACAACTTATTAAAAAATATTCAAAGACCCCACTCGTAAGGATACCAGCTGTCTTCCAGAATGGCAGTCGACCGACCACCGCCGAACCTCCGCTGAGTAGTCAATCTGCTTCCCTAGGACTTTCGCCTCGGCTTAAGTCTTCCACTGAGCAACTTTGATATCTCTGCACCCACTCGAAAGGTAGGACCGATACCTAAAAGGTGGAGAACGTCAGTACTTCGACTGACGCAATACTGATAAGAAACAATGATCTCCAAATGGCAACCACAAACCATCTTGAATGGAAAAAGAAACGTGCATCCAAATTCCTTAATGTTCGTGTATGCCATGATCAACTAAATGACCCAGTCACACACCTTATTCTAATGCAATCAAGACTTCGGGACTCTGAATCCGCATGCATCCCATACTACATACATTCCCGATCAAAGCATGGCCTAATTTAATGCACAAAACAAGAATGCACCTGATGCATCTACTCTAATGCAATTCATTTGGGAACATATGCATCTCATACTACAAACTTCCCCAAAATCAACCTCAATAGAAATGTATGTATCCCATACTACATACTTTCCAAAGAGTTCGCCTCTCCTGATTGTAAGGTTCGATCCCTCGCCATGCATCCTATCCCTGTACTCAACCTGTTCCCAATAGATTTCTTTGTCTGAGGAGGTTGCAGTCATTCGGTTTAGTTCCGTACAGTAGTCCCTAAAGTGGTGGTCGTGTTTTTCACTTAGTACCTGTGTACGGACCTCACTCAAAAGCCGTGAAAACCTTCCGGCACGAAACCATGTACCCAATAACTGATGGAACTGCGATGATTCCCAGGACCTGCGTATCGATCATAAAAGCTTAACAGATTTAATACGTGATCTAACCCTTTGTAGCGGAATCCAGGGTTCACGAATTATACCTGCGATGAGAAGAAGACGATAGTTTCTAGCAACCTCGAGCCGTCAGCGACCCCAAGATCTTCTGCACGTATTCCTTCCTCGGGTTGGACGTCGGGTGGGCGACGGTCTCCCAACCTTTCTTCTCCTTGGCTGACCTCTCTTTCTCTCCTTACGTGAATCACGAATTTAGAGAAAACTTCTTATCTCTGATGATAATGTGACGACCAGAGAATAGAGGATATATATATAAGGCTACGGCAGGGACCATGAGGAGAAATTAGGGTTAGGTCTCCTAACGAATCTGGGTATCCCGTGTTCAGCCTGAACACACAACCCAGGCCCATTAACAATAGCTCGGTCCACTAAAGAGCTATTATTGCACTACCTTCCTAATCCCAAATTATATTTATGGGCTCCTTTTATTATATGCTCGTTCAGCTCCCCATGTTAAGATATCGAATGTCCGTCGATCAAATTAAGTTACTGACAACTATATTGATCAATATCTTTTATCCTTAAGTAGTACCACTCAACTTTATTTGTCATGTCGGATGTAATCCACCTGCAGGGTTTACATGACAATCCTTATGAGCTCCTTAAGGGGACATCATCAACCCGACGTATTGGGACATGGATTCCTTTTACAATCAATAGCCCATCATACATACAATGCTATTACCCAATTCATAGAGCTTGTTGATCCATAATGAATCTCACTCTTTTATGAGTCAAAGTAATGCACACTGCATATACATATCTGTTATTATATCTGGATTAAGAGCATAAGCATCCATAATAACAGAGGTGTTTGTTCTCTTTTGTAGTCAGTACAAAGAGAACAACATCAAGTGGTCCTGTTCAATACACACAAAGTGTACTAGTGTAAACCTATAGTCAAGATAGACTAATACCAGATTACACTACAACCTTTCCAACGGATTGTCCAAGTCCGTCTAGATTGTGAACTATTTATATATTCCATAGGGAACTGATAATATGATCTTCTGTGTATCACCTCACACCATATTATCAATCTTATAGAATATCAGATACTTGCATTAATATTATAATAAACACAATATGCAAACAAATGCCCATATGATTCTCATTCAAAAAAATAAGGAAATAAAGTTAATACAAAAGTGATGCTTTCAGTATATAACCCTAACAATAACCTTCCGGTACAGGCCATGCACCTAATGACGTCAATGATTTATATGTAGAACAAACCCACGCGCATAAGAATATGATGGCTTAGAGGGTCAAATCGCCCTATCCGACAGGAACACCTCCCGTTCCTTACTTCGGTTCTTTGAGAATTAACAGATCGAGATGCGAAACTGAGAACTCAAAACCTGAGAACCGAATTCGTATCCCTGCGACAGGAAAAGTACCACTCGACCATGGTCTACTAGTACTAATGCAATGTACAATCCCTAATACATCCCTCTAGTCCAAGACTCACTCTATCCATTCAGGTAAAAGATGATTGCCTACAAAACTCTGCCCATCGACCAATGATCCCGGCGACGTAAGAACCGCTCGCCACTTCCCCTAGCTTAGAATCATCCCACATCATGGTCCGTGTTCATACTTAACCGGCATGATAATCGACTTGATGGCACCAACTAGGACGTTCAACGCCTCGGTGGAAGTTCACATCTCGGGTCGATAGGCAAAGGGCATCACTCTACCCTAGTGACTAACTTGGGTCACAACAAATCTCAACAGGAGTCAAACATCAACAAGACTAGAAAAAGTCACTATTCATCCCCAAACAATGAGTTATCAACTCTAAGGTACACAAGGGGAATGGTTCTACCAACACTTAGCCAAAACCATGACTCGATCCAACTAATGGTGTTCTGCCTGAAACTTAAAAAGATCATAACTCCCACAATACAACTCATATTTGGGTGTTCAAGCCCAATATGGAAAGGTAAAAACCTAGGCTACGACTCTATAGTTGATAATCACCTTAGATTCAGTCATCTAAATTCTCAAATTGACCTCACAAGCCTTAGCTTGTGTACTTCCTGTACACTGGCTGGCCTTACCGATAGCATAAAACACTACATGCTTATCGGAATGCTACCAATCTAAGTTCTATGGAAAGGTATGAGTGTCCTCTACAACTTCCTAGTTTATCACCAATCCAAACAATGCCATTTGATCACCCTAAAACAAACATTACTCGTAGGTATGCGGAACCTCACACTAAGCCTTACTCAAATAGAGCCTTCAGCTCAAAACCTGGTTTCTCTCCGATCTTGCAAAAATCATATTTAATAATCTACTCACTGGAATTTCTTCAGATAAGTCTTACTGGAAAGATCTAGTTGTCTACTACAATTTCCTAACAGAACACTTTCTCAAAATCTGCTATTACAGAGCCTCAAATGTATCATCTTATCAAGATGTCCATTCTGACTGAGTTAAGCACATTGCATGCTAAAAATTTCATCATAAATCATATACTTATCAAATAGTCACCAAATTTGCATTACAACTAGACATCATTATGAACAACATACAAAAAAATTCATATCAAAATTCCAAGTATTCATTGAGTTCTATCTGTTTTAAACAAGCATAATGATCCTGCTGTTCTTCAGTTACAGTCTTGACTACTGTTGATAGATTAATTTTGAACATGCATGAAACTTTATCCAATTAATTTCATGATTTTTCTGTAGAGTTTAGATACATTCAAGAAATCATGGTAAAAGTTTCAGCCGTAGACCATGTGCCAATTAATTATAAGAATTCTCACAAAAACAGTTATCACAATAAACAGATCCTGTTCCTGCCTTACGGCTCTATCCACAAAACGGATTTTATTAAAATGCCAAACATCATCAAAAAATTCAGAAATAAATCATGCATCTTCTAGGCATGGTTGAGAACAATCTGTGAAAATTTCATCATCAAATTCAAAGCAGTTTGTTCTCAGGAAAATCTAGAAAATGACATGCAGGTCATGGTTTCTGTTCTAGTTTCAGATTACTAACAATCTACTCTTAAATCAACCATCCACAACTACTACTACTCAAGTATGCAAGAAAATCATCAAGAATGAACAAGAAAAGATTGGAGAACTCCCCACCCTGAGTTTGATTGAGAGGTTGTGGTTGTCTTAAGCTTGCTCCTCCAAAGAAACTACTCCAAGGCTTGAGAACTCTTCTATTTTGCTCTTTTCTTTCTCTCATTCTCTTTCTTTTTTTCCGTTTCTTTTCTTCTGAAAATTCCAGAGCTTGGGAGGGGAAAAGGAGTGGTTTTAATGAGAAGGGGAATGAGGAAAGAGGGGGAAAGAGGGGCCGTCCTTTACGGATAGGGGGGTAGGGGGTAGGCTAGGTGGTTTTGCAAAAAAATCATTGTCTAGCTCATGGTTTTGAGTTTGAGCTTTGGGCTGAAATTATTTGGTCTTGATCAAGCCCTAAATGAGACATGAGATTTAAGTGTATGCAAAGTATACCCATTGTAGCTTCATACAATTGTGTATTTGCATACGTACCACACTCAAAACTAGTGTATGCACTAGTATCGGTGTGTCTCATTCTCGTGCATTGTCAAGAACGCAACCACCCACACAAACCGTCTTGCAACCAAGACACACCCCAACATCAAACATATACATACAATCAAACCAACACTGCAACATATGCATACATATAGACAATATATATATATATATATATATATATATATATATATATATATATATATATATATATATATATATATATATATATAGAAGTATTACATTATCCGGGGTATTACATGTCCACACCTCAGCTCAACTAAGGAGCTCACCGACGAAGCAACACCGAGCTTTCCTACACCTCAGGTCGGCAGGACACGAGTGGTTATGAAGCTCCGAGCTTTCCAAACCCATCAACTTGGAAAAGAAGCACCACCAAGCCTACTCGTCGGGCTCGCCACTCACACTAAGAAGCTTCGCTGAGCTCGCTCCTCAACCCAAGAAGCACTGCTGAGCTCGCTCACCTCTTACACAGAGAAGCTCCGCTGAGCTTGCCTCTCGCACAGAGAAGCTCCACCGAGCCCCTTCCTTACCCGAATTAGCTTTGCTGAGCTCGAAGCTCTCCGAGCTCGTTCCTCCCTTGAAGAAGCACTGTCGAACTCACCTCTCGCACAAAGAAGCTCCCGAGCTCGCTTCCCAACCGAAGAAGCACCGCCAAGCTCGGCTCTCACACAAAAAAAGCTCTGCCGAGCTCGCTCCTCAACCCAAGCAGCATCACCGAGCTCGCCTCTCGCATAGAGAAGCACTACCGAGCTCCTTTCTACCCCGAAGTAGCTCCGCCGAGCTCGAAGCTCACCAAAACAAAGCTCGCCGAGCTCATTCCTCCCACAAGCACCACCATCGAGCTTGCTCCTCAACTAAAGCAGCCCTATCGAGCTCACTGTTCTCCGAAGCAACGCTCCGTGAATTCCTTGCTCGAGGTCAGTGAGAATGCAGGATGCCTAAACCAAGGTTGACAACGAGTTAGCTCGACCAAAACAAGCTTGCCGAACTCGCCCAAGGCCTAAGTCAGCGAAAAATGAGGTCAACGAAAAGATCAAAGTGGAGAAGAAGAAGAGGTGGAGCTCGAAAAAACTGTTGTTCGAGCTGAGGGGTCTTTACAGTCGATGAGCACCTTTGGATCTCTCAGAAGCTCGAGCGCATAAGAGATCAATGCACCAGGTGAAGCTACGTCGCTCTCCGCTCCCACTCGCTTCTCCACTGCTCGATCTCCCTCAGCGAGCGAGCTGTGACCTGTTTCGATGCTTCTGATTTCGCAATGTCACCCCTCTCTAATGCCTTCACATCACAGGCACTCAAACCCATCAGTGGGTGGCAAAGTGGTGATCGTCGCACCAGAACGCTCCAATATTCTTGCCGGCCCGATAAAATAATAAAAATCCCCAGAAAAATCATATATAATTTGAAATTTTAATTAAAAATTCCAAAAATACTTTTATAATTTTAAATTAATTAAACTTGTCCGAAAAATAATTAAAATTGGAATAATTAATTAAAAATTTTGAAAAAGCAATTTAAATTTAAGGAAAACAAAATTAAAATCTAAAAAGTTATGGAAAATTTCAGGAAAATGTAAGCCGCCTCCAGAAACTTCTGATCAGTTCCAGGTATCTCCAATCATACCCAAAAGCTAAGATTGCACCCCAAAAATCTAAAATAAGGCGAACTACTTCCTGGAAACCAAGAAAAGTGTCTTCTGGGAGTGAGGGGTTATGATAATGGTAAAAATTACAGCAAATCAGTGTCATACGATTCCAACACATATCCTAAAGCTTCTACAGGCAGATTAATTATGACGGATCTCTTTAACAGATCTGGTGTCACGCCCCTACTTCCCAAAAAATAATACGAATACGGATACGTGACTAAGCCCAGCGAATGATTTTCATCATCCATAAGCTATTCAAGAATCTTTACAACATTTCACAAGGATAATCAGAGTTGGAAATAAAAGAATCAACCAAGCATGCATATATGAATCAAAATACCAACAAGAATACTTGAAACCAAAATATATTAATCTCAAATAATCCAGATCTGAATAACTCAATATCCTAGGTCACATTGCCCAAATACAAATAAATCCAAGTACAGGATACAATTGTTCAAATAGCAATAAGAAATAATAATAATAGCAGGAAAAACATAGCAAAACTCCAGTATTTAGTATCTCATCTCGCCTATTCCATCTGGTAACTGATCTCCAAAATCTGCAATTTAACAAATTGTAGGAAGAGGAATAAGAAAACAAACTTCCGTCAATGCAAGTTACGGGCCGCTTGTAGTGCATGATACAAGTATATGGGAAAAACTAACTAATAACATGGAATAGGCATGATAACGTAATAGAATACTAGCATGGCAAGATGAACAAGTGTAAGTAGCATGTATCAAGTGTCAAGTAAACAAGTATCATGTAAACAAGTAACAAGTGTCAAGAATCATGTAAACAAGTATCAAGCATCAAGTAAACATGTAGCAAGTGTTATGTATCATGTAATCAAGTATCATGTAGTCAAGTTAAAGTATCATGTTCACATGTCATGTATCAAGTCTTGTAGTTATTACTATCTATATAGCACTTCATGCATCCTGGTTTTTACTACATGGTTGCTACAACAAACAATTTCACATTAAATTTCATAGTGGACCATAGAAGGCAGTGTACTCAGGGACAAGTAATCCAAATCATATACTAAATTCCACATTAACCAAATCATATACCAAATTCCAAATAATCCAAATCATATACCAAATTCTAAATGTGGGAAACACGGGCCTTCTTCCGAGTACACGTTTCTGAATTATCCACTATTAGATCTTTCCCTTAAACCCCAACTTCGTTATTTATTAATATTAACAAACAAGCATTTATGTGTGCAAATCATATCAAGAATAACATGGCATGATCATGTAACAAGTTTAAGTTGCAAGATAAACATGTACGGGTGCAAGATAACTCATAAAAGGATAAAATAACTAAATTTCTAATTCAGGACAACAAGACTATACTACAGTAAAACTGAAATTTCCGGTGTTACAAACATGAAAATCTGAATCCGTCAAAAGGTGTACAAAACAGACTCCCGTCCAAATCTAGAGAATATAAATAAGCTATATAGTAATTCACAAAAATATAACTCAAAACTGATTTGAATCCAAAAAATAAGTTCAGCCAGAAATCAGTAAATCGAATTCAAAGTCAGGAAAACAGCATCAAAACACCTCAAATAAATCCAAAAAATATCTGGGGTATTACCTTATATGTGTAGTATCAGAATATAAAGTTTCATAATTTTCTAGTAAGATTAGTTCAGTCAACGAAAATCAAAAAATATCAAGAAACGATAGTTTGACAAATCTGGAATTTCCAACACTGTTGTACGAAAACTGTAATATCTCGCAAATCGTGAAACGAAATCCAAATCCACCAAAGGGAGAAGAAAATAGACAAAATAAGCTAACTTTCATATTTCATAAATATTTTTCATACAGGAAAACGAACTAGGATGAAAATATACTTCTTTACAGAATAGCGAGTAAAATCTAGCAAGTATAGTTTTTATTCGAAAGCATGAAACGGTATGTAAATCCACCAAAATTATCTTACCAAGTAAATCTTATCAAATAAATCCACCCTAATCAAGTATAGAAATACTGTCCAAGATTTCAGTTCAAAATAATATGTTTAGCACTAGTATCAAAATAGTTTAGTCGTCGAAATCATCATGAAACGAAATCTGGAAATATAATACACCTCTGTAGTAAAACAATCATATCTCACACATACGAAAACGAAATTGATCAAGGTCAGAAAGTTTGGACAGAAGACAGATTTCTCTAAAAATCATGTTTATGCTTAAGTTAAGATACTGACCTTAATATGGTCTAAAATAGCAATCAAAACTGATCATTGACAAAATACAGATTTTTCTTTTAACAACAAATCAACATACAACATACGAAACTCGTTCCAAACACAACCAAATATGTTATAGAGTCTACTAAGTGTCCAAACAATATGAAATAGAGTATATGGCATTCCACAACGAGTATATCACATGGATCCAAACAAACACACAATTTCTCATAATTATCCCACAAATATAATCACATCAAGAACGGTCAAAACCTAAGTTGTTTAATATCAAATTTGTGTCGGGAGGAAACTTTGGTCAATAGCACTATAAAGACAATACTCATCAAAAATACATCACACACGAGTTGTCTCTAGAACCCAACTACAGTACAAGCGAAATTTATGACTTGTATCATACAAAGGAATTGAGTACAAGTTACTTGCCTTAACCGACGACGAAAACGACTCCAAGCAAGAATAACGGGAACGGATTCTCGAGCAACGAACTCGAACGAACACACGAACAACCACGAACGAAGAACGACGAATCCCACGAACCCAATAACGAGCCTACGAATACAACAACGAGCACACAACCCACGACCAACGACGAGCAACCAACACCCGTTCACACGAGGGAGATGCGGATTGGTGTCGGTGGAGAGCACGGCGGTGCTACCGCTGTTATCGTTGCGGTCGAGAGGGAGAGGATGAGAGTGTGGTGCCGAGGTGAAAAGGGAGGTGGTCGGGGTGCACACAGGAGGGTGGAGGAGCACAGGGGACGAGGGATGAGAGCAGGGTGGCGCAGCACCGGAGTAGGCTGCTGCGGCGGCTGGAGACGGTAGGGGCACAGGACTACCACAGGGGGAAGGTCGCGACAGGGAGCTCGCGGCTGGGTGGCACGTCGCTGCTAGTTGTGGCGGGGAGGAGCACAGGGGAAGGCTGTGCATGCGGTGGGTGCTACTGAGGGACGACGCGACTGGTTGGAGGTGCTGACGTCGAGGCTGCAATCGCTGATGTCGGCTTGGCTCGTGAAGGTGTAGGGGAGCTGCGCGCTGCAGACGATGGAAGGGGAGATAGAGACATCGCGATGCTTAGGGGGAGGAGCACGAAGGAGAGATCGGGAGAGAGTCGAGGGAGAGGGTGCCGGAGGCTGACAAGAGATGGGGGAAGATGAAACGGCTAGGGTGTAGATGGGATGGGATAGGAGGGTAAGAGGGGGCTAGGTAGGATATGGGAGGATGAACAGGCTATATATTGGTATGTATATATAAAGGCAGAGGTTAGGGTTTTATGTGGTTTGGGTAACGGGTATTGGTGAGTATAAACGGGTCTGGGCATGGGATGAAAACAGGGTTGGGTTTTCGGGTAGGATTAAGAACAGGGTTTGGGTTTGTTAGGTAATGGGTATGGGTAGTGTAATGGGTAATTGGTCTAAATGGGTTTAAAATGGGTTATAGGGTATAAAATTGATAATGGGTAATAACATAATAGAAAAAAAGATATATATAAGTAAATAAATAGGATCTTTAATAACCAGTCAAAATTTCAATAATAACCATAATAATAATAACAACAATAATAATAAGAGTAATAATAATAGAAAAATAAGAATTGTATTACAATATAAAAATCATAGAAAATATTTACAAATAAAGTTATTGATCGAAAATAGATTTTAATAGGAGTTCCAATAATACATTTTAACAAAAATAGTTCGAAAGCGGAAAACTAATTTACAAAAATTTTAAATGTAGAAAATATACAGAAATACATATATACGGAAAACAGGGATTACATCCGGACCTTCTTCAGACTCATCTACTCGATATAGGCCGCTTTCAAGCCCATTAAAATCAACTAGGCCGACTATGAGAGACACCCAGCCCATGAGGACTGTAAGTCAAATCTCTCATCCCCAGACAAGAGAGTCTTAGCTCTTAAGGGGAGAATCAATAGGAGATAAGGGATTCATATCAATTTCCTAAACTATTTCTCTGATCTATAAATACCCTCCCCCTCCTCAGTCATAAGGTAATAATTAATTTCTCTCTCTGTTTCTAACTTGAGCTTTGGAGGATCAGTCATCAGGGCCACCCCAGGTGTTTCAGGTTTTTTTGCAAGTCCATCAGCCGCGTCAATGACCATCGGATTCATATTGAGGTATTCAATCAACGATCCATATCCACTCTCATGATCTCTAACTACTTTTTACGGCGACGATCAAAGGTTAGATTTTTAGTAATTTTTTTCAAATATAAATTCGCTATCTGTTTGCTCCCACACCAAAATAAGCAACAACAAACAATAACCGATACATGGTGTTATCCTTAATGGGTTTGTTGACTGCAGTCGAGGGATGTAAGAGAGAGGAAACACGATTGATGAATCACACTAGAAAAAGATTTTTGGAAATCCATAGTATACTTTTGCGTGCCTATGTCACAGTCAGACATATAATCGTGCAAGACACGCATTATAAATTTTAGCGGTCTCATAATTAGATTTTAGGCATATCTATAAATTACTTCAGTATTTTTTTATAGCTTAAAATTGTCTATTTTAAACTATAGTTTTATAATTTAAAAGACAAAAATTTATGACATGATTATAGAAAATATGTTATTCTAACACAATAATTTTAATGCAATGATGTTATTTAACAAAATAATACATTAAATCTCTTCGTTAATATTTAAATATTTCAATTAATTTAGAATTTTGAACACTTCAAGAAGCCAATACCAAAAATTATGGTACACTGAGTCAGTACACCAAATAATTCCAAAAAATCTTAAACTATTCTTTTTTTTTCCGAGAAAAAGGTGACCACGTCACCGCTTCATTAATAATAAATTAATGAAACAAGTATTACTGATAACATACATTTATGTTCCTAAGACGGAACAACAGAAAACAATTATATAGCTCACTCAACAACATAAACTAGTCCCTCCCCTAGCTCACTCTACAACATAAACTGCACTTGTTCTCCCACCCATCAAACCAGATGTAAATCGAATTTCAACCAATTAAAAATTCGAATTCCATTCCAGCCAAGAGACTCACCCCACCTTCCCCCAACGTCCGCCTTGGCCACAACCACAACTGCTATTTATAGGCGGCATGCATCCATCACACCCACGAGTCCACCAATCCATCCCCACCACGATGCCATCTTCAGATTGCGTCAGATCCAGCCCTCAACAATAGTCATTGTTCTCGACCGACACGCCAACGCTCTTAACGAACTTCCCTCCGACGAACACTTTCACCTTGGCAGCCCATCTTTGGAAATCCCCCTCTTAACCCCTCGCTCCTCCAACAAGATTAGAATTTCAGAAAATCTAATTAGAAATTCATTAGACAACCAACGGTCCTCTCTCCACTATCCGCATATGTTTTGAATTTCAAAAATCTAAATTAAAATTCTAAACGGCTCTAAATCTCCCCATCTAAATATGTTTTGAATTTCAAAAGTCTATATTAAAATTCAAAATTCAAATTTGCCTCCATCTCCGCACATATTCGAAATTCAAAAATCTACATTGAATTTCTCACAAGAACCACATCTCCTCCATACAGTACTTTGAATTTCAAACAAAATATATTTTGAAATTCAGACTACAACAAGAAAATCTCTCCAAACTCTCAAATCTTAATAAGAATTTCAACCATCTACATTGAAATTTGAATTTCATTGAAATCTCCTCCTCCACTCTCCAAATCAATTTTGAGTTTGAAATTCAACAACATGTATTGAAATTCAAAATCCAATACCAAGCAGACTCTCTCTCCCAATATGATAAGAGTTTCAAAAATCTATATTGAAACTCACACATGATCCAAATCTCCCCCTTCATATCTCCAAATATAATTTGAATTTTAAACCCTAATTTGAAATTCAAATGTTCAAAAATCAATCAACCACTCATTCAATAAATCAATCAATCTCAATCAATCAAACATCAATTTCTCCTCTTTTCCTTAATCACCTTCTCGTCCAACTCCGGCCAGCATGGCCACCATCGACCCTCTCCAATCCACCCCCATCTCGAGGCTCTGTCAATCACGCACTCCACACCAGCCGTCGATGCCGCCTGTTGATCACAACAGCAACACCACAAGCCGACTTACTTCATGTCATCAATTAAAGCCACAGCTGCCACCGCAAAGTCAGCTGCTGCTTGCTTCTACCATCGACGACAACCATCAAATCCCCCTCAACGTCTCAACATCCCGACGACAACCTCCGTCGCCAGAACCTCCAACCACCGACGAAAGCACCTCCCATCGTTGGCAATCAAGAAGTCTACCTCGACGCCACTTCAACAGAGCTCGGCGACGCAAACACCACCCTCGACGCCAGCCACTTGACAACGCAGAACCCCACCGTGCTAACCGCCCCTAACAAAAATCCTCTAAGCCTTAGTCGAATCTTCGACAACATCTACGCCGCTCCGGTAGAGGGAAGGGCTGGGGGGGGGGGGGAGGAGAAGGAAGATGTGGCGAGGGACTCCCCTCTCCCCGATCGACGCCAAACCGTCGGAGTTTGTTTGTTGGGTTGTTCGTTTGGGAGTTTCTCTCTCTAGAGTTTCTACAGAGAGAAACTCTTTTTGAAAATACAAAAAAAAATTCTGAAACTGTTATCCTGAAAAGAAAGCTGAATCCGATACTGAGTTTCAAATCCATGGTCAGTACAACGGTGACACAAGGTAGGGCTGGGTTCAAAGCCTAAAGAGAAACAAAAAAGTTACCTACATCTTTCATCTTGTATTCATTATATAACATAAAATCTAGCAGCAAAATAGAAAAGTCTAAATTTGAAAAAAAAAAAAAAAAAACCCCCTTAAATTATGGCCTTTATGCAGAAAACCCCCTTGATCTTTTTTTTATGCAGAAACCCCCTGAAGTAATGTTGCAAAAAACCCACCCCTCTAGCGTGAAACTTCGGCTAAAGTTGAGGGAGGTTTTTGACAATAATAAGAAAGATCAATGATATTTTTTGAAACAACTTGCAAAGATGAATGGGGTTATCTGATACAAGTAGAAAAGTCAGATGTGGTTTTTTGAAATACGGGGGGAGGGGGGGGGGGGTTGCAAAAACCATACTTTAGGGGATTTTCTACATAAAAAGGATCCGGGGAGTTTTCTACATAAAGGCCATAATTTAAAGGTTTTTTTTTTTTCTTCCAAATTGAGCCAATAGAAAACACTTAGTAGGCTTTCTTAAGAACAAAAGGTTTGGATTCCCGTGTATCTTTCATTAAAGTAACTCAATTAAATATGAGTAACAACTTAGACTAAGAACCAAAGAATGGAGAGGAACAAAATTCATGAACCAGCACAAAATAAAGATCGCACTCCAAACACTGAATTGAACAGTCCTGATAAGATTTGCTGGTGTTGAGCATTGGTCTCTGTTGGGGTTAATCATATTCGAGAATATTCAGCTACTGCTTCTATGAACTTTTTGTAATACCTGCTCTTTTTGCAGTATGCTACCTCTTTGTCACTTCCCTAGTCTACTTTCTGCAACTGATATTGTACGATCATCATTATCTTATAAGTGACAGCAATATCTGTAAGACTTGGTACTTTTTTGCTTTAATATATATACATTGGCTGAAGCTATCCCCCTTCTAGATTCCACAAAAAAAGGAATTTTTTGTCGGCCCATTTTTTGAAATATTGAATGATCTGATCCACTTTAAAAATATTTACCAACTGATCCATTTTTGGATACGTCAACATTAACAGTTAATGAAAATATGGACATAGGTTATTTATATATCATTATTTTCAATAGCGGCATCTGTTAAAAAAAAAATTGCATGCCACTATTTGAAGTAACGATATCAGTTAACTTATTCTTAATCGTGTACTCTCTCTGACTTGGAAAAAAATACAAATGTTAAAAAATTCTATAGATGATGTCGTTGTTTGGAACAACGACAACAATATTACAGATGTCATTGTTAAGAATAGCAGCATCAGTTATAATATTCATTGTTAGGGATAACTAATGTCATTGTTTGGAAAATCGGCAACAGTTCATTTTATTTTATTACTTATACTTCGCTAATCTATTTCTGTGAACTATTGCCGTTGTTTCTAAGAACGTCAACAGTTATCTCAGATCGTTGTTTGGAATAACGATTGTGGAGGAAGAGTTGAATGAGTATTATAACTAATGTTGTATCTCCAACAACGATAGCAGTAATGCTAATGTCGTTCTTAGGAATAACAGCATTATTTATAAGTTGTTTCAGCACTTGGAATTTTTTTCCAAGTCAAAAGGTTCACACTTGTATAAGAAATTTACTGATACTGTTTTTCCAAACAGTGGCATGCTATAAAAAATTAAACTGATGTTGCTTTTTGGAAGAACAGCATGATACTAACCTATGTCGTTATTTCCAATAACAGTTAATGCTAACGTGTCCAAAACTGGGGCAGTTAGATAAATATTTTCGAAAGTAGGTAAGATCGCTCAATATTTTAAAGAAGTGGGCCAGTACGAAAAAAATATTCAATAAAAAGTGTTTTCAGTTATTACATATTTACATACTTAATTACTTACCTCTGCCTCTAAATAATTGGACTCAATTTCACATATAAGACATTTTAAGAAAATATTTGCAAATAAAGGACACCTTCCAAACTATTAATAAAAATAGGACAATTGGAAGTAATTTTCCAAGAAAGACCCTAACTTTAGAGATATTTACACAATATTAACTTAAAATTTACATATCTCACTACCTTATTTTAAAACTGGATATTTCACAGAAAATAAAGAAATTAAGATTAAGAAATCTCTCAAAATTTAAAATCAGATACATTGATAGAAGATTTAATGGCAAATCTCAATTCGGTGGAAATAGAAGAAGCCTTAAAAAATCTAGATATAACGAATGAAGAAATAAAAATGGATCAAGATAAAGAAAAGATTATTGCAAAACCTACAGAAATTCAAACTGACATGTACGAAATCTTAAGACCACCACCTAACAAAAAACCTTATAACTTACCATGAAAATGGCAAAACACAAAAGAATAATAAGTTAGGAAGAGACAAAGAAAAAGAAACCCCAAAATATGAACTACAGAACACTACGAAAAAGGAATAGCAGGAAATGGAGAATGGCTAGATCTAGACCGCGTAAAAGACGTAGATAGAACAATAGAAGAATGGAATAAGGCCACACTAATAGTAGGATTTAGGCAAAATCTTTCAGGAAATGCATTTGAGAAATTTATAGAAGTAACCTTTATAGGAGTAGTAGCAAAATGGTGGAATGGACTAAAGGAAGAAGAAAGAAATATTATAAGAAAATCAAGACCAATTGATGATTAAGGAACTGAAGAAACCTCAGCACAACGAACCTTAGGTCTGAAAGAAATAATTACAAATTACGAAATAGCAATAAGAACGGAATTTAATGTCTACGATAAATGAGAAAAACACACTATAAACAAAAAGAATCAACCAAGATGAAGATTAAGCAATTTAGAAATATGCGATATGTGTTATTTTGAAAACTATGCTTGTGAATTCTAAGAACATTTTCAAGATAGTTATCATACAAAAGAAGAATGGAGTCCAATCTTGGACTCATTCTTTCTAAAACTACCTAATCTATGGAGTATAAACATATATAGTGCATGCATTGGTGAGAAAGTAAAACCAGAAGTAGATACTTTAGGGTATATAACACAATTTGTAAAAGTTTATAGGGATAAAGTGTGCCAAGATGCTAGAGCAATAATGAAATACTACAGAACATATAAACAAAGAATTTATTGTGAAGATGCAAGACCGAATCATTGGGGATATAATAATAACTATAATTATACAAAGAAGAGTAAACACAAATTCTAAAAATATAAACCAAGATATAGAAAAACTTTTAAGAGATACAAAAAAACTATATAAAATATACTTTAGAAGAATAAATAAAAATAGACAATATCCGAAAAACCCAAAGAAATGTAATTGTTATATATGTGGAGAAATAGGACATATATCATCAAATTTTTCTAAAAGAATCAAAAAAGAAAATGTAAAATACGTAGAAGAAATTGAAGAAATGAATAACATAAATTATGAACCCATAGAATATGAAAAAGACTGGTAAGAAATAAGTGAAGATGAAGAAATAATGGCATTGAAAGAAGATAGTAGAAGTAGTGAAGGTGAAACAGAAGAATATGAAATAAACATGATGACAGAAATAACAGAAATAGGAGAACAATTAGAAAGAGAAGAAAACAATGAAGAGGTAAAGGAAAGAATGTGTGACATACAAAAATACGATAAAATAAGAGCGACCAAACTAGATATAAACCCAAAAGAGATATTTAAACTACCAATATTCGAAAGGAAGAAGAATACCATCATAATAGGCATGAATAATGAACAACCTTTAGACAATGAACAAGCATAAGGAAAACGATAATCCCATTAATAACCTAAAGAATAATAATACAACAGATGGAAAAAATAAGTGAGAAAACCATAAAAACATTCAGACACATACATTTAGGAGCTGTGCAAATAATAATAAAAGCTTATTTTAAGGAAGGAATTAATACACCCCTAAAAATTTACCTAATGGATGATAGAATAGTTGTAACATCCTGAATTTCTCAAATAATAAATATTAAGTTTTCTTTTATTTTTCACGTGTTTTGCACGTGCAATTTAATATGTATTTTAGCTTTGAAAATATTTCTCATCGCATGAATAAACATTTCTTCTCTTTTAATTTAAAGCCTATTTTATCTCTAGGCCTAATAGTCTTATTCTAGCCCACTTAATTAATTAATTAATTCAATTAGAGAGCCCATGAATTTCAGACAACCTAATTTGCCCATTAGTTATTTTTAATAAGAATTAACACAACTTGCATATTAGACTCGATCAAGTAGTAATTAAATTAACAATTTAATGTACAACTAATATTGTAGTGTGCATAGTGTGACACGTGCTTTGCACAAGCACGTGGAAGTGCAAGAAAGGGGTAGGCCGGATTGTGCTTGGAGTGGTGGGAGTGATGGAGAGAGTGGTGAGGTGGTTGTGTGATCATGGGTAGTTGTTCTAACTCCTAAATGCATCCTAGCCTCTCATCTCAACTCATCTCAACTCATCTCAACCCTCCATTTGAGCTTGAGTTGTGTATAAATACCCCTACCCTACCCTCTTCATGCTTAAACTAGAAAAATTTACAAGAGAAAAGAAAAGAAAAGAATCAAATTGTGAGGAAAAGAAAGAGTTGTGTGAGAAAAAGATTGAGAGTTGTGTGTTTGTGTGTTCTTGCTACTTGGGAGGCCAGCCAAACATCAAGGAGAGAAGCAGAGCTCGGGTTTAACACAACAAGGAGGAGAAGGCTCAAGTTGGTGGCACAACTAGGAGGAGAAGGGGACCATTCGTGTGTTCAAGGAGCTTCTTAGGAGTTTTCAAATTGTTTCTTCAATAAGGTGGACAATTTCTCAAACTTCTAACATAGATACCATGCTAGGATTTGAAATTGTGAATATGTTAGAAATAAGTAGGAAGAATTGCCATATATTTGTTTGAAGAGACTAATAAGAAAAGTAACTCTAATTGATCTACATGAAAAGTTAGTAAAATGAATTGGAATGCATTAATTCGGATTTGTTATGATGGTTCGTTAGTATAATTGCATGCTAGAATTGACGAATCATGATTATATGAAAGCTTATGAATGAGTTGTAGAATGCAATATGTGAAGAATTGTGACTATGAATGAATTATAGATTTCAAACTAGTATTCATGGATTATGAAATAGATTGATTTGTGGTAAAAGTGTGTTTTTAATTGCCATATGTGAGTAATATTGTAGTCACTAGAATTATCATCCATTTGCCTCTTGAAACATAAGAGAAAGACTAGTTTTGTAAGAATAAGACTAATTTAAGAGTTTGATCCTTGTTAAAGAATGGAAAAATAAGAGTATGAACGCATTGTGAATGAAAGGGAACATGTTGATGAAAGATTCTTCTAAAAGGAAATTATCTATGTCGAAAATATATTCATGATTCACTTTTTCAAAGAATTAAAGAAAAATAGTCTATTATGTGTAAAAATGAGATTTTTGATAATCTAATAAAGTATAAGTTACTGTCTTAAAAAGAAATATTATTCTGGAAAAGATCTAGATTTTATAAGTGCAAACAAATTGAGAAAAATCGAGTTTGCTAAAGAAGAACTAGTTTCAGTGAAGTTTATACAAAAACATTTTAATAAATTATCATACTGGTTAGTCACTCAGACCTACTGGTCATTGGGTGCATTTTGGGAGCGTTACTGTAGCTCAGAGGAGCCCTTGGTCCTAGGTTCGAGTCTCTCAAGAGACTGTTTTCTGAAAATTTGATTTTTTTTCCTCAAAACCGAAAGTCAAAACTTAAGTATAATTTAACTTCCCTATATAACAGTTAGTCACTCTGGCCTTAATGGTCAGCGGGTGCAATTTGGGGCTGTCACTGTTCATTGGCGGGGGGTTTGTGCGTGGGTTCGAATCCGGCCTTGGCCACTTTTTGGAAAATCTGGTTTTTTTCTATTTTGATTTTTAAAATAGTTTTGTAAGTGTAGAAAAAATTGAGAAAAATTATTAGAATTCTTATAAAAAATACCTAGACTTCATGAGAATTATTTCTAATATATTTGACTTAGTATAATAGAAATTAGAAGTATATTTGGAGAAGAAATTAATAAAATTTCTTAGAATATAATCTTGATTAATTAAAGAAATCAAATATTTTCCTTTTGAAAGAATTATTTTTTGGTGTAGAGATCAAAAACGAGATTTCTGACATGGAAAAATTGAGTAAGACTAAATATGAGATTGTTTTAAATTATGTAAATTGTGCAAGAAAAAATGAGGTAAAAGAACATGATGAAATATAGAATTTGTGAATATGAACACTCATTTTGATGAACATGAAACGAGTTTGACACTAGAGTTTAGCTCAGTCCTCTCATCGGCATAAATGATATTTTTGAATGAGAAATGTGAAGATAAGAGACCAAGTTTGGATCATGGTTAATGATTGATTTTTAAGACCGATGTAGAGGTAAAGATAATTATAGAGTATTAATTTTATTCATGATTCTATTATCTAAGGATTAGATACATAGTGGAGATGTTATGAAAGTAAGAGAAAAACACAAGTATGTGGGCCTTGGATCTACGGTGTGAGAGTATTCATAGGTTGCCTGCTTGATGCGTCATGTTATGACGTGGATACATCTCCGGAATTATTGGGACCGTAGCGATGCTTATGGGGTGTTTGGTGACTACGTAGTGCCATCGTTCCATGATGGAGGCGAATTGTCTATAGGCTTTGCATGATGCGTCATGTCACGACGTGGGATTCCCCTCCAGGCTGTCTGGGCATGGACTCGTAACTCATAGAACATCTAGGATACTTACCGTAGTTACCGTAGTAGTTTAAATCATGGCGAGGTAATCAACCCTACAAGATGAAGAACGATTAAGGGCTTGCCCTCGGACCTATGTAGTATGGGATGTATAGAATATGAAGAAGTGCGCATTAGTGTCATCTAATATAAATAACTACATTAAGGACTAAGTGCACATTCACACACGACATTAATAGGATACTCCTCGTTAGCTTTGTTTGTGACAAGTGTGTGCTTTCTAAGTAAGAGAAATTGATGTATTATATCCTAGCGCCAGTTGTATGCAACTGATGTGCCCACAGTTTCTATACAGGATAATGTGATTGACAAGACTAAAGAGTGAATGCTGCTTAAAGAAATGTTCAAGTTGTTTTTTAATTCATGTATCATGTTGTAATTTATAATTCTGCTGCGTTAATGTAATCATTGTTGTAAATAAAGTTTTAATTTCCTTGTAAAATTGTACGAAGTGAAGTGTAAAGATCCTGTGGAACTTTGAATTTAGTCTTATTTGGGATTTGGGGTGTTACAATAATTTCAAGTACATAAGATGCCTGCATAGGAATAGTACAAGGAAACTTAATGTATCAAAAGATAAAGGCTAAATTTGAAAAAACAAAACCCTTGAACTATGGCATTTATGCAGAAAACCCCCCTGATCTTTTTTTAAAGCAAAAATCTCCCTGAAGTATGGTTGTTGCAAACCCCCCCCCCCCCCCCCCCCCCGAAGTATTTCAAAAAACCACATCTAACTTTTCTACTTGTATCAGATAACCCCATTCATCTTTGCAAGTTGTTTCAAAAAACATCATATATCTTTCTCATTATTGTCAAAAACCTCCCTCAACTTTAGCAGAAGTCTCACGTTGGCGGGGTGGGTTTGTTTGCAACAATACTTCAGGGGGGTTTTCTGCATCAAAAAAGGTCAGGGAGGTTTTCTGCATAAAGACCATAGTTCAAGGTTTTTTTTCCAAATTTAGCCAAAGATAAAATTTACAATAAAATCTAATTTCCGAAGAAAATAAAGACAAAAGTCTAGTCATGTGCCACAGACTATTAGGAATAGAAGTGATAGAGAAAAGCAAAGTTATGAGTATACAAATAATAATATTTATGCTTTCACTAGTAAGCATGAGGTAAAAAATAGAAATATAGATAATTTTAAAATAGAACCGCTATTTAGCGAAATTATAAGATACAAACCAGCTAGAGAAAATTCTAAAATGACTATTCCAAATTATATATAATTTGACTTTAATAAAGCAAAAGAAATTGCGAAAGAAAAAGCACCCCAAATAATGTTTGGAAAGAGATCATTATCAATAAGAACAAGCATTGAAATTAATACCAATAATAAATACATTAGACAATCAGAACAATAACCAATTTAAAATAGAAATAGAATATTATGACAGTGGAAAATGGAACAAACAAGTAGCCCTAGTATATACAAGGGCTACTAATTCACATATTAAACAAACAAATATAAAGACAACAGAATTAATACTGTTAGAAAACCCATATTACTACCTAGACTATTACAATAATAGACATTCAATTGTACATAAAATAATACTGCCACTAAGGATAGATGGTAGAAATGAAATATTATTACATTTACATGTAGACCCAGAACACCATGTTAATGAAATGTTATTAGAAACTGACTTCTTTACATCAGTACAACCTTACTCAATTCAAGAAGAAAAAAGCACAATAACAGTAAACAATGAAAGTATGGTAATAAATAGAACATTGAGCAAATGAATCCATTAAGAGCAACAAAGAACACGTTATACATACTAACAAAATTTATTTACGAAGGATACAAATGAGGAAACTATCATAGTCTAATAGACACCGGAGCAGGCACTATCCCATGCCACAAAATATACTACCAAAATGGAGACAAGATGGATATAATAAAAAAGCAATAACTTGATTAACTGGACAAACTATCATACTTGATAAGTATAAACAAAGTTTTAATATACAAATAAGAAATTACATACTAAAAATACCAATAATATACCAGTTTGATGATATGAATATTGATGTGCTATTAGAAAATGACTTTCTCCAACAATACTATTCTATAACCATATCACATAAATCCGTTATATTTACAACACCTTGTAGAGACCAAGCAATAGCAATTAGAATAACCCAACCTTATTCTGGGACCGACCTGCCGCATATCAGAGTTTCTTCAACCCAGCGTGGTGAATATCAATATTTACCAAACAAAACTAGAATACAACAAGTCCAAGAAATAACTACAATTTTTTTTTTTACAAAAACAAATAGAAGATCTGTGCGGAGAGGACCCCTTCGCAAAATGGGACTTAAGTAAACCCACAGCACATATAGAGTTAATAGATAAGAACAAAATAATAAAAATTAAACCTATAAGACACACTCCAACAGATCTAGACTAGTTCAAAATACGTATAAAAGCATTAATGGAAAATAATTACATAAGAAAATCACAAAGTCCACATTCATCACTAGCATTCATAGTAAGAAAATATTCAAAAAAAAAGAGGTAAATCTCGAATGGTAGTAAATTATAAGGAACTAAATAAAAATACTAAGAGATTTGGATATCCACTACCAGATAAGCAAATACCAATTAACATAGGTAAAACAAGAAAAATAATTCGATATTCGATTGTAAATCAGGATTTTACCATGTAAAACTAACAGAAGATTCAAAACAATTAATAGCATTTAGCACACCTCAAGGTGTGGCTCTCCGAATTTCTAATAAATAAACTTAGAAATATGTGGCACAATTTCCAGCATCTACCTCAATTGTAATTATAAACATAGTACAAACACAGTAAATTTATTACATCATTTCTTTTACAAAGCACAGCAGAAATCAAAAACCTTGAATTATATTTTATCTTACAACACAGTTTCATATTTATACATTTACTTCTAATCTTTTATAACATATACGATAACATAAAACATTCTACCACATGCTCCCAACTCCAAGCTAATAGTACCTACCTGTGAAACATGAGACTAGAGATAAATCTAACCCCCAAAACTACAGGGGCCATAACGTTGCGAGTGATATTCAAAAGAAAACATAACTTAAATGAAACACAAAGAATAAATTCATAAGTCAACATATTAACATGGTAAAAACAATGAAATATGAATGATAATAAATGAAGCATAAATCATCAAGTGAACTAGGCTAAGTGTGGAGTGTAGAAATCAGAAAACCATCACACACAAATACAAGTAAAGAAAACACGAATGCACGTGATGATTTCTATTGCATACTTGTCGGATTCTATGCATTCCATTGTAAATTTATTAGAGATTGACAATAGAAATTATTTTAAATCATGAGAAATAATTTAGAATAATTATTGGAGAAAGTTATAGGCTTTGAACCTAATTAATAGAATTGTGAGTGTGTGCATACGTATAATGCACGCCAGGCATTTGATGAAATATCTGTGAGAGATTATAATGGTTTTAATTGTTATTTATGAGTGATTTGAACATCTTTAACACTGATTAATGTTAAAACTTGGTAGTAGGAAGAAGAAGTGTGTTCGGGGAGCAATAGCGGAGAGCTTATTGTCACGCCCCGCTTCCCAAAAAGGAATACGGAATACGGATACGTAACAAAAGCATAGCGAATGATTATTATCATTCTTAAGCTGTTTCAGAATCTTTGCAACACATCACAGAATTTATCAGAGTCGGAAGCAAAAGGTGGAACCAACATGCAATATTGAAACAAAACACCAACAGAAATTTACTTGAAACCAAATACAATATTCTCAAATAAATCAGAGTCTGGAGAAAAATAATATTCTGGGTCACATCGCCCAAATACAAATAATATCCAAATAAACCAAATACAACTTATTCATTGTTCAAGCACAACTAATGATAATAATAATGCAGAAATTTCCAACTTAATACATCCTTTCGCCATTACCATCAAGCAGCTGACCAACCTGATCTGCATAAGTACAATTGCAGGAAAAAGGGGAAAGGAAGAAAACAAGTACCCGTCAATTGCAAGTTGCAGGTCACAAATAATGTAGGATACAAGCACATGGGAAAAACTAACATATCTAATTAATAGTAGAAACAGACCTAGCATGGTACGGCAGAATTCAACTAACATGGTAGACTAACATGGGTCAAGAGTCAAGTGTCAGATAATATGCAAACAGATATGTAGGTAGTGTCAAGTAATGTGTCACATGGTAGTGTCAGATAGATAACTGATAATCAGGTAATTAGATAATCAGATATAAAGATAACAGATTTTCGTATAACAGATTCAGATTTAGATTCAGATTCAGATTCAGATTTCATGTAAGTCTTGTGTGATTACTATCTAGGTAGCGCTTCATGCAGCCCACCTACATGGTTGCTACAACACAACAGCTTTGCTTTAGATTTCGTAGGGGATCATATAGGGCCGTGTACTCAGGGTTCAGATAGATAACAGACGATCATGTAAAATGATCTCATAACAGATAACAGACGATCATGTGAAATGATCTCAACAGACGATCATGTAAAATGATCTCAACAGACGATCATATAAAATGATCTCAACATACGGGAAACATGGGCCCCCTTTTAAGTATACATTTCTATACTTTTCCACTACTAGATATTTCCTATAAACCTTGGCTTGGTCACTTTTATTATGGTTATCAAACAGACATGAATGTATGCGAAATAGTGTCAAACTAACATGATACAATCAGTATTAGGTTCAGGAAAACAAATCAGCGTGCGTAGATAATATAGAGTCACATAAACGAGCAAAATAGTCTATGTTCATAATCAGGACAGCAAGACCAATTAGTACTAAAACAGAGATTCTGGTCTCTACAGAAATGCAAACATAGATCCGTCGAAGGATCTGGAAACTAGACATCCACACGATTCCAACGCATATAAATAAGTCACATAATAGTTCACAACAACACAGCTCAAATCTGATTTGAATATAGAATTTAGGTTCAGCCAGACATCAGGAAAACTACTTCAAGAACAAGAAAACAGCCTGAAAACACTTTAAATAAATCCACAAAAAATCTGGGGTATTCCCCTATAAGTCTAGAGTCAAAATAATAAGTTTCATAATATTCCAGTAATTATAGGTCAGTCATCAAAAATACCAAAGTATCAAGAAAACACAGTTTAACGAATCTGGAAATCTCAACACTGCTATACGAAAACTAGGATATCTCGCAATTAGTAAATCGAAATCCAATTCCGCCAAAGGGACATGAAAATAGATAGATTTTACTAACTTTTATATTTCACAAAGAATTTGCATACAGTATAGGGAAGTATAGTGAAAATAGAGTTCTTTACTAAACAGTAAGCAAAATACAACATAAGAAGATTTTAGAAAAGAGCATAAAACACCACACAAAACTTGTCTTTAAAATTTATCAAAAATCTGGGTAGTCCCTAATATCATAAAGAAACACTGACCAGAATATTAGATCAAGATATTATGTATAGAATAGTTCTTGAAAATAGTTTGTTAACAAAATTAACCCAAAACAGAATCTGAAATTTATCGACACGTCTGTACCAAAACATTCATAACTCAGTCATACGAAATCCAAATCAAACAAAACTAGTGGGGTTTGAAAATAGACAAAATTATCTAAAATTCATCTTTTATTTTGGAATCAAGATTCGGACTGTAACATGGACGAAAACAGCAATCAAAACAGAACACCCAGTAAATACAGATTTCACACTTCTAATCAAGAACATCACAACTTCAAGAATATTGATCCAAACACAACCAAACATGAAATACAACCTACCAAACATCTAAACATCATGTTTTAGGGTTACTAACATGTACACTCCTATTATTTCACATGGGTATTCATCCAAACATCCATTCACACAAATATTCACATACATGACTAAAAATTAAGATTTGGGCAAAACCTAGGTTATCTCCTATCAAAATTGGTGTCATAAGTCATCTATGGCCAAATTATCACAATAGAGATAAAAAACATCAAGGAAAACACAATGTTTGGTTGTCTCTAGACCCAACTACACTAGATGTGAACTTTTTGACTTGTATCAACCTAATGAATTGTAGTACAAGTTACTTGCCTTATTAGGGAAACGAAATTGATCCTAATGTGAAGAGAAGAGAGACCCACGAATAAAATTCTTTCCAAGCGCGAATCCAAGCTACAACGAACAAGAACTCCCACACGAACAATCTCCTTGATGCAACGAACGAAGTGGAGAATACCCACTTCAAGAAACACAAAGAGAAGATGATGCAAGGAATGTTGATGGTGTTTTTGATGGTAGTGGTGGTGTTCTTGGTGGTCGGCTAGGTAATCAAGGAGGTGGGGTTGTAGGGTTTAGTCTATGGTGGCCGGAAGTAGGAGTTTGTGGTGGTGGCCGGATGTGGTGGAGGTTTGGTGGTGACGGTTTGGGAGGGAGGTGCAGCCGAGAGCACTTCTCAAGGGGGAGGCTGGGATTAGTAGGAGAGGGAGAGAGTAATTAGGTTTAGGGTTAGGGTTTTGGGGTGTTAGGGGTTTATATAAAAGGTGTAATGTGGGTTAATGGGTTGAGGGTATTAGTATGTAGTAATAGGTATACAAATAGGTAATGGGTATTGGGTCAATTTCACATAGGAATATAATTTAGTGTGAATTCTATGGCTCCTAAAAATCTTATTAGGAGTCAAAAATCATAGGGTTGGAAAATCACCACCAAAATTCCATCACATCACCAGGGAAAATAAAATAAAGATAACGAGGCCAAGAAAATGAGAAAAAGAACAAAATGATGGAAACGAACAAAAACGATGAACAAACAACACAAGGAGCTCAAAATGAAATAAAAAGAATATATATTGAAAACAAATCCAATATACGGTTCAGAAAAAATACAAGAAAGATAAAAATACACAAAATAAAAAATACACTCCAAAATACATAAAATGAAAAACAGGGGTTACACTTATACAGTCGGGCTTCGCGTCTCCCCAGGTGAAAATGATTTCTCATACTTTATGTATAGGTTGTGCTATGTAAAATTTTATATTATGATTTTCGTTGTGTAATGCGTTAAGTGCATCGTATATATAAATTCATAAATATGATACAGAGTGAATTATTGGGTGTAAGGAATTAATATGTATATGTGTATGTGAGTGTGTTGAGATTTGTATATATATATATATATATATATATATGTGAGTGTGTGTGTGTGTGTGTGTGTGTGTGTTACGGGAGATATATAAATATATTGACAATGTTATATTTATAAAGTTGTGCATTTTATTTGATAAAGAGGATATAAGAAGATATAATGAGATATATATATATATACACACACACACATTGACGATACTATACGGTTAAACTTATGCTTCTATATATGTGATATAAATATAGTTATATACCCTTGTGGTGAGAGTTGTTTATTATATACATGATCTTAAAGGCTTGTATATGTATGGAGTTGTGCAATCATATGTATGATATGGATAGCGTGTATATGCTTATAAAATTAATGGAGTTATATACATTTATGATATAAGGAGAAATTATATTATAAGAGGGAAATTAAGTTATAAAGGATAAATTCATGTTATAAATGGAAAATTTTATATTACGGAGAAATTATAATGGATATATATATATATATATATATATATATATATATATATATATAGAGAGAGAGAGAGAGAGAGAGAGAGAGAGAGAGAGATAAGGGAGATTAAATGGTCAAATGATATGAGGTATTATGATGAAATGAATAATATGGTGCATTCTTTATACGCAATAATATGATATGATGATTTTATAAGTTAAATAACATGGTGTATGCATATGTGTGATACAATGAGAAGATAAATAATATGGTGAACACCGAATATGTGTTAATATGTTAAGATAAAAGATGAGATGGTATGTGATAATAAAATGAGAAAATAATTCGCATGGTTGAAGTCAAAGATGTCACAAGTTATTAAAATAAAAGATGAGATGCTATGTGGTGATAATATGAAATGAAAAGATGAAATGAAAATGATAATAAGAATTAAATTTTGTTGACCAATACCTACAGAAATCCTGAGGGATTGGGCTAGACCTCCTAATACTCAAGGAGCGGCTTGGGGTGCATGGTTATTACCCTAACTATGTTTGGGGTGCATGTTTTTATTGCCCAAGCTATCGGCTTAAGGCCCAGTTAGATGCATAAGACCCTTGGTGGGCAGTGAATTGTGTTTGACGGAGCTATCGGCTCTAGTCTTGAAGGATGCGTAAGACCCTTGGTGGGAAGCGATGCATAAGACCCTTGGTGGGCAGCGATTTGTGTTTGATGGAGCTATCAGCTCTAGTCTTGTTGGATGCGTAAGACCCTTGATGGGCAGGGATGCATAAGACCCTTGGTGGGTAGCAATTTATGTTTGATGGTGCTATCAGCTCTAGTCTCGATAGATGCGTAAGACTCTTGGTGGGCAGCGATGCGTAAGACCCTTGGTGGGCAACGGTGTTTCCCTCGCTGGCATAGGCTGGGAGGAAGACGTAGTATCGGATGCGTAAGACCCTTTGTGGGCAGACTTCTACGTGTTTACTGGGTTGTCAGCTTTCAGTATATTGGGATACTGTGGCTTACTGGTCGAAAAATTAATAAAATGAATAAATTTGAAATGAAAGGAAAAATGAGAAAGTAAAGAAAGAGTATAATGAGAATGAAAAGTAAAGTATTACCCAAGCTATCGGCTTTGGGGTGCGGTGTAGTATCTTAAAAGAATGGGAGTTAAGTGAATTGTATTATGAGATGTGAATAAATATTAAAGTAAGGTGTTATAAAGAAGAAAAAGAAGAATGTTAAAGAAAGGGTGTTATGAAATGAAAATGAAAAGTATAATACATTGTAGTATGAAATGAAAATGAGAAAGTAAAGAAGGCGCACGATATGAATTAAATATACGAAAGTTGAGAAAACATATGATGTGAAATGAGAATGGAAAATTAAAGCAAGTGTATTATGAGTTTAGAGTAAAGAGTAAATTAAATTATATTATCTGATAAGATTGAGAAAGTAAATAAAGTGAATGATATGAAATGAATATGAGAAAGTATAGAAAGTGCATAATACGAAATGAGAATGAAAAAGTAAATGAAGTATGTGTGTAGATTAATATGAATAAAATGAAGAAATTGTATTATGGGAATGTACGAGAAGTAAAGAAAATGTATTATGCATTATATTAATGAAAGTGAAGAAGATGTATTATGAGATTGAAATGTATAGTAAAATAAATTACGCAATGAATATTAAAAGCAAGTGGTATTATTTGATGAGAATGGTTGATAAAATAAAATCTGATTTGAAATGAGTTTGATGCACCTTGGAATTGTATCGAGGAACTACTCACCCACTGTTTCCATGAAAATGGTGTGAACTACCTGCCTTGGCACAACTTCCAGAGTGAATTGGTGGGTTGTAGATACGATAGTTGTATTGCGAGATGAAAAATAAAAAGTAAAGTAAATTGTAAAATGAAAATGAAAATAAAGAAAAGTAATAGCCGAGCTATCAGCTTGAAATGCGATGTTATATTACCCAAATTGTAACACCCCGAATTCCAAAATACAATTGACTTCGAAGTTCCACATGATCTTTACACTTCTTTCGTACAATTTTACAAGAAAATAAAAACTTTTCTTTCATCAGAGTTACATTACACTTGTACATTGTCACAGTGGAAGCAATTTTACAATAATTTACATGAAACAATATTTAAATCAATCTTGCGCAGCATATACACGTCAATTTGTCAAGCATCTTTACCCTACATATAAAACTATGGGCGCGTCAGTTCATTCAAATGACGAAATATTATACACGACCATCCTCTCTATGCCGAAAATAGTATAACGATTCTCATTACTTAGCAATCCACAAACTTGTTCACAAACAAAGCTAAAGGGACTATCCTATTGATGTCGTGTTGTGAATGTGCACTTAGTCCTTAATTCAATTATTTGTATTACATGATACTAATGCGCACTTGTTCAGAGTCTATGCAGCCCATACTACATAGGTCCGAGGGCAAGCCCTTAACCGTTCTTCATCTTGTAGGGTTCAATCCCTCGCCATGACTTAATCTACTACAGTAACTACGGTAAGTATCCTAGATGTTTTCTGATCTACGAACTCACGTCTAGGCGCCCTGGAGAGAATCCCAACGCACCGACACATGACTCATCATGCAGGCATCTTGTGGTAATTCAGCTCCTACCATAGACATGACACCACTCGCAGTCGTAAAACACCCCACGAGCATTGCCACCGGGACGGTACTCTGGAGCAGTATCCACGCCCTATCATGATGCATCATGGGACATCCTGTGAGTACTCTCACGCTGCCAATCCAGTGGCCCTCATACTCAATGTTTTTCTCTTACTTTCATCACATCTTCACTATGTATATAATCCTTAGTTTAATTGAATTATGAATAAAATCAACTCTTAGAATGTAGCACTCCCACTATACCGGTCTTATTCATTTAATTCACAGGACCTAACCTTGGTCTTCTCATTTCAAATATCATTTCATAATTCTTTCATTGCCGGTATAAGGCTTGGCTATACCCTAATTCTCAATTTCAACTCATAATTACAATATCGAGCTTTTCATACTCATAAGGTCTTTTAATAATTAATCACAATTCACATTTTATATTCATAACATTCATGTATTCATATTCATGGTACTTTTCATCATGTCAACCAATTTCAATTTCTCAAGTAAAATATCATGCATAACAATAAAAATGCAACATGCCACAATCGCTAGTTTATAACCCACATAATTCTATTTTAATCCATGCTAATTCCACAGTTCACATTTTCACTTAGTTCATACTTCACACTTTTCAAATTTCTTATTACCAAAATCTCATTTTAAACTTCTTAAACAATCCATTCGAACTTCAAAAGAAAACAATTTAAGTTAATAATTAAAATAAGTTCCTTCTTGTGAAAACGGTTTCACTTATACAAGGCCACAGGTAATAGGGATTTCCTCACAAAATATAGAAATTATTTGAAACTTCAGGCTAGTCGACTGTTAATCATGGCCAGTCGGCTATTCTGTGATGTTCTAAAGCTTAAAAATATAGTAATCAGAGAAGTCGACTGTCACATATGACCAGTCGGCTATTCTGTGATGATCTTTAAACTCAAAAATAAAACGATCAGGGCAGTCAACAGTTACAAAAGTCAGTCGACTGTTCTGTAAAAGCTTCGAACTATATATTTTTCATTTTTTCAGACCAGTCAAATGTTTCAACGTGATCGGTCGACTATGCTACTGGGTTTTTCAATTTCTCAAAAAATATTTTTTTTGTTCTTTTTCTTCTCTTTTTGAAACATAACTTTCCGGATTATAGCACACATAAAATTACAGCAACACAGCATTTTTATGAGTATTTTAACACTTTAAAACATGCATTTTAGCCTTAGTTTGTATTCCATGATCATAAGTTCGACATTCGAGAACTAGAGCATAATTCTTCATAATTAAAGACAGATTCCCACAAAAATCACAACAAAAATGTTTCTTTCTCACGATGTTTTTAGAACACAAAAATCATCCTTCTTAATGAATAAAACTCATATTTTTATCCACTAATTTACACATAATGCATTCAATCTTTTGTTCGCAAAAATAGAATCTTTTCATTTATTCTAATACTCATATGGCGCATATAATAATGGAAAGTTCTACTACAACAATTAACAATCATCTCTTAGTAAATTATTCCATCAATTCATCTCTAGCATAACATTCTACTTTAATACTTTAATCAACAAACATGGTTCTAATCTTTTTATAGTTAATCCACATAGTTTGCATTTAGAACATACTTAGCATGCATACTAACATTAAAAACAATGAGAACATTCACTTTTACTCATAATTAATAAATCTAGTAATCAAAATAACACACATCTAATAGTTTATCAATTCTCCTCTAATTAGGCAAACATGCATTTCATTTCAACTAGTTGTTTTATAATAACAATTCAATTTCATTCCTAGCATGATTTCTACTTTAGAAGTCATGAGAAACACCCACCTCTTTGAAGAAAAAGCCAACTAAAAGCTCCTAGAGTCCCCTAGAATGCGAGAGAGTGCCTTCTCCTCCTAGATTGCGATGCAAAAACTCCTTCTCCTTGCTTCCTTGCCAAAATCGAGAGCTCCAAGTGTGGGGGCATGAATGGCCGGCCTCCAATGGTACACACACACACTCACACTCACACTAATATATATCTCCTATATAATTTCTTCTTTCAATAGTTTCTTAGTGTAGAATACAAATAGATAGGGGGTATTTATACTAATTCTAGGATAAATTAGAGGGCTAGGATTCATTGGATAGTTATAGGATGGATGGCTAGAATAGGAGGGGAAGTTGTAGCAACCACCCACTCAAATAAACTACCCATGCACACACACCCACTCTCCCATTTCTCCATGCACAATTAGGCCTCAAAATAGTGTGCATTGCACACTACGTGCATGCACGTACCCCCTAGTACCCCTATTTGAAGTTTGTACAATTTTAATTAATCAAATTGTTCACATTTTGTGTCTACATTACAAGTTTGACCATTTAAATGATTAATTAAATTTGTGGGCTTCACAAATAGTGGACTTAGGCTTGTCCGCCGAATAATAAAATAATAAAATAATAGTTCATTAAAGTGAGCTCAAATTAAGAAAATAGTATTTTAGGCTTTATAAAATAGGCTTTTAGAAAAATAAAAGAAGAAAATAATTGTTCATACTATAAAATGAAACTTTATATATAAAAATAAATTAATAAATATACACATGAAATTTGCACGTGCACAACACGTGAAAATCAATATTTCCATTAAAATGAAAGTTTAGGGTATTACAACACTCCCTCCTTAGAATAGTTCCGTCCTCGGAACTACAATTAAGAGTGAGAAAACAAAACACAATAAGAAAATACAATCAAGTAAAGAGCTCAGGATGATCCTTCATCATCCTCTCCTCAGATTCCCTAGTAGCCTCTTCAACCAACTGGTTTTTCCAGACTACCTTGACCGTCGGTATCATCTTATTCCTCAAGACTTTCTCTCGACGATCAACAATCTCAACTGGAAGCTCAATGTAACTCAGATCTAACTACAAACCTTCTGGCACTTCGGGTAAATGATGACTTGGATCTGGAATGTAACCTCTTAGCATAGACACATGAAAGACATTGTGCACCTGAGACAACTCTTCTGGTAACTCAAACCGGTAAGTGGTCTTCCCGATCCTTTTCAATATCTTATACGGGCCTATGAACCTCGGGGCTAACTTTCCACCCTTGCCGAAACGGATCACGCCTTTGCTGGGTGATACCTTCAAAAAGAGAAAGTCACCAACCTCAAACTCAAGGTCCCTCCTCCGGTTGTCTGCATAGCTCTTCTGCCTACTCTGAGCTTCCACCAACCTCTTCCTGATCAGGTCAATCTTTTCAGAGGTCTGCTACACAATCTCAGGCCCAAACATCTGACGCTCCCCAACTTCGAACCAACAGACAGGCATCATGCACTTCCTACCATACAAAGCTCCGTACGGCGGCATCCCAATGCTAGTCTGAAAACTGTTGTTGTAGGCAAACTCCACCAAAGATAAGTGCCTTTCCCAACTGCCTCCAAAGTCTAGTACACAGCACCGAAGCATGTCCTCAAGAATACGGTTGACTCTCTCGGTCTGCCCATCGGTCTGGGGCTGAAAAGCAGTGCTGAAATCTGTCTTGGTACCCAAAGCCATCTAAAGACTCCTCCAGAAATGCGAAGTAAACCTCGCATCTCGATCAGACACAATGGTCAACGAAATACCATGAAGCCTGACGATCTCGCTAACATACATCTCAGCCAACTTGTCCATCGAAGTAGTGAGTTTCATCGCCAAGAAGTGAGCGGACTTGGTTAGTCGATCGACTTTGACCCAAATTGCATCATTGCCTTTAGGACTCTTAGGCAAACTCATGATGAAATCCATACTGATGTTATCCCACTTCCATTCCGAAATAGATAACAGTTGCAATAGACCTCCGGGTTTCTGATTCTCGGCTATGACTTGCTGACAAATCTCACACCTCGACACAAATTCAGCCACATCCCGCTTCAAACCTGACCACCAGAAATGTTGTTTAATGTCCTTATACATCTTGGTACTCCCAGGATGTACAGACAGAAGAGTAGCTTGTGCCTCCTGAAAAATACTTTCTTTCAAGTCCAACTGATTTGGAACACACAGCCTCTCACCAAACCACAGCACTTCATCCCTGATTTGAAATTCGGGCAACTTGCCAGTACCAACCTACTCCTTCATCTTCTGAATCTCTGCATCTTCATTCTGACTTGCAATAATCCTTTCGTTCAGCATCGGTTGAAGCCTCAACTGAGCTACAGATGATCCCAAACCTTGCAGAACAACTTCAATACCAGCCCGATCCAACTCCTCTGCCAGCTGCCTTTGAGTTGTAATCAAACCTACCAGACTGCTCTTGTTGCTAAGTGCATCAGCAACAACATTAGCCTTCCCAGGATGATACTTAATCTTTGGACGAATGTCCTCAAGTACCTCCAGCCATCCCCTTTGCCTCAGGTTCAGATCCTTCTGCTGATAGATGTACTTCAAGCTTTTGTGGTCTGTGTACATGTTCAGCTTCTCACCATACACATAGTGTCTCCATTGCTTCAAGGCAAAGATAATCGCAGCCAACTCCAGATCATGAGTCGGATAATTCTTCTCATGCGGTCTTAGTTGCCTAGATCCATAAGTGATTACTTTCCCTTCTTGCATTAAGACACAACCAAGCCCACGATGTGAAGCATCGCTGTAGGCATCATACTCAACACCTGCTCTAGGCAAAGCCAAAATGGGTGCAGTAGTCAGCTTCTCTTTCAACTACTGAAAGCTTGCCTCGCACTGTTCGGTCCACTTGAAATTCACATTCTTCTTGGTCAGACCAGTGAGCGACACGGCTAGCTGAGCGTAGCCCTGGATAAATCTCCTGTAATATCTAGTTAATCCAAGAAAACTCCTGATTTGCTTTACTGTAGTAGGCCTTGCCCAATCTCTCACTGCCTCTATCTTCTGAGGATCAGTTGCCACTCCCTCCTTAGAAAGGATGTGACCTAAGAATGCCACTTCAGATTTCTAGAAATCACACTTGGATAACGTGGCATACAACTCATGCTTCTGAAGCTTCCTCGAAACTGCTGCCAGATGCTCCGTGTGCACCTCCTCCGACTTGGAGTACACGAGAATATCATCGATAAACACCACGACAAAAGAATCAATGAACGGCCTCAGAACTCTGTTAATCATATCCATGAAGATTGTAGGCACATTTGTCACCCCAAACAGCATAACTAAGAATTCGTAATGTCCGTGTCGAGTTCTGAACGCAGTCTTGTGCACATCTTCAGCTTTCACTCGAACTTGATGATATCCTGATCGAAGATCTATTTTGGAGAAAATAGCTGCTCCTTATAGACGATCGAACAATTCATCAATTCGTGGAATCAGATACTTATTCCGAACAATGACCTTATTCAGCTCTCGGTAATCGATGCACATCCTCATCAAACCATCCTTCTTTACCAAAAGCACCGGCGCTCCCCAAGGTGACGCACTCAGTTGAATAAAGCCCTTCTCCAACAGTTCCTCAATCTGCCGTTTGATCTCATCCTGCTCCACAGGTGCCATCCTATACGAAGCCTTAGAAATAGATGCACTCCCTGGATGAATAGTGATGCTAAAATCCACATCACGATGCAGGGGTAACCCAGGCAAATCTTCCAAGAACACAGTCGGATAATCTCGAACCACAGGAATCTGTTGCACCTCTGTAGGAATCCCTCTCTTCTGGCTGATAGCAGCAGCCAGATCTGAACATCTCCTCTTCCCTTGGAAAATGACTTCAGGTCCACCAGGAGCCTTCACTGTTACTGTCTTGGTCTTGCACTCGATGTTCGCACTGTACACTGACATCCAATCAATGCCAATAATAACATTGACTCCCAAAACATTCAGCTCGATTAGATCGATCCCGAAAATTCGATCTCCAATCACGATCTCGCAGTTAGCATAGTACCGATCAGTGGTTAGAGTCTCCCCTGATGGAGTAGCTACTGCTAAAACCTTGCCCGAAAATATCTTCGGTTCAACTCCCAGAACTTTATCAAACTTAGGTGATACAAAAGTATGAGAGAACCCAGTATTGAACAAAACAACAGCTTTCTTTCCATTCAGAATAAGTTCTCCTGTTACATAACACACACTCGTCATATAAAAGTTCACTAATTAACGGAAAAAAGAGACAACTAAAAATATTCCTAAACATCCTCTCTCATACCAGTGATGACGTGATCCACCTCATCAGCGTCAGCTTCAGTCAAGGTAAATACATGCCCCTACTGGTACGGCTTCTTCCCGGCCTACTGAGTTGGTCGATTGCGGACGACATCCTGCAGTTTGGGGTAATGAGACTTGTAGTGGCCTGTCTCTCCATAGTTGAAAAAAGTCACTGGAGGTCTCGCCCAAGTATTCCCGGGTCTTCCTGCCACTTGAACAGCGTTCGCACCCGTAGGCTTGAACCTTTGAGCCGGTGGCTGTCCCCTGGCATTGCCAGCAACTGCGGGCCACTTTCTTGCATTCCAGTTGTTCCTCCGATTCTGAACAGCGTGGAACTGCTCCATGTCTGCCTCCGTGGCTGTCGCTCGTTTCACCAGCTTGTTAAACCTCCTGATACCGAGGGGTATCATCCTGGATCTCAAACTTGACCTCAACCCATGCTCGAACTTTCGAGACTTCTTCGCCTCATCCATCACCAACTCGGGAGCATATCTTGAGAGCTGAGTGAATCTGGTCTCATACTTCCTAACCGACATGCCATCCTGCTGCAGCAATAGAAACTCCATGGCCTTCTTCTTCTGGACGTCCGAAGGAAAATAATGACTGCAGAATTCCTCCAAGAATTCCTCCCAGCTAAGAACCAAGCCTCCCATCATCCATCGACTGCCACCATACAGCCGCATCCTTCTCGAATTACAGAGTCACCAACTTCACCTTGCTGCCCTCCGGAGTCTCCAAGACTTCAAAGATAGGCTCTACCTGTCGGATCCAATTATCAGCCGTGTCAGGGTCTGACTTCCCCTCAAACACCGGGGGTTTCATCCGTTTAAATGATTCCACGAGTTTGATTGCTTCGGGTACTGGATTCGCAGACACCCTTTCCTGATTCTAATTCATGGCAATGGCATTGAGTGTCTGATAGACCCTCGCTAGCTCCGTTTCCAAGTCCAGACCTTCACCATTCCGAGCTCGTCTTCCCACCATATTCTGATGCAAAAGGTCCATTAAATTCGAAGTATAAACATGAACTTTTAAGTCAACTCTTCATTTCATTAAATTTCAAACTTTATATATTCGAATTTAAAACATTTCTGACATCAAAATGAAAGCAGTAGATGATACAACGGTCTAACTCCTATGGTTCCTCTTGTCTTCACGAAGCTCTTCCCGTAGTTCCTCCACTTCTTCCTTCAGTACATCGGTCATGTTTTTCCTCTTCTCCAGTTCCCAAACATGATGACTGAGAACTGCAAAATCATCCTTGCGCTTCGCCAATTGAGACTCTAGTAGTCCGACTCTCTCCCGTAGAGTCTCTACCTGCCTCTAAAGAGACACAATGAGATTTCCCGGAACTGGTTCTTCTTCGTCAGAAGAATCATCAGATGAATTCGGAGGTGGAGTGATCTCTCGGGACTCAGGCCATTCCTCTTCTACTTTTTCGGGATCTTCCTCGTCTGAATCTGCTTGCCCGGGGTAGTAATCTTCCTCAATAATGTGCCAATTGTCATCTCCAGCTGGGTTGAAGTGGTTCACCATCTTAAAGATAGAGAGGAAGAAGAAGCATAAATCATAGAGCAACACAAATATAAATGACTTACATTTAAATCTCTAGAATCAACACACGCTCTAATGTCCACTTCTAGGGTGTCGTTCCTTATAAATTTGTACTACTTAGAAACATGCTCTGATACCACTCTGTAACACCCCAAATTCTAAAATACAACTGAATTCAAAGTTCCACAGGATCTTTACACTTCTTTCGTATAATTTTACAAAGAAATAAAAACTTTTCTTTCATCAGAGTTACATTACACTTGTACATTGTCACAACGGAAGCAATTTTACAATAATTTAAATGAAACAACATTTAAATCAATATTGCGCAGCATGTACACTTCAATTTGTCAAGCATCTTTACCCTGTATATAAAACTATGGGCGTGTCAGTTCATTCAACTGACGAAATATTATAAACGGCCATCCTCTCTATGCCGGAAACAGTATAATGATTCTCATTACTTAGCAATCCACAAACTTGTTCACAAACAAAGCTAAAGGGACTATCCTATTGATGTCGTGTTGTGAATGTGCACTTTGTCCTTAATGCAATTATTTGTATTATATGACACTAATGCGCACTTGTTCAGAGTCTATGCAGTCCATACTACATAGATCCGAGGGCAAGCCCTTAACCGTTCTTCATCTTATAGGGTTCAATCCTTTGCTATGACTTAATCTACTACTGTAATTACGGTAAGTATCCTAGATATTTTCTGACCTACGAACTCATGTCTAGGCGCCCTGGAGGGAATCCCAATGCACTGACACATGACTCATCATGCAGGTATCCTGTGGTAATTTAGCTTCTACTATAGACATGACACCACTCGCAGTCGTCAAGCATCCCACGAACATCGCCACCGGGATGGTACTCTGGAGCAGTATCCACGCCCTATCATGACGCATCATGGGACATTCTGTGAATACTCCCACGCCGCCAATCCAATGACCCTTATACTCAATATTTTTCTCTTACTTTCAACACATCTTCACTATGTATCTAATCCTTAGTTTAATTGAATCATGAATAAAATCAACTCTTAGAATGTAGCACTCCCACTATATCGGTCTTATTCATTTAATTCACATGACCCAACCTTGGTCTTCTCATTTCAAATATCATTTCACAATTCTTTCATTGCCGGTATAAGGCTTGGCTATACCCTAATTCTCAACTTCAACTCATAATTACAATATCGAGCTTTTCATACTCATAAGATCTTTTAATGATTAATCACAATTCACATTTCATACTCATAACATTCATGTATTCATATTCATGGTACTCTACCTAACTCATCATGTCAACTAATTTCAATTTCTCAAGTAAAATATCATGCATAACAATAAAAATGCAACATGCCACAATCACTAGTTTATAACCCACATAATTCTATTTTAATCCATGCTAATTCCACAGTTCACAATTTCACTTAGTTCACACTTCACACTTTTCAAATTTTTCATTACCAAAATCTCATTTTAAACTTCTTAAACAATCCATTCGAACTTCAACAGAAAACAATTTAAGTTAATAATTAAAATAAGTTCCTTCTTGTGAAAACGGTCTCACTTATACAAGGCCACAGGTAATAGAGATTTCCTCACAAAATATAGATATTATTTGAAACTTCAGGGCAGTTGACTGTTAATCATGGCCAGTCGGTTGTTCTACGAGGTTCTAAAGTTCGAAAATAAAGTCATCAGAGAAGTTGACAGTCACATATGACCAGTCGGCTGTTTTGTGATGATTTTTAAACTCAAAAATAAAACGATCAGGGCAGTCGACTGTTACAAAAGTCGGTCGACTGTTCTGTAAAAGATTCGAACTATATATTTTTCATTTTTTCAGACCAGTCGACTGTTTCAACGTGATCGATCGACTATGCTACTGGGTTTTTCAATTTCTCAAAAAATGTTTTTTTTGTTCTTTATCTTATCTTTTTGAAACATAACTTTTCGGATTATAGCACACATAAAATTACAGCAACTCAGTATTTTTAAGAATATTTTAACTCTTTAAAACATGCATTTTAGCCTTAGTTTGAATTCCATGCTCATAATTTCGACATTCGAGAACTAGAGCATAATTCTTCATAATTAAAGATAGATTCCCAAAAAAATCACTACAAAAATGTTTTCTTTCTCACGTTGTTTTTAGAACACAAAAATCATCCTTCTTAATGAATAAAACTCATATTTTTATCCACTAATTTACACATAATGCATTCAATCTTTTGTTTGCAAAAATACAATCTTTTCATTTATTCTAATACTCATATGGCACATATAACAATGGAAAATTCTACTACAACAATTAACAATCATCTCTTAGTAAATTATTCCATCAATTCATCTCTAGCATAACATTCTACTTTAATACTTTAATCAACAAACATGGTTCTAATCTTTTTACTAGTTAGTCTACATAGTTTGCATTTAGAACATACTTAGCATGCATACTAACATTAAAAACAACGAGAACATTCACTTTTACTCATAATTAAGAAATCTAGTAATCAAAATAACACACATCTAATAGTTTATCAATTCTCCTCTAATTAGGCAAACATGTATTTCATTTCAACTAGTTATTTTATAATAACAATTCCATTTCATTCCTAACATGATTTCTACTTTAGAAGTCATGAGAAACACCCACCTCTTTGAAGAAAAAGCCAACTAAAAGCTCATAGAGTCTCGTAGAATGCGAGAGAGTGCCTTCTCCTTCTAGATTGCAATGCAAAAACTCCTTCTCCTTGCTTCCTTGCCAAAACCGAGAGCTCCAAGTGTGGGGGAATGAATGGCCGGCCTCCAATGGTACACACACACACTCACACTCACACTAATATATATCTCCTATATAATTTCTTCTTTCAATAGTTTCTTAGTGTAGAATACAAATAGATAGGGGGTATTTTTACTAATTCTAGGATAAATTGGGAGGCTAGGATTCATTGGATAGTTATAGGATGGATGGCTAGGATAGGAGGGGAAGTTTTAGCAACCACCCACACTCAAATAAACTACCCATGCACACACAGCCACTCTCCCATTCCTCCATGCACAATCCGGCCTCAAAATAGTGTGCATTACACACTACGTACATGCACGTGCCCCCTAGTACCCATATTTGAAATTTGTACAATTTTAATTAATCAAATTGTTCACATTTTGTGTCTACATGACAAGTGTGACCATTTAAATGATTAAATAAATTTGTGGGCTTAGCTTGTGGGCCAAATAATAAAATAATAAAATAATAGTTTATTAAAGTGGCCTCAAATTAAGAAAATAGTGTTTTAGGATTTATAAAATAGGCTTTTAGAAAAATAAAAGAAGAAAATAATTGTTCATACTATAAAATGAAACTTTATATATAAAAATAAATAAATAAATATACACATGAAATTTGCACGTGCACAACACGTGAAAATCAACATTTCCATTAAAATGAATGTTTAGGGTATTACACAAATTCTACTTGGGGTGCGGTGATTATTACCTAGGTTATCGGCTTGGTGGTGGAAATAATTGGAACGACTTGCCTCGGCAAAAACCTAAGGTAGAATGAGTACATAAATTGGTAAAAGAGTTAGAATGTAACATCCTAAAATTTTCAAATAATTAAATATAAAGTTTTTCATTTGTTTTCACGTGTTTTGCACGTGTAATTTAATATGTGTATTTAGCTTTAAAAATTATTCCTATGTGATGAATAAATATTTTCTTCTCTTTTAAAATTAAAGCATATTATTAATCTTTAGGCCTAATAGTCTAATTCTAGTGTTGGTAAACGGGTCTGGCAGGCCGGGTCGGGTCGAACCCGCCCGGGTTTGCACCCAAATTGGGTGGGTTCGGGCTGGGCTTGGTCGAAGACGTGAATTCGCGACTCGCCCAACCCGTGAACCCTTTCAGGTCCAGCCCGGGTCGGGTCAGATCGGGTCGCAGGTTGGCCCTGCTAGAGTTAATTCTTTTTTTACTTAAAAAAATGTAATTTTAATAACAGACATAACAAATTTTAATAATAAATAAGATTGAAAGAGTGAAATTGCCACACAAAAAAAAAGATACATTATTCATATGATTTCAACTTATACAAGTTTCACAATTTGTAATAAGAAATAAAGATTTTCTACAAATTTATTTTATACAATAACAAATTTCTTATATACAATTTTAATTTACTTAAATTTTTCTAATTTTAAATAACAAGCAAAGATTTAATACAACTTTTTTTATCTATTTACAATTGTCTTCAATTTGATGGCCTTCAATTTGTTGTTGTTGACTTGTTGTTGTTGGTCTTGAATTCTTCATTTTGGTTGCTGTTGTTGTTGTTGTTCTTCTTCTTCCGACGAGGTGCTCCCACCTGTGGACGTCGATAATACTTTTCCTTAGGTCCTATCTTCAGCCTTCAGCTACTCTTCTGTACAGACGAGCATCTCTAACGATTGGGTCTTCAAGCGATTCCTGTAATCAGTTAGAACCCTGGCACTTGTAGAAAATGCACTTTCAGAAGTAGCTATAGAGACAAGAGGAGTTAGTAAATATTTAGGCATATATTTAAGAATACTGTAAGTGTGTTCATAGTCTTCTTACCATTGTAAAATATCTAGTGAAGAACTAAAAGACTCAGAATCTTGTTGGTAATACCAATTTAATTCATTTGGTTGATAGGTTTTTTTGATTGAATTTGTGCAAGTAAATCAAATGTTCTATCATCAAATTTACTCTTACCCTTACCTTTAGAAGTAGCAGAAGAAGAACTAACTAAAGATGTTATACTACTAGAAGTAAAATATCTATCATAATAATCATACAAGTTATTTAATGTTGATTCAAATTTAACTAAAAAAGAAGCGTAATCAATTTCTTTATCATCATCCCAAGTAAATTAAAAGGCATTTCAATTAAACTCTTCGTACCTTCTAATTTGATACGAGGATCCATCACAATAGCAACACAATACAACATAGGAGGAGGGTTAAAATACTTCAAAAATTTTGCGTATGCAGGTTTTACAGTATCACCAACAAAAGCATCATTGATTATTTCTTTAAAAATTTGCATCATAGTAACTATTGAAATAAAAATGCTACTAGAAATAGATTCATAAGATTTTGAAAATTTGAAAGTTGCAATTTTAAAAGGTTCTAAAAATTTCAATAAAGATTCGGCATAAAACCAATCGACGGATGTCATTTCAAAAATTTGCATATTTTTTGCAATACAAAAATCATTTATAGATACTTTATATTCAGTAACAACATGTAGCAAGTCAAAAGAAGAGTTCCATCGGTGTTTAACATCCTTTGGAAATTTTCTAAAAGGTACATTTTTAAGCCTACACCAAGCTTTCCATTCTTGAAATATGGTGCCACTTAATGCAATAAAATGTACACAATTTCTAGTTTTAACTATATATGGTTCGGCTATTTTTAATACATCTTGAACACATAAGTTTAATATATGACATGCACATCTAACATGAAAAATATTGCCAGATGGAGGGTTTAATGTAGTTTTTAAAATACTAATTGATGCATTGTTGTTAGATGCATTATCAAAACTTATACACATAACTTTATCGCGAATATGAAAAACTTCACAAATTTCTAAAATACGGTTTGCAATTTTATTGCCACTATGGGGATAGGGCAACGCGGCAAGTGAGATGATTCTTTTTTGAAGAATCCAATCACTGTCGGTCCAATGACAGGTTATTCCCATCATTGAAATATTGTTGCAACCCGTCCAACAATCGGAAGTTAAACTAACTCTACAAGTTAAACTCCATAAAATTGCAATCAAAGCTTCCCTCATTTTATTGTACATTTTAAAACAATTTGATTTGTAAGTATTCCTAGGGATTATTCTAAAATGAGGGTTTAAGGCGGTTTGAATAAAATTTTCCAAGTCCCTATTCTCGGGATAGGAAAACGGTAACTCTTCCTTGATTACTAATTGGGCCATTTTCCGACGAACAAGTTCGGGATCATAAGGGTGGCTATCAACTAGACCGGTCCTAGGGTGGATATTTTGTTGGCCGGGTAGGTCAACAAGAAGTTCTTTATGCACATTTAGGATGTGTTGCTTAATTGTACCCGTGCCCTCACCCCTCTTCCATTTGTATGACTTCGAACATGTTTTACACACTTTTAAACCTACACCCGGTACATTTTTGTCAGGAATATAATCATAAAATTTGTGCCAATCACTACTTTCCCCTCTAGTTTTCCTACTAGTAGCCGGTTGTTTTGTTTCGGTGGCTTGTTGTTGTGGTTCTTCTTCTAATTCTCTGTCTCCTACAAACTCATCGTGTGTACCCCATTGTTGGGGAGGAGGATTAGGGTAGTCTTCGATGGGACAATTGGAGGCCTACGGAAAGTGCCGGTGGAATCTTGTCCACTTTAGCTACGGCCGCTACCGCGTAATCTAGACATGTTGATATGTAGTAGTGTATGTAAAAAAATTAAACACAATGTAGGCATGATAAGTTACAAAAAAAAAATCTAGAAAACAAGAGGGTTGGGAGAGAAGATCAAAAAACCAACAAACAAATATGATACAAAAATTATAACTACAAAAAAAATAAAAAAAAGAAGAAAAGGGATAGGAATTTTTGATACCGTTCACCGTGGATACTCGTATATAAAAAAACCCGTAAAAATAAGAATAGAAGTAGATGTAGAAGTTCAGAATTGGAGGCTTGAAGAGAGCTTGGAGGAGAGTTGAAGACTTGATCACTTGAAGGAGTGTTGAAGACTTGAAGACGTAGTTGAATTTTGAGTTCGATACGATCGGAATTTGTCATTTGATCGTGTATATCTTGCTACCTTGTCTGTTGAATTGTTCACAAATTGAAATGAATTAAGTAATAATAGTAGAGAGAGTAAGGGAGTAAGGTGTGAATTTTTTGTTTAGGTTTTAGGGGTATTTATAAGGGAAAAAAACCAAATTAAAATACCAAAAAAAAAACCCAAAATAACAGCTAAATGAGCCGTTGAAGGCGCTCGGGTTGGGGGATCAGCCTGTTGGACCCGCGGGTCGAACGATTGATCCGTGCAGGTCAAACGGTCGACCCGTACGGGTCAAACGGTTCGCAACCTGTGGGCGGGTCGAGTACTGTGCATCCGGATTATCGGGCCAGGTTTACCGGGTTAAATTCGCTATTTTATGACCCGGGTCGACCCGTTTTCGTTAACAGGTTCGACCTGAACCCGAACCGGAATTCGTGGGCCGGGCTAAACGAACAGGTCGCAGGTCGACCCGGCCCGTTCGTCATCCCTATCTAATTCTAGCCCACTTAAATTAATTAATTAATTAATTAAAGAGCCCATGGACTTTAGATCACCTAATTAGCCCACTAATTAATTATAATATTAATTAAGACAACTTGTAGGGTAGTCATGATCAAGTAACAAATAAATTAATAACTAAATGAACAAACACTAGTGTGCATATGATGGCACGTGCATTGCACATGCACGTGCAATGGGGACAAGGACTAGGCCGGCCATAGCTTGAGTGGGAGGAATGGAGTGAGTGGTGAGGTGGTTACTTGATGATGGGTAGTTCTTCTAAATCCCAAAGGTATCATAGCCTTCCATCTAAACTCATCTCAACCCTTCATTCACTCTTAAAATGTGTATAAATACCCCTTCTTGTCACTATTGTCATTTGCATTAGAAATTTTAAAGAGAAAGAGAAAGAGAAAGAAAGAGACATTTGTGAGGAAAAGATTGAGTGAGAAAAGAATTTTGTGTGAGAAAAAGAAATTGTGTGTGTTCCATTCCCATTTGGAGGCCGGATAGCATCAAAGAGGAGGAGGTTTCAGTGGCACATTAAGGAGGAGAAGTCTCGGTTCGTGTGGCACAAACTAGGAGGAGAAGGGAGATGATCGTGCTTTCAAGGAGTTCTTTAGGAGTTTTTCATTTGTTTCTTCAAAAGGTGGGTGATTTCTCTAACTTCTAATATAGATTCCGTGCTAGGATTTTAATTTGTGAATATGTTAGAAACAAATAGAAAAGTTCTCATATACTTGCTTGAAGAGACTACTAAGAAAGATATGAAGCTTTAGTTTATCTACATGAAAAAGTTAGTAAAATGAGTTGAAATGTGTTAATTAAGACTTCTCATGATGCTTTATTAATATATGTCATGCTAGATTACATAAAATTTGATAAATCATTCTTGTATAAAATTGTGCTTGTGAATGAATTGTAGAATGCAAAATAATATCCATGGATTGTGAAATAGATTGATTAGTTGCACTAAGTGTTGATTTTAATTGTATTGTATGAGTAAGTTTATATTCACTTGATTTTCAAATACATGGTCCCTTTTGAATCATAAGAAATGAGTTAGTTTCTTTTTTTTAAAAAAGATAAAAATATAACTTAAGGGCATTGACTATGATAATGATTGAAAAATCGAATAAACACAATGTGAATAAATGGGGAACAAGTAGATAAAAAGATTAATCTAGAAAAGGAATTTTTCAATGTCGAAAAATGTATGAATGTTCCACTTTCAAAAGAAATAAGAGAAACAGTCTACTATGTGGTTAAAATGAGAAATTTGGAAATCTAAGAAAATATAATATACAGTTTTTCATAGAAATACATTCTGGAAAAAGATTTAGATTTTTATAAGTACAAATTGATTGAAAATAGAGTTTATTAAAGGAAGAACTCGATACATTACAGTCCATACAAAAAGTATTTAACCAGACCTTATATCAGATAGTCACTCAAGACCTACTGGTCTTCGGGTGCGTTTTGGGTATGTTACTGTAGCTGAGCGGAGACTCTGGTATTGGATTTGAGTCTTGCAAGGGACTCTGTTTTACTGAAAATTCGATATTTAATCAAATCCCAAAACTGGACATTAAGTACAAACTAAGTTCCTTTCATATCAGTTGGTCACTCTTGGACTTCTGGTCTTTGGGTGGCTTTGGGGCGGTTACTATTCATAGGAGAGGGCATTGGTCTGGGTTCGAATCCGGCCCTGGCCTTTTATTTGTGGTTAATGATTTTTTTTAACTTATTTCGATTTTTTTATAGTATTTTAAGTGTATACAAATTGAGAAAAATACAAGAATTCTTCTAAAATTACCTAGACTTCATAAAAATTATTTCTACCATATTTGACATAATATAATAAGAATTAGAAGTAATTTTGAGAAGAAGAATTTGATAAACATTCTTAGATTATGACTTAATTAATTAAAGAAAACGAATATTTTGAAGGTAAATAATTTTTGTGTATAGGTTAAAATTGAGATTGTCAACATGGAAAAATTGAGTAGGATAATAAATGGATTTCGTTGATTAAATATAAGCAAGTGTGTATGGAAAAAAAAACAAAAAGGATTATGATGAAATGTGGAAAATTAGGAGTATAAACATTCATTTTTGGGGAACATGAAAAGAGATTGAAACTAGAGTTTAGCTAAGTCCTTACATCGGCATGAATGAGATTTGAAAGATAAATGTGATAATAAAAGTCCAAGATTCGGTCGTGGTTAACAATTGATATTTAAGACCGATGTAGAGGTAACTCTAATTCTAGAGTGTTAATTTTTAATCATGATTCAATTATCTAAGGATTAGACACATAGTGGAGATGTGATGAAAGTAAGAGAAAAACACAAGTATGAGGGCCTCGGATCTACGATGTGAGAGTGTTCATAGGATGTCTATGTGATGCATCATGTCAGGACGTGAATACATCTCCAGAATATCGGGACCGTGGCGACGCTTTTGGGGTGCATGGTGACTACGTAGTGCCATCGTTCCATGGTGGAGGCGAATTGTCCATAGGATGTTTGCATGATGCGTCATGTCATGACGTTGGATTCCCTCCAGGATGTCTGGACTTGGGCTCGTAACTCACAGAGCATCTAAGATACTTATCGTTGTTACCGTAGTAGTTAAACTCATACCGAGCGATCCAACCCTACAAGCTGAAGTACGATTAAGGGCTTGCCCTCGGACCTATGTAGTATGGGATGCATAGAATCTGAACAAATGTGCATTAGTATCATTAAATATGAATAACTACATTAAGGACTAAGTGCACAGCCACACACGACATCAATAAGATAGTCCTCCTTAGTTTTGTTTGTGAACAAGTGTGTGCTTTCCAAGTATGCGAAATTGATGTATTATATACTAGCGTTAGTTGTATGCAACTTACGTGCCCACAGTTTCTATGCAGGATAAAACGAATGAAAAGACCAAAGAGGAATGCTGCTTAAAGAATTGTTTCAAGTGTTATTTTATTCATGTAATATGTTGTAATTTGCTTCCCCTGTATTGATGTAAACATTATTGTATAAGAAGTTTTAAATTTCCTTGTAAAATTGTACGAAGTGAAGTGTAAAGATCCTGTGGAACTACAAATTTAGGCTTATTTGAAATTCGGGGTGTTACAGAGTGGTATCAGAGCCACGCTTCTAAGTAGTACAAATTTATAAGGAATGACATCGTAGAGTGGACATTATAGTGTGAGTTGGGTATGGATATTTAAATGTAAGCTACTTACATTTGTGTTGCTCTATGATTGATGCTTCTTCTTCTCCCTCCCTAAATATGGGGAACCACCACGACCCCGCAGGCGATGATGATTGGCACATAATCGAAGAGGACTACTATCCTGGACAAGGAGAATCTTATGAAGAAGATCCCGAGGAGTATGAAGGAGAATGGCCCGAGTCCCGAGAGATCACTCTGCCTCCGGACTCATCGGACATTTCATCTGACGAGGAAGAGCCAGTTCCGAGAGGTCTCATCGAATCTCTTCATAGGCAAGTGGAGACTCAGAAGGAGAGAGCAGATCAATTGCTGGCCCAGTGTGCAAAATTCAAGAAGAACATTGCAACCCTCAGTCATCGTGATTGGAAACTTGAGAAGAGAAAGAACATGTATGATGTGCTGAAGGAAGAAGTGGCAGAACTATGAGAAGAGCTTAGGAAAGCCAAGAGGAACTGTAGGGATTAGAATGTTGTAACATCTCAATGCTTTTCGCTAGATGTCAGAAGATGTTTTAAATTTGAATGTACAAAGTTTGAATTCAATGAAATGAAAGAGTTGATTTAAATTTAGGTTTTCTACTTCGAATTTAATGGATCTTTTGAATCAGAATATGGCTGGAAGAAGATCAAGGAATGGAGAAGGACCCAGTTGTGGACTCGCCTTGGAAACGGAGTTGGCTAGAGTCTATGAACCAAAACCATAGGGGGGTGCCTACAAATCCAGTCCCTGAGGCGATCAAACTTGTGGCATCATTCAAGTGGATTAAGCCACCAATGTTTGAAGGGAAGTCAGACCCATACGCAGCTGAAAATTGGATTAGGAAAGTCGAGACTATCTTTAAAGTCTTGGAAACTCCACAAGGTAGCAAGGTGAAAATGGCTACATTGCAGCTTGAGAAGGATGTAGCTGTATGGTGGCAGTCCATGAAGCGGACTATGGGAAATGGTGTTATCGGCTAGGAGGGATTCTTGGAAGAGTTCCGCGGTCACTACTTTCCGTCCGATGTCCAAGAGAAGAAAGCGATGGAGTTCCAGCACTGCAGTAGGGAGGCATGTCTGTCAGCGAGTATGAGACAAGGTTTACTCAACATTCGAGGTATGCACCCGAACTTGTGATGGACAAGGCAAAGAAAGCTCAGAAGTTCGAACACGGATTGAGGCCGAGTCTGAGATCGAGGATGATATCCCTTGGTATCAGGAGGGTTGACAAGCTAGTCAAGCGATCTACAGCTACAAAGGAGGATATGGAGTAGTTTCATGCCGCCCAGAACAGGAAAAACAATTAGAATGTCGGGAAAAGGCCCGCAGTTTCTGGGAATGTCAGGGGGCAGCCGCCAGCTCAAAGGTTCAAACATACGGGGGTGAACGCTGTCAATGTGGCTGGAAGATCCGGAATTGTTTGGGTAAAACCTCCTGTGACTTGTTTCAATTGTGGAGAGACAGGCTGCGAGATGTCAAAGGTTCAAACAAATCTCAATGCCCCAAGCTGCGAGATGTCTCCCGAAATGGACCAACGCAGCAAGTTAGGAAGAGGTCGTACCAGCAGGGGCGAGTATTTGCCTTGACTGAGGCCGGCTGATGAAGTGGATCACGTTATTACTGGTATGAGGGCGGATGTTTAGAATTTTTTGTTGCACTTTTCCCTGTTTATTTAGTAAAGAGTGTTATGTAATGGGAGTGTGTTATGTAATAGGAGAACTTTTATTAAATGGAAAGAAAGCTATTATTCTGTTCGATACTGGATCCTCTCATACTTTTGTATCTCCTAAATTTGCTAAAGTCTTGGGAGTCGAACCGAAGGTCGTTCCAGGCAAGATCCTAGCAGTAGCTACTCTATAAGGGGAGACTTTAACCACTGATTGGTATAATGCAGACTGCGAGATCGAGATTGTAGACAGGATTTTTGGGATTGATCTGATCGAGTTGAATATCCTAGGTGTCGATGTTATCATTGGCATTGATTGGATGTCGGCGTGCATTGCGAACATCGAGTGTAAGACCAAGGAAGTAACAGTGAAGGCTCCAGGAGGTCCTGTAGTCACTTTCCAGGGGAAGAAGAGATGTTCAGGTTTGGTAGCAGCTATCAGCAAGAAGAAGATTCCGGTGGAGGTGCAGCAGATTCTAGTGGTTTGGGATTACCCAACTGTGTTCTTGAAAGATTTGCCCGGGTTACCCCCGCATCATGATGTAGAGTTCAGCATCATTATTCAGCTAGGATTACACCTCTTTCCAAGGCACCGTATAGGATGGCGCCTGAGGAGCAGGATGAAGTTAAGCGACAGATTGAGGAGCTCTTAGAGAAAGGTTTTATTCAGCCGAGTGCGTCACCTTGTGGAGCACCGGTACTATTGGTGAAGAAGAAGGATGGGTTGATGAGGATTTGCATCGATTACCGGGAGCTAAATAAGGTCATTATTCAGAATAAATATCCTATTCCACGAATCGATGACCTGTTCGATCGTCTTCAAGGAGCAACTGTTTTCTCCAAAATAGACCTTCGATCGGGATACCATCAGGTTCGAGTGAAAGTGGAAGATGTGCATAAGACTGTCACGCCTCGCTTCCCAAAAAAGAATACGGAATACGGATACGTGACTAAGCCCAGTGAATGACTTTCATCATCCATAAACTGTCAAGATCTTTACAACATTTCACAGGAATAATCAGAGTAGGAAGCAAGAGAAGTCAACCACACATGCATATACGAATCAATATACCAATAGAATTTACTTGAGACAAAGCTTAATAAATTTCAAATAAACTAGATCTGAACAAGTCAATAAACCTGGGTCACATTACCCAAAATAAAATAATCCAAGTAACAGATACAATTATTCAAATAAGCAACAGGAAATAATAATAGCGAAAACTTCAGCATCTAAAATCTCAGATCACCTACTCCATCGGGTAGCTGATCTCAATTATCTGCAATTTAGCAAATTACAGGAAGAGGAAAAGAAAATAAAACTCCCATTAATGCAAGTTACGGACCGCTTGTAATGCAGACACAAGTATAGGAAATGATAAACAAATATAGAGTATCAGCAGAAACAAACATAGCATGGAATAGATTTGACAGAGAAAAACAGAATGTCTAACATGAATCAGAAAACAGAATCAAGTAACATGGTATGCTAACAGGTACAGGTGATATGTAACAGATGTCAAGTATTAGATGGTATGCATACAGATATACAGATAACAGATGTCAGGTAACAGATACAGGTAAAAGATACATGTAACAGATGTTAGGTTATTACAGGTCTTGTGTTTAATTCTATCTAGGTAGCGATTCATGCTTCCCAAACTTTTACTACATGGTTGCTACATTCAAACAAGCTCTGTTTAGATTTTGTAGGAGATTCTATAGGGCCGTGTACTCAGGTATCAGACGGATAGATAGTAGATGCAGATCCAGACAAACAGATAGAAACAATAGGGTCTCTTCTGAGTACACCTTCCTATAGGGAAGTATGCAGTCAGGTAATCAGACAGATTCGTGTATCATGTAGTCATGAACATGTAACAGATAATAGATAATCCTATGGGAAACACGGGTCCCCCTTCCAAGTACACATTTCTATATTATCCACTACTAGATCTTTCCCATAACCATCGCTTGGTTATTTGTTATTATTATCAGAAAAGCATGCATGTGTCACAAAACAGAGCAAGAATAACATGGTATAAATAGGTAAAAAGTTCAGATTGAAAGATAAATATGTACAGGTGATAGACAACACATGAAATGATAGAACAATGAAAATTATAGTTCAGGACAGCAAGACAGTACTGCACTAAATCTGGAATTCCTGTTGCTACAAATGTGCAAACCTGGATCCATCAGAAAATCTGGAAAATAGAATCTCAGCCAAATCCAGCAAATATATATAAGTCATATGGTATTTCACAAAAATAAGACTCAGAACAGATTTGTATCCAGAAAACATGTTAAGCCAAAAATCAGAAGTTCGTATTCATAAATAGGAAAACAACATAAAAACTTACTGATTAAATTCACTAAAATTCTGGGGTATTCCTTAGTATGTTTAGTAATAGAAAATAAAGTTTCATAATTTTTCAACATAAATAGAATAGTCAGGTAAAATAAGAAAGCAGAAAGATACGGCAGTTTTGTAAATCTGGAATCATAAACACAATAGTACCAAAACAGCAACATATTACAAAATATAAATCGAAATCCAGATCCGTCAGAAGGGTGATAAAATAGATATAGTAGGGTACAATTCATATTCACAAAGTTTTTATAAAAAGCAAATAGAATCAGGTCGAATTTAAGGTTCTTTACTGAACAGCATGAAAATTCTACAAGTATAGTAGTTGTTTGCAAGTATAGAATAGTTCATAAAAGTCATCAATTAAATCCACAAAAATCAGGGATAAATCCCAAACAGGTCTAGTTGTTCTCAGCAAAAGATTGTATCAAAATATTATCTTTAACATCAGTATAAAAATAAATTACCATACAGAATTCATATAAAAATGGATCTGGAATTTTAAACACATCTGTAGTAAAATAGCCATAACTTGCAAATCATAAATCGAAACTGAGATTTGTCAGAAAATCTGGAAAGTAGACAGAATACTCTATAATTCATATTCACAAACAGTTTTCATATACCGACCTTAATAGGGTCTAAAATACAGATAAAAAATGGGGTAGCAACAAAAAAACTGAAATCTTCTTTATGCATAAAATCAACGTAGCTTACATGAAACTCATCCAAATCATAACAAAAGTGAAATATGATATACTAGGTGTCCAAGCAACAAGGTATAGGTTATTTGACAATTCTACAACAAGTTATACTATGACTAACACAAGCAAGCATACGACATCATACGAACAACGTGCATGTATACATCATGAAGTAATCATCTCTAAGTTATTTCATGTCATGTGTGTAATGAAATAACTACGGGCAAATCAACAAATAGAGACAAGCTATAACAGGGGTTTTGCACAAGAATTGTCTCCAGAACAAACCTACACTATAGGTGGTATTTAGTACTTGTATTACACAACAAAAAGAATACAAGTTACTTGCCTTATAGTCGATGACGAAATGACGATGCAAAGAGAATAACAGGAACGGATTTCTAGGACACGTACACAAACACAACGAATGGATCACGAGCCAATCATGAACCCAAAGGATGAGAAAACCACGAACACAGTGCACGAGATCTCACACCTGCACACAAGAGGGAGAGAGAGGTTGGAAGAACAAGGGAATGGCAACGGCTGAACGAGGACGACAGCGTTGTGGCTGCCACTGCTTTTGGAGGAGGCATTGCAGAGGGGGCATCAGCTGTAGGGGCTGAGAGGGGATTCGCTGGCTGTCGAGGTGTTGTCGCGACCGGGAGGGAAAGCACAGTGCAAGAGGTCACGCCTGGTCGGGGACAAGCAGCGCAAAGGATGAGGTGGTTGGGAGAGAGAGATGAGTGGGATTAGGGGTTTCGGAGGAGGTCGGCGACTGGAGCTGCGGTGTAGGGCGGCACCGAGGGAGAGGGTGCAGTGGGTTGCTTGGAGGTCGGGGAAGCACAGGGTTCGGAGGTTGGGAATGGGGAAAAGCGGCTAGGGTTAGGGGATAAGTAGGGTGTACACAGGAGGTGATTTTATAGGAGTTGGTTTTAGGGTTTCTTGGTGTGCACAGGGGTTTCGGGTATTGGGGTAAACATGGGTAATGGGTAAATGAGTCATTACGGTTAACAGGTATTAGGGATTTGGTGGGTTTGAGGATCCATAAGAAATAGAGTTTGAATAGGATTGGGTATAAATAGATCAAAAGAGAAAAATAGGATGAACCAAAATAAATGGGATGGGAACAAAGTGAATAATTAAAAATAGGTTAAGAACAATTAAAATAATGGGGATCAAAATAATGGCCCGATCAAATAGAGACAAAACAATAGGAGGCAATAGAATCAAGGAACTCAAGTACGAAGACGACAAATCAAATAGATGAATATATTGAAAATAAAGATTCAATATACGGTCCAAAAGGAGATACAAGAAGAATAAATACACAAAAAGAAAATACACCCAAATACAGAAAAAGGAAAATTGGGGTTACAAAGACTGCATTTTGAACTCGACATGGGCATTACGGATTTTTAGTTCTGCCATTTGGAGTTACGAATGCACCTGTAATCTTTATGGACATGATGAACAGAGTTCTGAGCCCGTTTATTGATTCTTTTGTTGTGGTGTTTATCGACGATATTCTTGTGTACTCCAAGTCGGAAGAGGAGCACACTGAGCATCTGGTTGAGGTTTTGAAGAAGCTTCAAGAGCACGAGTTGTATGCCAAGTTATCCAAGTGTGATTTCTGGAAATCTGAAGTAGCATTCCTGGGTCACATCTTTTCTAAGGAGGGAGTGTCTACTAATCCTCAGAAGATAGAGGCAGTGATGGATTGGGCATGGCCTACTACAGGGACGGAAATCAGAAGTTTTCTTGGGTTAACTGGATACTACATGAGATTTATTCAAGGCTATGCTCAGATAGCCGTGCCGCTCACTGGACCAACCCAGAAGAATGTAAATTTCAAGTGGACTGAGCAGTGCGAGGTAAGCTTTCAAGAGTTGAAAGAGAAACTGACTACTGCTCCCATTTTAGCTTTGCCTAGAGCAGGTGTTGAGTATGATGTTTACAGCGATGCTTCACATCGTGCGCTTGGTTGTGTCTTAATGCAAGAGGGAAAGGTAATTGCTTATGAGTCTAGGCAACTAAGACCACATGAGAAGAATTATCCGACTCATGATCTGGAGTTGGCTGCGATTATCTTCACCTTGAAGCAATGGAGACATTACGTGTACGGTGAGAAATTAAACATGTAAACGGACCATAAAAGCTTGAAGTACATCGAGTAGAAGGACCTGAATATGAGACAACGGAGATGGCTGGAAGTACTTGAGGACTTCGTCCAGAGATAGACTACCATCTAGGTAAGGCTAATGTTGTTGCTGATGCACTTAACTGTAAAAGCAGTTTGGCTAGTTTGATCACGACCTAGAGGCATCTTGCAGAAGAGTTAGATCGGGCTGGTATTGAGGTAGTTTTGCAAGATTTGGGAGCATCTTTGGCTTAGCTGAGGCTTCAGTCCACGCTGAATGAAAGGATTATAGCAAGTCAGAAGGAAGATGCAGAGATTCAGAAGATGAAGAAGCAGGTTGGCACAGGCAGATCATAAGAGTTTCTTATCAGGAATGAAGTGTTGTGGTTTGGAGAGAAGCTATGTGTTCCGGATCAATCAGATTTGAGGAAGAGTATTCTTCAGGAGGCACATGCTACTCTTTTGTCTGTACATCCTGGGAGCACCAAGATGTACAAGGACATCAAGCAACATTTCTGGTGGTCAGGTCTGAAGCGGGATGTGGCTGACTTTGTGGCAAAGTGTGAGATTTTTCAGCAAGTGAAAGCCGAGAATCAGAAGCCCGAAGGTTTATTGCAACCGTTACCCATTTCGGAGTGGAAGGGGGATAACATCAGCATGGATTTCATCACGGGTTTGCCCAAGAATTCGAAGGGTAATGATGCAATTTGGGTCATAGTCGATCGACTAACCAAATCAGCTCACTTTTTGGCAATGAAACTCACTTCGTATATGGACAAGTTGGCCGAGCTGTATGTTGTAGAGATCGTCAGACTTCATGGTGTTCCGTTGACCATTGTGTCTGATCGAGATGCGCAGTTTACTTCACATTTCTGAAGGAGTCTTCAGACAGCTTTGGGTACTAAGACGAATTTCAGCACTGCCTTCCATCCTCAGACTGATGGGCAGACTGAGAGAGTCAATCGAGTTCTTGAGGATATGCGTTGGTGTTGTGCTCTAGATTTTGGAGGTAGTTGGGAGAGGTATCTAGCTCTGGTAGAGTTTGCCTACAACAACAGTTTTCAGACTAGTATCGGAATGGCGCCGTACGAAGCTCCGTATGGCAGGAAGTGCAGAACACCTGTTTGCTCGTTTGAAGTGGGGGAGTGGCAGATGTTTGGACCCGAGATCATGCAGCAGACCTCGAAAAAGATCGATTTGATCAGGAAGATGTTAGTGGATGCTCAGAGTAGGCAGAAGAGTTATGCTGACAACCAGAGGAGGGAGCTTGAGTTCAAGGAAGGTGACTTTGTCTTTCTAAAGGTATCGCCTAGTAAAGGTGTGATTTATTTTGGCAGAAGTGGGAAATTAGTACCAAGGTTCATAGGCCCATATAAGATATTGAAGAGGATTGGAAAAACTGCTTACTGGTTGGAGTTAGTGGAGTTGTCTCGGTGCACAATGTTTTCCACGTGTCTATGCTGAGAGGTTACATTCCAGATCCAAGTCATCATTTGCTCGAAGTGTCAGAGGGTTTGCAGTTAGACCTGAGCTACATTGAGCGACCAGTTGAAATCGCAGATCGTCGGGAGAAAGTCTTGACGAACAAGACGATACCGATGGTGAAAGTAGTCTGGAGAAACCAGTTGGTTGAAGAGGCTACTTGGGAATCCGAGGAGAGGATGCTGAAGGATCATCTCGACCTTTTCGATTGATCATATTGTTTTCTTTCTTCTTTTATAATCTGTTTTCTCACCCTTTAAGTGTAGTTATGATGACGGAACTATTTTAAGGAGGGAGTGTTGTAACATCCTATATTTTTCAAATAATTAAATATAAAGTTTTTCATTTGTTTTCACATGTTTTCCACGTGCAATTTAATATGTGTATTTAGCTTTAAAAATTATTCTTATGTCATGAATAAAAATTTTCTTCTCTTTTAAAATTAAAGCCTATTATTAATCTTTAGGCCTAATAGTCTAATTCTAGCCCACTTAAATTAATTAATTAATAAATTAAAGAGCCCATGGACTTTAGCACACCTAATTAGCCCACTAATTAATGATAATATTAATTAAGACAACTTGTAGGGTAGTCATGATCAAGTAACAAACTAATTAAACAATTAAATGAACAAACACAAGTATGCATATGATGGCACGTGCATTGCACATGCACATGCAATGGGGACAAGGACTAGGCCGGACAGAGCTTGAGTCAGAGGAATGGAGTGAGTGATGAGGTGGTTACTTGATGATGCGTAGTTCTTCTAATTCCCAAATGTATCCTAGCCTTCCATCTAAACTCATCCCAACCCTTCATTCACTCTTGAAATGTGTATAAATACCCCCCTTATCACTTGTCATTTGCATTAGAAATTTCAAAGAGAAAGAGAAGGAAAGAGACATTTGTGAGGAAAAGATTGAGTGAGAAAAAAAATTGTGTGTGTTCCTTTCCTATTTGGAGGCCAGCTAGCATCAAAGAGGAGGAGGTTTCGGTGGCATATTAAGGAGGAGAAGGCTCGGTTCGTGTGGCACAAACTAGGAGGAGAAGTGAGACGATTGTGCTTTCAAGGAGTTCTTTAGGAGTTTTTTATTTGTTTCTTCAAAAGTTGGGTGATTTATCTAACTTCTAATATAGATACCATGCTAGGATTCTAATTTGTGAATATGTTAGAAACAAATAGAAAAGTTACCATATACTTGCTTGAAGAGACTAGTAAGAAAGAGAGGAAGCTCTAGTTTATCTACATGAAAAAGTTTGTAAAATGAGTTGAAATGTGTTAATTAAGACTTGTCATGATGCTTTATTAATATATGTCATGCTAGAATACATATAATTTGATAAATCATTCTTGTATGAAATTGTGCTTATGAATGAATTGTAGAATGCAAAATAATATCCATGGATTGTGAAATAGATTGATTTGTTGCACTAAGTGTTGATTTTAATTGTATTGTATGAGTCAGTTTATATTCACTTGATTGTCAAATACATGGTCTCGTTTGAATCATAAGAAATGAGTTAGTTCCTTTTTTTTATAAAAAAGATAAAAAAAATAACTTAAGGGCATTGACTATGATAAAGAAAGAAAAATCATATAAACACAATGTGAATAAATGGGGAACAAGTAGATAAAAAGATTCATCTAGAAAAGGAATTTTTCAATGTCGAAAAATGTATGAATGTTCTACTTTTCAAAAGAAATAAGAGAAATAGTCTAATATATGGTTAAAAATGAGAATTTTGGAAATCTAAGAAAATATAAGACACTATTTTTCAAAGAAATAAATTCTGGAAAAGGATTTAGAATTTTAAAAGTACAAATTGATTGAAAAATCGAGTTTATTAAAAAAAGAACTACATACAGTACAGTCCACACAAAAAGTATTTAACCAGACCTTATATCGGTTAGTCACTCAAGACCTACTGGTCTTTGGGTGCGTTTTGGATATGTTACTGTAGCTGAGCGGAGATTCTGGTCTTGGGTTCGAGTCTTTCCATGGGCTCTGTTTTACTGAAAATTCGATTTTTAATCATATCCCGAAACCAGACCTTATGTACAAATTAAGTTCCTTTCATATCTGTTAGTCACTCTTGGACTTCTGGTCTTTGGGTGTGCTTTGGGTCGGTTACCGTTCATAGGCGGGGGCGTTGGTCTGGGTTCGAATCCGGCCACGGCCTTTTGTTTGTGGTTTTTTGATTTTTTTTACTTAATTTTGATTTTTTTTGGTATTTTAAGTGTATAAAAATTGAGAAAAATACTAGAATTCTTCTAAAATTACCTAGACTACATAAAAATTATTTCTACCATATTTGACATAATATAATAAGAATTAGATGTAATTTTGAGAAGAAGAATTTGATAAATATTCTTAGATTATGACTTAATTAATTAAAGAAAACGAATATTTTGAAGGTAAAGAATTTTTTGTGTAGAGATTAAAATTGAGATTGTCAACATGGTAAAATTGAGTAAGATAATAAATGGATTTCGTTGTTTAAATATATGCAAGTGTGTATGGAAATAAAACAAAAAGGATTATGATTAAATGTGAAAATTTGGGAGTATAAACATTCATTTTTGGGGAACTTGAAAAGAGATTGAAACTAGAATTAAGCTAAGTCCTTACATCGGTATGAATGAGATTTGAAAGATAAATGTGATAATAAAAGATCAAGATTGGGTCGTTGTTAACAATTGATGTTTAAGACCGATGTAGAGGTAACGCTAATTCTAGAGTGTTAATTTTTACTCATGATTCAATTTTCTAAGGATTAGACACATAGTGGAGATGTGATGAAAGTAAAAGAAAAACATAAGTATGAGGGCCTCGAATCTACAGTGTGAGAGTGTTCACAGGATGTCTACATGATGCATCATGTCAGGACTTGAATACATCTCCAGAATATCAGGACCGTGGCGACGCTTTTGGGGTGCTTGGTGACTACGTAGTGCCATCGTTCCATGGTGGAGGCGAATTATCCATAGGATGTCTACATGATGCGTCATGTCATGACGTTGGATTCCATCCAGGATGTCTGGACTTGGGCTCGTAACTCACAGAGCATCTAAGATACTTATCATAGTTACCGTATTAGTTAAACTCATAGCGAGGGATCCAACCCTACAAGGTGAAGTACGATTAAGGGCTTGCCCTCGGACCTATGTAGTATGGGACGCATAGAATCCGAACAAGTGCGCATTAGTGTCATTAAATATAAATAACTACATTAAGGACTAAGTGCACAGCCACACACGACATCAATAAGATAGTCCCCCTTAGTTATATTTCTGAACAAGTGTGTGCTTTCCAAGTATGAGAAATTGATGTATTGTATCCTAGTGTCAGTTGTATGCAACTTACGTGCCCACAGTTTCTATGCAGGATAAAACGAATGAAAGGACTAAAGAGGAATGCTACTAAAAGAATTGTTTCAAGTGTTATATTATTCATGTAATAGGTTGTAATTTGCTTCCGTTGTGTTGATGTAAACATATTGTATAAGAAGTTTTAAATTTCCTTGTAAAATTGTACGAAGTGAAGTGTAAATATCCTGTAGAACTTCGAATTCTGACTTATTTGGAATTCGGGGTGTTACAGAGAATGCATTATGAAAGCTGGAAATGGTAATGGACACGGAAAGAAATTGATATCGGAGTTAAGTGGTAAAGATATAATAACAATCATGTTAAAGTATGTTGTTAAATAAATGATAATGGATACGAAAATGGAAATGCTATTAGAAACAATTTTGGATATGGTAATATAGATGATAAGAATTATAGTAATGGTAAATACGATGGAGTGGGATAAAAACTGGATTAACGATTGAGAATGACTTTAGTGATGATATGAATGTGTTAAGTATAAAGTGATGGTATCAAAATCATATTTGGATGAGTTAATAATAATAATAGAATACCAGAATGTGGTATAAAGTGTGATGCTGAATTATGAGAAGTAGGAAACGGATATAGAGTAATATAGGAGTTGAGTGACAAAGAGGTGATAGAAATAATGGTCAAGTGTATAGTTAAACATATGATGATTTATATATGAACTATGTGATAATGAAGAAATGGAAAATATATAGTAAGTGTAAATGGATGGTAAATTTATGGATAAGTATGAATTTGTTTGCCATGGGTTTCGATTCAAGGAACTACTGCACCCATTTTGGTTGAAATGAGGGGAAATAACCGTCGAGACACGAACCCAAGGGAGGCGAGAGGGATGAGTTTATCAATGATATTATGATAATGACGGTATTTAAGATTTCATATTAGGATAATAAAAGTGTAAATGAGAACGGTAATAGAGATGGTAAAGGAAATGCTGGTGGAGGTTTATTTACAGTGATGAATTGATATATGGGATTAGTAACAAGGTATAGTAACTTGGATGTGAAGTAGATGGTTAAGTGTTTGATGATAGTAATAGTTGGTTAGGTGTACAGTGAGGTTTAAGTACCTGATTGTATTTATTTCTTTTACACTTTCACGTTTTATTTATGTTTATCATCTTAAAATCATGTTATTAATTTCACTGATATTGTTCTTATTCATGATGATTATACTCACACCAGACATGGCTAACCCCTGTTTTTTCTGGGGGTTAGGGGAGTCCCTTCCTGCGGGTGGACAACCCTAACTCTCCTGCAGGTTTGATAGCTGTGAGGTGAGATAGATGTTGTAGTTTGGTAGTTATACTTTTGCCCGTAGTAAAATGGAATATATGTATCCACGTATTATATGTAGAGATGAGAGTAAAATGATGTATTATATTGTATTATGGAAGATGGTGTGTATAACTGTTAGATGTAACATATCTATAGTGCTGTGATGAAGTAATAAAGCCCGTACCCACCTAGTTGTGGAGTACTGGGTTTTGTGGTTGGTATTTGAAAGGTTTTTCTAAAAGTTTTTCTAAAACTCATGTTTTCAAAAGAATTTTTTGTTTTTTTATTTGTATCTTGCTTGTTATGAAGTATTATGCTCCCAGAGCCGTATATATTATTGCCTGTGTAATGTTGAATGACATGGCCTGGGGAGGATTGATATATATTACAAGTACCACGGTTTTTGTAATTGTTTGCAGAATTTCGTAAGAAATTGCTGCAAAAGGGCTAGTATTTCAGGGGAAACTCTGCCGATTTTTTAAATAAAAATCTATGAAGTTTTTTTTAAAGTAAGACTTGGTGTAGATAAGTAATAGATTATGTTAGAAGTCATTTGAATAAGGAATAAAAAAAAGAATTTGGGGTGTTACATCCGTCCACTATACAGGGCCCCCCTACTCATGTTTCCTAAGCTTTATCACATCTCCACTAGTGACTGACCTTATGTTGGTTATTATTAATTAAAATCACAATCCCTCCTAGAGTTGGTGTACCCTGCCGAACTTAATTCAATTAATTCAACAACAAGGCCTCACTGGCCAAATATGCACAAAATCTCAACCATCGGCATGTTAGGGTCCCACTCAACCTCTAGGGTCTCAAAAACTCATACATCAAATCAACATTTCTTTGAGATGCGAAAGAAAAACCATAATCTGTATAATTCATTTACGAAATTTCCTTCAAATCCAATAATCAAAGTTTAATATTTTCTAAGTGCAGCCAAATCTGCATAATTGCTCAATAAGACCGAACTAACTCAATCAAAAACTGAAACAAATAGTGGAAGATAACTCATAATAGAATACTTTTCAAATTCGAAAATATATACCCTTGCAAAGCTTCCAAAGTAGAATTTAATACTTAAGGAAATTTAAAACACATATCTCCTGGATTTAACAAATAATCTAAATCTAATCATTCTGGAAAACAGAGATTTAACGTTTACAAAAGTCGAATAAATAATCAAAAACCGCAGCACACAATGTTGTGGAAAATTAAATCATGTCGGTCTACCTGCAGCCCTAGTACAAAGCTACTGCGGTCAACTGACATTGCTCGACATGAAAATCAACCCAAGAAAATGTGACAGTCGACCGACAGTCACAACAGGAAATTTGACAGTCGACCGCCTATGGAGAAATGGCATTAGCCAGCTTGACAATCGACCGCAACTGCACGTTCAAATGTGCTACGGTCGACCGACATGCGGGTACTATACTATCAAAAATAGTAAAAATGCAGATATTATACTATCAAAAAAGAAAATGGAATTGTTCAAAACTGATATAGAATTCTTATGAACAAAATTATCACATGAAGGAATATATAGAACTACAGCCACATATAACAGAAAAAATAAAGACATTTCCTTATGTCCTAAAAGAAAAAAGGGAAGTACAATCTATAATAGGTTTACTAATCAGACAATTAAGATGATACATACCAAATTTATCAGTAAAAACAAATTGGTTACAATAAAAACTAAAAAAATTTAAGAAATGGGAATGGAACCCAGAGGATGAAGAAAAATTTAAAATATTAAAACAACAAACTTCAAAATTAAATAAGCTAAAATTACCTGTTAAAGAATGTTCATGGATAATAGAAACAAATACATGTGAAAATAATTGGGGAGCAGTATTAAAATACATTGAAATAGGTGAAGAAGAGGAAAGACTAGCCAGATATACTAGTGGATCATTCACACAGACCCAACAAAATTACCACATAAATCAAAAAGAACTACTAGCAATCTTAAATGCTATAAAAAATTTTGAGTTATTCATAATACATACGAAATTCACAGTAAGGACAGACAATACACAAGCAAAGAGTTGGATTAACAAAATAATAGACCCAACTATAGCAAATAAAAGATTGATAAGATAACAAATGAAATTAGCACATTACGACTTCTCAATAGAAAATATAAAAGGAAAAGATAACATCCTAGCATATTTCTTATCAAGAAACTAACAATTGCATTTTTACAGGATGGAAAATAGAGACCAGCATATAGAACAGAATATAGTCTACCTCAAGGAGATTGTGGAGCAATTAAAATGAGCATTTAACCAACTACAGCTGCAAATATGTGGTCTTCAAAGTATATTTTACCAACATATAAATGCATAACATATTGAAAAAATGAGCAAGGGTGTGAACCTATTAACCCACAAAATACAAGTGAGATCACAAAAATAGCCACACAAGAGGGAAACTCCACATCCATATAACCTACTACCTACAAAGAGAGTTTACTCTCAGATCCTCCAAAATACTCCAAGAAGGATTTATTTTTACAATATGTTGACAAATTATGCCAGACAACTCAGGTCAACCAATTTATCAAAATTATTTCCCAACATCATATGAACAAAGCGATCATACTAGCAGGAGCAAATCCAAAAAACATTAAGAGTATTGTTTGAAAGAGGACTTATCCACTGCATATACCCATCCCGAGAATGTGAAGAACTTAGCCAGCTACCAAGAGAAGTATATAAATCTCCTAAGAGTTATTTTTGTCTAAAAAAGGCCTCCAAAATATATGTCCGAGTATTTTCCGCTATTTCAGACTTTCTTGAGATGATGAAGAACTACCTGTTGAGCATATTATAAAGATAAGGATGACTACACAAATTCTGTTTGGAGCAACTAATATTATACCATATAAAAATGAAGAATTTGAAAAACTGATCCCAGAAAGAAGAGATATGGGATTTAAAACAATCTACTGTGAACTAAAGGACATACAAAATAGAGATAGTAACATATGGATCTACGATAGCCCTAATCCACAAAAATTAATGATTTACAGCATAGCAAAAATTAAACAACCATAGTCAAAGAAAGAAGTCTTTGACAGATGGTACTAAATTCTACATGTAATATCCCGAATATTATATTTGTATTATTATTATTTTTAAAATTAAAATATTTCTTATGGAAATTACATAGTTTTAACTAATAAATGTTATATATATATATATATATATATATATATATATATATATATATATATATATATATATACTGTATCGATTTTGTACACTTGCACAAAATCATGTAGTATGTGATTTTTTAGAAAATATCTGTAATATCTTGGTCTGATATTAAAATCATTTTTTTTTATTTTATTTTTATTTTCAGAATCAAAATGTTTTTGATGGAAATTACTTAGTTTTACTAATAAAAATTATCTGTATATATACTAATTGTATCGATTTTGTACAATAAATATCCCGAGATGATATTAATATTATTTTTATTTTCAGAATTAAAATATTTTTTTGGAGATTACTTAGTTTAACTAATAAAAGTTATCTGTATATATATTAGTATGTACGTATATGTATTGTATCGATTTCGTACGTTTGAACAAAATTATGTAGTATATGATTTTGGAAAAATAATTCTTATTTTTTATCAATCATGATCAAAGGAAGAGCTATGACTGGATTAGAGTATTGATTGCAATATATAAATTTGTAAATAAAATATTTAATTGTTGTACCACAAAATGAGAGACACTTGGCTCTTTCTCACCCACAAACTCTCACCATCATCCTCTCTCCCTCCCTACAAATGGCTGGCCAACCACGGGGCAAAGCCCCATTTTTATTTTTCCCTCATTTCACACTTTCATCTCACTTCTTCCTATATTTCTTCCTGTTCTTGTTTTGCTTTGTTTTTGAGTAAAAAATTGAGAACAAAAGAAAAATAAGAGAAAAAAGAGAGAGATCAAATCAAAAGAAAGAATGAGTTTTTTTTTGTTCATGAAGAAGAGCAAGAACAAGGAGGAGAAGTGAAGCAAGCAAGTTCTTCCAACAAATTTGGGCAAGGGTTTCTCACTTTGATTGTTTATTGTTGTTTATTATTGCTATTGTTGTTAATAAGTCAAGAACTTGGACTAATTTCATGTGCATATGAATGGTTGTGGTATAGAAATGATTCCATGAAAGATTGAAGTGAAGAACTTAAAACAAAACCCTAAAGATCCAATCTTTAATAACTAGTATGTAGTTTTTGATGGTTAGGAATCAATAACTTGTGATAAAGTTGGAATTTTGAACCCAAATTATTGTGAGAAAATGGTAACGCCCCGATTTCCATACACTGGGAAACCGTGACATAAGCCAGGATCTTTTCCTTCAATTATCCACAATACACAAAAAAATAGAAAAATTTAAAACTTTTTATATTCAACACAAATGTAATACAAGTCCGAATGTTATAAAATTGCAATATATTACATCAGTATTACAATAATGCCATACAAGCCCAAGTGCTACAAACTTTCAATAAAAATTACATCAGAGTACAATGAATAATACATAACACCTAGTACTTTCACTTGGATTCTTCTCAACATAAATAATATACAATAGATGTTATAATGGTAACCAACATATATTACAATTGAATTCAACAGTTTGCTTCTCTTGCCTTGAGTCCGCCTGAATCCAGTACCTGTAGTTTTGCAATCCAGTACCTGTAATTTTGCAATCTAGTACCTATTGAAATAGAAACGTCAGTACATATACTGATGCTTTAAGGATGATAACTAGCAACGATTGTCAACTTTAAACAAATAGAATGATGAAAAGAGAAACGAGTATATATATAATTGATGTGTCAATGTATGCTATGACTTAGACTCTAATGCAAGATTAAATAATGTAAGGATGCTCTTATTCTAAGGCAAGCAAGTCTCCGAAATAGTATGCGTCCCATACCATATATGCCCAAAACAAGCCGTTTCTTTATATATGGGATTTGAACCCGCGCCATGAATTCTACTCTTGTACTCAATATATTTCTGAACATACAGCGTGACTATTGATGTAGTACCCTATATTTTTAAATACTATTTTTGAGATTAGAAAATGAATTAAAATAATTTTTGGTGATTTAATAATTGTTCACTTAGAAATTTATCTTTCACACGTGCGAAACACGTGTGAATGTTGTCTTTGAAAGCTTAAAGCCAAAAATTATTTTGGGAAAACTCATTATTTATTATTTGAGATTATTCGTGATTTTTTTAGATTTTTCTGATAATTATTGGACTTATTTGCAAATATTTCAAAAAGAAGGACTTTTGTGCAAAATTACCAATGAGGTGAAAACATCAGATTTTTGGATTTTCTGGATGAATTTAGGGATCGTTTCTTTTCCCTGGATATTCAGGAGAAGAAGGTGACAGAATTCTTGAATCTACAGCAGGGCAGCATGACCTTGCGCGAGTATGAGACTAAGTTCGCTCAACTGTCGAGGTATGCACCGGAGCTGATAGTTGATGAGACGAAGAAGGCTAGAAAATTTGAGCAGGGATTGAGGCCAAATTTGAGGTCGAGGATGATTCTTTTGAGCATAAGGAGGTTCGATAAGCTGGTTAGGAGAGCAACTATGACAGAGGAGGACATGGATCAGTTCCAGAAGAAGCAAGAGATCTGAAACAGGAACAAGAGGCCAGTAGCAGATCAGAGTGGGATGGGATTCCCAGTGAAGCAAGTCAAGTTCAGTGGTCCATTTTAGAAGGCACCTGCAACTCAGGAAGTGACTTGTTACTACTGCAAGGAGGCAGGCCATTACAGGTCAGCGTGTCCTAAGTTGGCAAAGCAGACTTGTTTCCAGTGTGGACAAGCGGAACATTCTAAGCCTTATTGTCCACAGTTGAGGAAGGATGGTCCAGGTGGAGGTAAATTCCAGAGGCTAGGGCGAGTGTTCGCATTGACTGAGGAGGATGCGGGTAACTCGGAAGATGTGATCCAGGGTATGCAAGAGTTTTGAATTTATTTTTATTCAATGTATTAAGTAAAACTTTTATTTGAGAATAATTGGATATTTGAGTATCAATCTTCATGTACTGGAATTGTTTTGGTTAATAGAATAAAAGCAAAAGTTTTATTTGATATTGGTTCTTCGCATACTTTTGTGTCGCCCAATTTTGCAAAAGCCTTAGGTGAGGAACCTAAGATATTTCCATGCAGAGTCTTGATGGTGGCAACACTAACAGGAGAAGAGTTGATTGCTGATCGATATTATGGAGGTTGTGATAATGAGATTGGTGGGAGATTGTTCGGCATTGAGCTTATTGAGCTGTAAGTCTTAGGAGTGGATGTGATCGTGGGCATTGATTGGATGGCAATATATGATGTACTACAAGGAATTTGCCATATACCAACGGATACCTATAGTGACGGATCTCTAAAACTGTGGGTATAGGCATCATATACCTACAGACGTGTAGTAAACTGTGGGTATAGGTATCCTATAACTTTAGATCTTTTAAACACTGTGGATATAGTCCATAATTTATTTCCCCCCCCCCCCCCCAATTTTTTCATTTTCCCTCCCCCTTCCAAAAAAATATATTTCATTTATACCTCTAAAACTTCTAAATCCCTCTCTCCCTAAACCCAATCTCTAAATCCTCCTATTCCCGCTGCCGTCGCCCGCCTCTTCCCGCTGCCGTAGATCTCTCAAAACCCTAGAAATCAAACGATCGATCGAAACTCAGTCGTGGACGAAATCGCGCCATGAATCGAGGAAGTGGAGTCGGATACGATCGCCACATCACCATCTTCTCGCCGGAAGGCTGCCTCTTCCAAGTTGGTAAGCATCGCCGCCTAGGGTTTCTAGAAAGATCTTGGCTTCTAGTTGTTGATGCATCGATTTTGGCTTTGATTTGAACAGAGTATGCTTTCAAAGCCGTCAAGGCGGCGGGTATCACGTCCCCGAACCCTAACACTATCTGTAAGTTCTCTTTTTTTCTTCTTTTTCTTCTTCTTCAAACCCTAGCACGATCCTTTCACTCGTGATTCAATTGATTAGAAACCCTAGCACGATTCTTCAAAATTATGATTTTTAATTTGTGATCATTCACCATTCAAGGTACTTTGGTTTGGGTTGAGATCACTTACAATGCCCCTTAAATTTAAGGATGCAGGGATAACATTCTTCTTCTTCTTCTTCTTTTTTTTATAAAAATATTAATTTCTTCTTTTTTATCTTATTTTTTGTACAATTTTTGAGATTAGATTAAATTTTGGTGATTTATTATTATGAACAACATTCACGTGAATTTTGTCACAAGTATAGAACTTTGCCGAACCCTACATTTATGGATCATATGTTTGATTATGAAGATTTTTTTAATTATTTAGAGAACATAGATTACTAGTAGTTGTGATTCAAAATTTGGATTTGTAATTGTTGGGATGCTAATCAACTTTTACTATTATGCCAAAAATTAAAATAAAAAAATCTAACTTGTAGTACTTAGTAGTAATAAACTATGATCAACAACAGATACTGTTAGCTTCAATTCATGTAATGGGTTATTGGTACTGAGTTGAGAGAAACAACATGAAAATAAGGCTGTGTTTGGTGACCATCGAAGAGTTTCAGTCATTCTGTGTCTAGCAAGTATTTAACTGGATTTGGTAGGAAATCATTAAACCATAGCTGAGGTTGTGCACACTGCTTCTCAGTCAGTCTACTTTTTCTGCCTGTGTTCCAATTGACCATCATGCTTGTGTTTGTAGGATTTGTTTAATGTACTTGCATTCAAATTTCATTCCTGTAGGATTCCTGATCTTGCCTAAGTATCTTTATTATGACTTCTTTTCCATTAAAATGATATATATAATATATGTGTGTATGTGGTTTTAGTTTTCTGTTCACTTGTGAAGTTAAAGTCAATACAGATGTTAACAGAAGGTTGCTTTTTTTTGTGTTTACTGTTACTGCTGAGCTTATTACTGCAGTTTATTGCATTTTTAGTTTTTTTACTGCTGAGCTTAATAGCTTATCCACATCAATGTATGCATTTTTTATTATGCTTCTATAGTTAATTAATTATTTGAGTTATATTATCAAAACTTTTTGGGTTGAAATATCAAATAAGAGACCCTTACATTAATGTTGAGGTGTAGAAAAGTATGAATGTAGGATGAATACAAGAGGTGTCTAAATTTTCTGTTTTTGTATCAATGAAGGATGAATACAAGAGGTGTCTGTATATTATCAAAATCCTTTTCTGTTTTTATATGAATTTTAACTACTGCATTGGCTGTGTACTTGTATACTTGTATTTCCATTTTGGTTGCTGAGTTTGCATTTGTGTCTTCATATAAATATATTATGCATTTATGCTATGGAACCTGACATTGCTTTCTATACATATAATTCTAAATTTTGTGTATTAACCTTCATGTGTTTGTTTCCTGCTATGAACCTGACATGAAGTGCATATCAATTTTGTATACTTACTTCTAAACTTAACTCCATTTTATCTGTTTACCTGACAATTTTGTACTTACTTATAAACTTTGATGTTAAACTAACTGTACTTCTAAATTTTGTATACTTACATCTAAATTTTGTGTACTTACTTCTGAACTTGTGTCTGTTTCCTGCTATATGTTTCTGAACTTGTGTCTGTTTCCTGCTATATTCTTCACTCCCCTGTTTCATATATATGTTTCTGACTTGTATGAGGACTTTTTATGTTTTTAAATAAAATTCTAACTTTCTTAGTTGAATGAATATTTCACAAAGTTAATAGATTGTAAATCTAATAACATGGTTTTTTTAGCATGTGTATTGCACGTTTCATTATAATCTAATTACCGTTCTGGATATGGTAATGCCGCTGATGCAATTGTCTCAACCGGCTTGTCATCCTTGGGCTATCAGTATATTAACTTAGGTATGCACCATAGTTCAGATTCAAACTGGAAACATTTTCCCCTGTAATTTGTATTTATTTCTTTGGTTAGCATGTAATGATTTTGGGTTTGTCTGTTTCAAACATAACAGATGATTGTTGTGGTGAAGCAAACAGAGACTCTCAGGTAACATATACGATCACGTACATTTTAAAAATTAAAACATTTATAAAAAAAGATTATTGTAACTATTTATTAGTAAATAAAAATTAAAATATTTATGGCTAGCCAAAATAGATAGCATGGTTGGAGTGTGAATTTTTTTTGCTAGCCAAATTATCCATTTGTTATCTATTTTGGCTATTCTAGCTAGCCAAAATAGCTAGCGTGGTTGGAGATGCTCTAAATGAAGTAAGATTATATGTCCTGTTTAAGAGATTCAAACAACTGTTAGTATCAAGTCCACTCTGGACTCGAACAAATATTCTATTTGAACTGTGGAACCTCTAATTTCTTTTCCAGTATTGGGAAAGTCTGAAGACGGCGGTATTGGTGATGTACTGATATTTGTTAGTGATGTACTGACATTTGTTAAACGATCGTATTATATTGTCTCAGAATAGTAATATAACAAGTTTTTCTAATATTTACCTGTCTCAGAATAGTAAATATAAAGATCTTATTTTCTTTAGCTCCGTTAGTGGCAGATTTCAGCTGCTGAATTTGTTCAATCTTATTGTATTCATACATATGAACATTGTCTTTTAAATCAGGATCTGAAGGTCTATGGTGTCATGATTCGATAATGTTCTAATGCCATGACTGTTTCATACTGTTAATTTTTATTTTGCTATCTCTTGTTTAATGGTTTCTGCAAAGATGTGCTCAAAATTTTGGGAAAATTTTTCTGGGATGTTCATTACTAAAATCTTTATTTTTATTGCTTTCAATATCTGGAACTATTGATAGACTTTTCAGTCAATTAAAGTTAACAATTACCATGTTACTCTTATGTTAAAATGCTGAGATGAATGAGATCTACTATCCAAGAGATTATAAGAAATGACTGCACATACAAAACCAGAGATTGTTTCAATTAAAAATGGAATAGAGGTAGAATTTGCTGAGATGATCTGTGTGTTGTATGTGTTATTGCCAATAAGAAGTTAGAGGATCTGTGTGCTGTATGTGTTATTTATATGAAATGTTACTGATGCATTGTCCCTTCTAGGTTTTTATTTTTGGAGAGGCTGATGATTTCGAGCCCTTCCACTCAATAGTTCAAGATGTTGCAAGAAAATATAAAACAAAGGTGTGCACGTCTCCAGCTTGCTCATCTAATAGCCTTACTTTAAATCATATATTTTGTATGTAATTTCTTGCAAACTTTTCATTGTTATGCAAATGTAGATAATGTTCGTATTTGTGGATTCTTCTGAAGACAACCTTGCCAAACCTTTTCTAACTTTGTTTGGACCAGAAGGAGATGGGCCTACAGTGAGTTACCTTGTTCTCTTGCTTACTACTCAGAATCTTTATATTTCTAAAACTATTTATCAGATTTGGTTGTATATCTCAAAATGGCTTGATACCTATGAATTGCATATGCTTTCTGAGAGACTTTGCTCCCAAAATGTTTTGATAAGGATAACAATAAACTAAAAACATGATGTTTAGATGACGAAATTTCCTTTCTAGAATAGTAAGAACAAGAACTGATACTCTAGTCAAATTAACTGATTCCTTCAAATAATATATTGTCTATCATTTTTGTATGTATTTGTGAGAAACTAAAGAGGGATAATGGCAATCATTTTTGCATGCATCAAATTGAAAAGGCAATCCAGGCAAATGCTCTCTCTATGTAACATGTTTGGTCATGGTCATTCCCTTTGCATTTGCTTGAATATATGCATAGCCTCATCCATCCTTTGGCTTTTACTAACGCTATTGGTTAGGCAATGATAGCTATGAAGATTGACCACATTTGGTAGGCATCACTCCCATTATTTGAATGTGTGATAACGAAAAAGAATGTTAACTATTTGTTGATGACCAAAGTTAGATCTTTTTACTTTGTTTTGTTTTTGAAGAGCTCTCAACAAGCGAGACATGATTGAATTCGCTCAAAATATAGCCGAGTTTGTGTTTGCCGACGATGAAGTGAAGAAGGTTGTAAAGGAGATTTGCAAGATGCTAAAAGAAAATTATTGCAAAAAGAATCAAGATCGGGTTGCCATAAAATAAGAAAATTGTTTGTCGTATCTCAAATGATGAGTCAATTGAATGTTATTTTATAATGCCATTGAATATGCTGATTGTAGTTTAAAGTATTGATTCTCATGTCTACACACATAAATTCAATTGTGTATTTGGTTATTAACTATTTTGTAATTCGACATGCTTGTAATACTTCATTAATTTTAATATGATTGAAGTTTAATTTTATTTAATTTTGTTTCATAAACACATTTATCTATTTTATTTTGTATTTAGTTTATAATTTGATTAATATTATAAAAGAAAATATTAAATTATCATAAGTGTAATTAATAAGAAAAAATTGTGTATAGAGTGATTGGTAGATATTCAAATAATTCGATGCGAAAACCATCGCTAAAACATATAGCAATGGAGTTTCAACCGTGGGTATAGGAAAGCAAAATGTGTCTTTAAAACCTATACCAACGGATACGAAACCATGGGTATAACACTGAGGTTTTGTCCAACGGGTGAAAAAACCGTCGCTATAGGCTATAGTGACGGCATTTTGCCGTGGGTATAGCTAATTAAAAACGACGAAAAAATATGTTCGTTGGTATAGGTTTTACGGGCTATACCTACGGTTTTTTGCCTTTTACCCACGGATTTTTGCTGTCACTATATGTCAAATTTCTTGTAGTGATGCCACAATTGAATGCAAGTGGAAAGATGTGTTGGTGAAAGCATCAGGTGGTCCCGCAGTGACTTTTCAAGGGAAGAAGAAGGTTCCGAAAGTGGCTGCAATGGTATCCAAGATGGTGATTCCAGATGAAGTCAGAGGCATTCCGATTGTCAGAGATTTTCCTAAGGTGTTCTTGGAAGATTTGCCAGGATTACCACCGTAGAGAGATGTGAAGTTTTGCATTAATGTTCAGCCGGGGAGTGCTCCAATTTCTAAATTTCTGTACAGGATGACACCTGTAGAGCAAGATGAAGTCAAGAAACAGATTGAGGAGCTGTTGAGCAAGGGGTTTATCGGGTCGAGTTATTCACCGTGGGTGCGCTAGTGTTTTTAGTCAAGAAGAAGGATGGGTCAATGAGGATGTGCATTGACTATCGAGAGTTGAACAGGGTGACTATTCAGAACAAGTATCCACTTCCGCGGATTGATGATCTGTTCGACAGACTTCGGGGAGCAGCTATGTTTTCAAAGATTGATTTGAGGTCAGGGTATCATCAGGTTCGAGTCAAGGAGGAAGATGTAAGTAAGACAGCTTTCAAGACTCGTCAGTGCTCTATGAGTTTTTCGTGATGCCATTCGGGTTGATGAATGCGCAAGCAGTATTCATGGATATGATGAACCAGAATTTGAGGCCATTTATTGACTCTTTCGTAGTGGTTTTCATCGATGATATTTTGGTGTATTTGAAGTCGAAGGAGGAGCATTTTATGCACTTGATAGAGGTATTACAGAAGTTACAGGAGCATAGCTTGTATGCTAAGTTGTCGAAGTGTGAGTTTTGGAAGTTTGAGGTAGCTTTCCTTGGTCATATCCTTTCTAAGGAGGGAGTAGCCACTGATCCTCAGAAGGTTGAGCAGTAAAGGATTGGCTCAGGCCAACGTCTGTGAAGGAAGTGAAGAGTTTCTTGGGTTTGGCTAGTTACTATAGGAGATTCATTCAGGGCTATTCTCAGATTGTAGTTCCTTTGACAGGTTTAACCCGGAAGAATGTAGCATTTACATGGACTGATAAGTGTGAGGCTAGTTTCCTTGAGTTAAAGGAGAGGTTGACTACTGCACCTATTTTAGCTTTGCCACAAGCTGGGAAGGATTATGATATCTACAGTGATGCATCTCTCAGAGGTTTGGGGTGTGTCTTAATGCAAGAAGGCAAGGTTATTGCTTATGGTTTCAGGCAATTATGTCTACATAAGAAGAATTATCCGATGCATGATTTGGAGTTAGTAGCTATTATCTTTGCCTTGAAGTAGTGGAGGCATTAATTTTATGGTGAGAAGTCAACATGTGCACTGATCACAAGAGTCTGAAGTACATTTATCAACAGAAGGATCTAAATCTTCAGCAGAGAAGGTGGTTGGAAGTGTTGGAAGACATTCGTCCTGAGATCAAGTATCATCCAGGCAAGGCGAATGTGGTATTAGATGGGTTTAGTCGGAAGAGTAGTTTATCGAGTTTGATCACTACTCGAAGTGAGTTGGCAGCAGAGATTGATCGGTCAGGTATCAAGGTGGTACTGCAGGGTTTAGGGGCATCTTTGGCTCAGTTGAGGCTGCAGCCTTCCTTGAGAGAGATGATTGTGGAAGGTCAGGGGTTAGATTCAGAGATTCAGAAGATGTTGCAGCAGGTTTCAGCAGGCAAGCTATCAGAGTTTCGTGTCCAAGATGGAGTTCTATGGATGGGTGAGAGGTTGTGTATTCCGAATAATGCAGATTTAAGAGAGAGTATCTTACAGGAAGCACATAGTACCTCGATGTCAGTACATCCTGTAGGCACAAAGATGTACAAGGACATCAAATAGCACTTTTGGTGGTCGGGTATGAAGAGGGATGTGATAAATTTTGTGGCGATGTGTCTGACTTGTCAGCAGATCAAAGCAGAAAATCAGAGACCTGGAGGTTTGTTGCAACCGTTGCCCATTCCAAAGTGAAAATGAGAGAATATCAGTATGGATTTCATTATGGTTTTGCAAAGAGTTCGAAGGGCAATGACTCGATTTGGGTCATTGTAGACCGTTTGACTAAGTCGGCTTACTTTTTGGTCATGAAGATTACTTGGTCGTTGGAGAAATTGGCAGAGTTGTACATTGGTGAGATTGTGAGGCTTCATGGAGTTCCTGTGTCGATTGTTTCCGACAGGGATGCAAGGTTCACTTCAAGGTTTTGGAAGAGCCTACAAGCAGCTTTGGGCACCAGAACTGATTTCAGTACCTCTTTTCATCCACAAACTGATGGTCAGACTGAGAGGGTGAATCGAGTGCTGGAATATATGCTGAGGGCTTGTGTTATGGATTTCGGTGGTAGCTGGGAGAGATACTTGACATTGGTTGAGTTTGCTTATAACAACAGTTACCATGCGAGTATCATGATGGCTCCGTGTGAGGCTTTGTACGGGCGGAGGTGCAGGACACCTGTTTGTTGGTATGAGGTTGCCGAGAGGCAGATGTTTGGGCTTGAGATCGTGCAGCAGACGTCAGAGCAGATTGAGCTGATTGCAAGAGGTTGGTTGAGGCTCAAAGTTGGCAGAAGACTTACGCAAACACTCGAAGAAAAGACTAGGAGTTTGAGGGTAGGGATGCAGTTTTCCTCAAGGTGTCTTCGACCAAAGGAGTAGCCAGGTTTGATAAGGGAAGCAAGTTGGTGCCAAGGTATATTGGGCCATATAGGATTGAGGAGCGGATTGGTAAGACGGCATATAGATTGGAGCTTCCTGAGGAGTTGGCACAGGTGCATGATGTGTTCCATGTGTCGTTGTTTAGGAAGTATGTGCCAGATCAAAGTCATCAGTTGGTAGAGGTTCCTGAAGGTCTACAAGTGAACTTGTGTTACAAGGAACAGCCGGTAGATATTGTTGACCGTAGGGAGAAGGTTCTAAGGAGTAAGGTGATACCTATGGTCAAGGTGTTGTGGAGGAATCAACAGTTCGAGGAGGCTAATTGGGAGCCAGAGGTTCGCATGCAGAAGGATTTCCCTGAGCTTTTTGTATGATTGTATTTTCTTATATGTGATTGTAATTCTTTTGTATGACTGTACCTTTGAGTTGAGTGTATTTCTTCTATTTGATTATGTTCTCATATGTGATCGTATTGGACTATGTTTCCATTTATGAGATATTGCATTCTTTTGTTTGTATGTTTGTTTGGACCCTATTAGTAGCAGTTCTGAGGACAGAACTCTTCTAAGGAGGGAGTGATGTGGTGCCCCGAATTTGTAAATACTAATTTTCAGATTAGAAAATGAATTAAAATGATTTTTGGTGATTTAATAAATGTTCATTTAGAAATTTATCTTTTACATGTGCAAAACACGTGCGAATGTTGTCTTTGAAAGCTTAAAGCCAAAGTTTATTCTGGGGGAACTCATTATTTATTATTTGAGAATATTCATGATTTTTCTAGATTTTTCTGATAATTATTGGACTTATTTGCAAATATTTCAAAAAGAATGACTTTTGTGCAAAATTACCAATGGGGTGAAAACTCCAGATTTTCAGATTTTTAGGTTGGATATAATGCTTAGTCAATTCAGGTATAACGAGTTTACCTTTTTTTCAACATATTTGATTTATTTTACAAGTTTTGATAAAAGATGATCTTTTCGCAAAATTTGCTATATTAAGGGGTGAAAGTTCAAAACTATTTTTCTGGATATTCCTACAGAGCCGGCTGATGCTGGAGGGGATCTTTTTGGTTTTTGAACTTGATTAAATTGGTTTTTACTTAATTTCTAATAAAAGATCTAATTATGTTAAGGGATATTTTAAAAGGAGTATTTTGCAAATGTTTTCTAAAACCCTAAAATCTTAAATCCCGGACTATATTGGGTTTTGTGTAGTCGTCTTTTGCTGTACAATACAGGAGATTTCTTATTTCTTATTATTTTGGATTTCAAAGGAGGAGATCTTGGATTTCTTGCGAAGGAGGAGCTTTCCTTATTAGTTTATTCATCTTCGTCCGATCGCTTCAACAAGGTGAGTGATATATTTGTTTTGTTTTGCTCTTTGAATGATGTATGTGGTGTTTCATCTCCTAGAAATCATGCTAGGGTTTGGGTATTAATATAGATGTTGGATTGATGGTCAAAATTTGGATTTTTGTGAAAACCTTAATTATTTATGAGTAGAATTTTAAGTGGATGATTTGAAAATACTGAACGACCTATTATAGATCATGGATAGGTTATTTCTAGGGGATAGATAATGACTTGATTAAGTATGGTGTTTGTCATGCATAGATTGAATAAAGATGAGATTTTTATTACCCTTGAGTAATGGTTGAATGCAATTGATATGGTAATGTTAAATTTGTTAATGATCATGAGTTAATCATGGTGATTGAGTTTGAGGAACCTTGAGAAGGGCTAATGAATCAAAGGGATTAAGTCTTGAGAATTAAGTTGTGGAAATTGATTCGGGGTTTGATGTGGTATAACCAAATTGGGAATTTTTGAGATTTTGGTGAAAGGTTTGTTTGCGTTTGGATTTTGTAAGCCCTGAGATTTAATTCTGAATACGTTTTATTTTAATTGATGGATTGTGAAGTCCTTTGGTACATAAACATGCACAATATTTTTCATGAATACCTTATGTTGTGAGTTTTGAAGGAAATTGAGTTTTTATGTGTTTTCGAAGAATTTGACTATATCTTGACCTATTTTTGGTATTGATATGTTTGAACCTGAATACGAAGCTATTTCAATGAATAATTGATTCTTAAGAAACTCTTTTTTGATTATATGCACAATTCATGTTTTTAATTGAAAGAAATCAACAAATTGGTATTCTTATAAATTCAATTAGTTTGATTTGGTTTTATTGACTATTATATATCTTATAAGTTGTATTTGATCATATAAGAAATATCCTTTTTGTAGAAATCGTTTTCATAAAGTAAAACTCCGTATCGGTTGAAATGTGCACAACCAAAAATCTGCAGTCTGGAGGTCGACAGTCGACCGATGGTATTTTACAATCGACCGTCGCGACCTAGCTGCGGTGCTTTTTTAGTTTTCTTGATTTCGTTCTGGACAGTCGACCGATGACTTTTTACTGTCGACTGGCGCTACTTAGAATTATTTTAATTGAAGTTTTGGAGTTTTTGCTCTGGACAGTCGACCGACGCTTGTCTACAGTCAACTGATACTGATGTATCTTGATATATTTGAATGTTCTTTTAAATGAATTATTCTCTTAATGTTTTAATCTATAACTTACTATTCTATACCCTTTCTTCTACTGAACATATGTTTTCAAGTTGTTTTAATTGAGCAATTTATGATGGCAGATTGCTTTGGATATTTAGGTGTGAGTCTCGAGAGGGTGTGTGACCCTAGTATACCGACGGTTGAAATATTTGTGTTTTGGGCCTGTTGAGGCATTTTAGTTGATCAGTTGTTAAGTTAAGTTCGGTAGGGTACACCAACTATAGGAGATTCGTAAAGTAATTAAATAATCTAAATGATAAGGACAGACACTAGTGGTGATATGATGAATGGAACATGGGTTATGGACCTCAGTTTGGCTCGCGGTGTGAGATAATCCCCGAAATTATCCACGTGCGAGTGAAATAGTCTCCAGAATTACCTGTGGTGTGGGATTGATCTCCAGAATTATCGGGGTCGAGGCGACACTCATGTGGTATTCGTGTGATGAGGTGCCATAGGTTGCGGTGTGGGGTATTCTCGAAGATTCTCAGGTGTGAGTGAAATAGTCTTCGGAATTATCTGTGGATAGAGATTGACCTCCGAAATTATTGGGGCATGGGCTAATACTCACAGTGTATCTATATCTCGTAGTAATCATAGAACTAGGATTAGTTGCATAGCGGAGGATTAAACCCTATAAAGTGGAGAACAGTAAGGGCTTGCACCGGACCTATGTACTATTGAAATATTTGTGTTTTGGGCCTGTTGAGGCATTTTAGTTGATCATTTGTGTTTTGGGCCTCGAAATGGGGAAGGTCTGGACTTGGAAACGGAGTTAGCGAGGGTCTATCAGACACTCAATGCCATTGCCATGAATCAGAATTAAGGAAGGGTGCCTGCAAATCGAGTACTCGAAGCAATCAAACTTGTGGAATCATTTAAGCGGATGAAACCACCGGTGTTTGAGGGGAAGTCAGACCCTGACGCGGCTGACAATTGGATCTGACAGGTAGAGACTATCTTCGAAGTCATGGAGACTCCGAAGGGCAGCAAGGTGAAGTTGGCAACGCTGCACTTCGAGAAGGATGTGGCTGTGTGGGGGAAGTCGATGAAGTGGACGATGGGGGATACTCTTGGCTGGGAGGAATTCTTGGAGGAATTCTACAGTCATTACTTTCCATCAGACGTCCAGGAGAAGAAGGCCATGGAATTTCTAGTGCTGCAGTAGGACGGCATGTCGGTTAGGGAGTATAAGACAAGATTCACTCAGCTCTCAAGATATGCACCCGAACTTGTAATGGACGAGGCGAAGAAGGCTCGAACATTCGAGCATTGTTTGAGGCCAAGTCTGAGATCCAGGATGATACCCCTCAGTATCAGGAGATTTGACAAGCTGGTCAAACGAGTGGCAGCCATGGAGGTAGACATAGAGTAGCTCCACGCTGTTCAGAATCGGAGGAACAACTGGAAAGTGGGGAAGATGCTCGCAGTTGCTGGGAATGTCAGGGGACAGCCGCTGGCACAAAGGTTCAAGGCTACGGGTGCGAACGCTGTTCAGGTGGTGGGAAGACCCGGGAATACTTGAGTGAGACCTCCTGTGACTTGTTTCAACTGTGGAGAGACAATACACTAAAAGTCTCATTGCCCAAAGCTGTAGGATGTCGTACGCAATGGACCAACTCAGCAGACCGGGAAGAAGCCGTACCAGCAGGGGCGAGTATTTGTCTTGACCAAAGCTGACGCTGATGAGGTGGATCACATCTTCACTGGTACGAGTGAGGGTGTTTAGGAGTGTTTTCCTATTGTCTCTTTTTCCGTTAATTAGTACACTGTTATGTAACGAGTGTGTGTTATGTAACAGGAGAACTTTATTTGAATGGAAAGAAAGCTGTTATTTTGTTCGATACTGGGTCCTCTCATACCTTTATATCACCTAAATTTGCTAAAATTCTAGGAGTTGAACCGAAGATATTTCCAGGTAAGGTTTTAGCAGTAGCTACTCCGTCAGGAGAGACTTTAACCACTGATCGGTAGTATGCGGACTGTGAGATCGTGATTGGAGATAGAATTTTCGGGATTGATCTGATCGAGCTGAATGCCTTAGGAGTTTGATGTTATCATTGGTATTGATTGGATGTCGGTGTACAGTGCAAGCATCGAGTGCAAGACCAAAGAAGTAACAGTGAAGGCTCTAGGTGGAGCTGAAGTCACTTTCCAAGGGAGAGGAGATGTTCAGATTTGGTTGCTGCTATCAGCCAGAAGAAGGAGATTCCTGTAGAGGTGCAGCAAATTCCGGTGGTTCGGAATTATCCGACGATATTCTTGGAAGATTTGTCTGGGTTACCCCCGCATCGTGATGTGGAGTTCAACATCACTATTCAGTCAGGGAGTGCACCTATTTCCAAGGCACCGTATAAGATGGCGCCAGTGGAGCAGGATGCGATCAAACGGCAGACTGAGGAACTATTGGAGAAAGGCTTTATTCAACCGAGTGCGTAACCTTAGGGAGCGTCGGTGCTGTTGGTAAAGAAGAAGGATGATTCGATGAGGATGTGCATCGATTACCGAGAGCTGAATAAGGTCACTATTCAGAATAAATTTCCGATTCCAAGAATTATTGACTTGTTCGATCGTCTACAAGGAGCTGTTGTCTTCTCCAAAATAGATCTTAGATCAAGATATCATCAAGTTCGAGTGAAGGCTGAAGATGTGCATAAGACTGCGTTCATAACTCGACACGGGCATTACGAATTCTTAGTTATGCCATTTGGAGTGACGAATGCACATGCAATTTTCATTAATACGATGAACAGAGTTCTGAGGCCGTTTATTGATTCTTCGTCGTAGTGTTCATCGATGATATTCTTGTGTACTCCAAGTCGGAGGAGGAGCACACAGAGCATCTAGCAGCAGTTTTGAAGAAGCTGGTAGAGTAGGATTTGTATGCCAAGTTATCCAAGTGCGATTTCTGGAAATCTGAAGTGGCTTTCCTGAGTTACATCCTTTCTAAGGAGGGAGTGGCAACTGATCCGCTGAAGATAAAGGCGGTGAAGGATTGGGCAAGGCCTACTATAGTGAAGGAAAACAGGGTTTTTCTTGGGTCGACTGGATACTACAGAAGGTTCATCCAGGGCTATGCTCAGATAGCCGTGCCTGCTCACTGGTCTGACCAAGAAGAATGTGAATGTCAAGTGGACCGAACAGTGCGAGACAAGCTTTCAGGAGTTGAAAGAGAGGCTAACTACTGATCCCATTTTAGCTTTGCCTAGAGCAGGTGTTGAGTACGATGTTTACAGCGATGCTTCACATCGTGGGCTTGGTTGTGTCTTAATGCAAGAAGGGAAGGTGATCGCTTATGGGTCGAGACAACTAAGACCGCATAAGAAGAATTATCTGACTCATGATCTGGAGTTGGCTGCGATTATCTTCGCCTTGAAGCAATTGAGGCATTACGTGTATGGTGAGAAGCTGAACATACGGACCACAAGAGCTTGAAGTACATCAATTAGTAAAAGGATCTGAATTTGAGGCAAAGGACATGGCAGCATGGCAGGAAGTACTTAAGGATATTCGTCCGGAGATTAAGTACCATCCTGGGAACACTAATGTTATTGCTGATGCACTTAGCCGCAAGAGCAGTCTGGCTAGTTTGATTACAACTCAGAGGCATCTGGCAGAGGAGTTGGATCGAGCTGGTATTGAAGTTATTCTTCAAGGCTTGGGATCATCTTTAGCTCAGTTGAGGCTTCAACCAATGCTGAATGAAAGGATTATCACAAGTCAGAAAAAAGATGCAGAGATTCAGAAGATGAAGGAGCAGGTCAGGGCTGGCAAATTGTCGGAGTTTCAGATCAGGGATGAAGTGCTATGGTTTGGAGAGAGGTTGTGTGTTCTGGATCAGTCGGACTTGAAAGAGAGTATTCTTCAGAAGGCACATGCTACTCTTTTGTCTGTACATCCTGGGAGTACCAAGATGTATAAGGACATTAAACAGTATTTCTGGTGGTCAGGTTTGAAGCGGGATGTGGTTGAATTTGTGTTGAGGTGTGAGATTTGTCAACAAGTCAAAGCTGAAAATCAGAAATCCGGAGGTCTATTGCAACCGTTACCTATTCCGGAATGGAAGTGGGATAACATCAGTATGGATTTCATCATGGGTTTTCCCAAGAGTTCCAAGGGCAATGATGCGATTTGGGTTATAGTTGATCGACTAACCAAGTCCGCTCACTTCTTGGCTATGAAACTCAATGTTTCGATGGACAAGTTAGCTGAGATATATGTTGGTGAGATTGTCAGGCTTCATGGTGTTCCGTTAACCATTGTGTCTGATCGAGATGCACGGTTTACTTTGCATTTCTGGAGGAGTCTTCAAACAGCTTTGGGTACCAAGACGGATTTCAGCACTGCTTTTCATCCACAGACCGATGGGCAGACCGAGAAAGTCAACCGTATTCTTGAGGACATGCTTCGATGTTGTGTACTAGACTTTGGAGGCAGTTGGAAAATGCATCTAGCTTTGGTAGAGTTTGCCTACAATAACAGTTTTCATACTAGTATTGGGATGGCGTTGTACGAAGCTTTGTATGGCAAAAAGTGCAGAACACCTGTTTGTTGGTTTGAAGTTGGGGAGAGGTAGATGTTTGGGCCTGAGATTGTGCAGCAGAGCTCTGAAAAGATTGATCTGATCAGGAAGAGGTTGGTGGATGCTCAGAGTAGGTAGAAGAGCTATGCAGACAACGGGAGAAGGGACCTTGAGTTTGAGGTTGGTGACTTTGTCTTTCTGAAGGTATCACCTACTAAAGGTGTGATTCGATTTGGCAAAGGTGGGAAGTTGGCCCTAAGATTCATAGGCCCGTATAAGATATTAAAGCGGATTGGGAAAACTGCTTACCGGCTTGAGTTACCGGAAGAGTTGTCTCAGGTGCACAATGTCTTCCATGTGTCTATGCTGAGAGGTTACATTCCAAATCCGAGTCATCATTTGCCCGAAGTGCCGGAGGGTTTACAGTTGGATCTGAGTTACATTGAGCTTCCGGTTGAGATTGTTGATCATCGGGAGAAAGTCTTGAGGAATAAGACGATACCGATGGTCAAGGTAATCTGGAGAAACCAGTTGGTTGAGGAAGGATTATCCTGAGCTCTTTGTTGTTTATATTTTCTTTTCTTTTTTCTTATTGTGCTTTGCTTTCTCGCTCTTTTATTGTAGTTCCGGGGACGGAACTATTCTAAGGAAGGAGTGTTGTAATACCCTGAAATTTTTATTAAATGTTTGATTGTTAATTTTACTTGTTGTGCACGTGCAAATTTGTGTAAAAATATTTTCTTATGAATGATTTTTATATAACATGAGCAAATAATTAATTTCTTTCCTTCTCTTTTCTTTTAAGCCCATTTTAAGAAGCCTAAATTTGTTTTGTAAATAAAGCCCAACCTAGTAAATTAATTATTTATTTCTAAAAGCCCACAATTTTTAAAGCCCATGAATTAATTACTCTTTTAAACAACTTGTCATGTAGACACATTTTTGTATACAATTAATTAATTTATAATGTACAACTTTAATTAGGGGGACACTAGTTGGGACACGTGCTTGCACATGTGTGTGCTTTGCACACCCTCTTTGGCCGGATTGCATGAGAGAGAGAGTGGGGGTGTGGATTAGTGAGTGGTAGTTTTTGTGTTCATGGGTGGTTGCTACAACTTCCCATCATATCTACAACCATCTAATGCAATCCTAGCCCTCCATTCCACCCTAAAACTAGTATAAATACCCCTCCCTTTATGCATACAACACTAAGAAATTTATTTTGAAAGAAAGAAAACTATATAGGAGAGTAAAAGATTGAGAGGGAGTAAAAAGATTGAGTGCTTTAGGTGTGTGTTCTTTTGGAGGCCGACTACTACAACACACGGCATATGAGAGGCTCGGTTTCACCACGTGCAAGGAGGAGGAACATTGTGGTGGCTCATTCTAGGAGGAGAAGGACCGCTCATGTGTTCAAGGAGATTCTAGGAGTTTTGTAGTACTTTCTTCAAATAGGTGGGTGTTTTTCTATACTTCTAATGTTAGACATCATGCTAGGGATTTTGATACATATGCATGCTAAAAGAACTAATAAGATAATCACTTGTTGACTTTGAAAAGGACTTGGTAGATGAATAAATGTTTGATGAATTGCATGCTATTGGTAATAATTCATGTTTAATGTAGTTAAACTCACTTATTGCCATGAGATTGTGGAATTAGAACCATGTAATGGTATAAAAATGTTCATGTATGGTTAGTAGATGAATTATTAAAAAAAAATTGCATCTATTGAACCATTGTATTATTTTGCTCAAAGAGTGCATCCTTGATTATAAGTATTGTGAATAAAGAGGGAAAAACGGAAATTTACTGTAACACCCTGAATTCCAAAACAGACTGAATTCGAAGTTCCAGAGGATCTTTACACTTCTTTCGTACAATTTTACAAGGAAATAAAAACTTTTTGTTACATCAGAGTTTACACTTACATTATATATTTACAGCGGAAGCAATTTACAACAATTTACATGAATTGAAATGTACAGCTCTTGAATCAATCTTTAATCAGCATGCATTCTTTAGTCTTGTTAAACACTTTACCCTGCATAAAAATTGTGGGCACGTCAGTTGCTTACAACCGACGAAATATTATACACTGCTATCCTCTCTATGCCGAAATAGTATAACGATTCTCAAATACTTAAACAATCACAAACTTGATCACAAACAGAAACTACAAGGGACTATCCTATAGATGTCGTGTTGTGCAGTGCACTTAGTCCTTAATACAGTTGTTTATATTAGATGACACTAATGCGCACTTTTTCAGATTGTATGCATCCCATACTACATAGGTCTGAAGGCAAGCCCTTAACCGTTCTTCATCTTGTAGGGTTCAATCCCTCGTCATGACTTAAACTACTACTGTAACTACGATAAGTATCCTAGATGTTCTATGAGTTACGAGCTCATGTCCAGACAGCCTGGAGGGGAATCCCACGTCATGTCACGATGCATCGTGAAGAACCTATGAACAGTTCAGCCTCTGTCATGGGACATGACACCACCCGCAGTCACCAAACACCCCTACGAGCGTCGCCTGTGGTACGGACTCCTGGAGACATATCCACGTCATGTCACGATGCATTGTGAAGATAGCCTGTGAATATTCTCACACCGTAGCTCCGAGGCCCTCATACTCGTATTTTTCTCTTATTTTCATAACGTCTTCACTATGTATCTAATCCTTAGTTATTCGAATCATGAACAAAATCAATTCTGTAGAGTTAGCCCTTCTACTATACCAGTCTTAACCATTTATACAAATATGACCCAAATCTTGGTCTTTTCATCTCAAATTTCATTTCAACACATTTCTTTTCATTGCCGGTATGAGGCTTTACTACACTCTAGTTCTCAATTTCAATTCATAATCACAAAAATTGAGTCTTTACACTCATAAGTTCTTTTTCATAATTAACATGATTTCCATTCTTTTCTATGAATCAAATCTCATACATAAAGTTCAATTTCAATACATGTATTTCATACTCAAATTTATTTCAATAAATCCATTAGATTCCCAAACTAGTATTTCTTCCTTTTATTTAATTCATTCAACAAAGTTATATTTTTCATCTACCTTTAGAGTGCACACAAAACCCAAATAGATGAACAAAAATCCATAATCAACGCACTTAAAATTTTCCTTCCTTCAAAATATCTTTTTTTTTTAACTTAATAAAATTTTCCAATGAAGATAATCACTTTTCATATTTATACAAGTGTCAATTTTCATACAAGTCTACTCAATTTTTACTTCTAAGTCACTTTTATTTTAGTCAAATAATGCACAAATATTTTTCATTGAATCCACATATTTTTATTACAATTATAGTATTTTTTTCCAAATTTTATAAGCCACAAATCAATTTTTAAAACCCCAAAAAATAAAAAGTTAAATTTCTGCTAAAGCTAGGAATCGAGCTCACGACCACAGGGTAACTAACCTCCACCGAGAGCCAGAACAACCAAGGTGCCAACATGTTATAGAGTAGGGTTAACTTTAGATGAGGTGTGATCTCAGTTTTCGGCTTCTTTTTCTGAAAAAAAGAAGCAAAAGCTCATGCCAGGTTTCGAACCCAAGACCACCACCCAAACCCATTGATACAGTAACTGAACCCAATCACTGGCTAACCAATATGGACAAGTGAACCAACTAATATGATTTAGATAATTGGGGTTATAAACGAGGTCTCTGTTCTTTTCGAATTTTTACATATACACATATTTTTTAGTTATTTTTCTTCTCTAAATTTACTCAAAAACTCCAGATTATATTTTTCACCTCAGTACAGTATTTCAGTAAATAAAAAATTAATTTTTGACATTAAAAAAATATTTTGTTCTCTAATTCATTTTGTTCTTCAATTTTCGAAATTCGGGAGAAAATGCATGTTCGCCTTATAATTTTTCACTTAAAAATTTTCTAAGTCCCAAATAATATTTTTATTAATAAATTACAATTATCTCAGCAATAAACTTTATTTTTCATGCCATTTAACAACACATTAATCAAAATCACCTTTATCCATAGTTCTTTATTCAATTATTCAACATATAAGCATGTATTTGTTTATCTAGCACATCACAACAAATTTGAGCATGGTAGCATGGTAATCATTTAACAAATCATAATTTGGCAATCAATTTAACAATCTTTTAACACATAATCAAACTAATAGCAATTTGTCTCATTTTCATAATGCATGGCTAATTAGAAGTTTCTTCTTGATTGTCAAACACATCCTAACATGATGTCTAATTAGAAGTTTAAGAGAAACAACCATCTTAAATGGAGAGAAACAATCAAAGAGACTCCTAGGGAAATCTCCTACAACGAACGAGTGAAGCCTTCTCCTCCTAGATCGAGCCGCAAAAGTTGCCTTCTCCTTGTTGCAACTTGAACCCGAGCCTTCCTGGTCCTTGAATGCCAGCCTCCTCTTCTTTGGTGTGAGCACTCACAATACTCTCTTTTCAACTCACAACTCCTCAATCTTTTGCCTTACTACTTGTATCCTTCTCTCTCTTTCTAATCTTTCTTTCAATTTTTTCCAAGTGTGAGAATGAAGAGTGTGGGAGGAGGTATTTATACAATTTTCTACGGTGAATGGAGGGCCAAGATTAGATCAAATGGTTAGAGATTATGGGCCAAGATGAAGTAGGGAGTTGAAATAACTTCCCATGATGAGAGTAACCAACTCTCCATCACTCCTACTCCTCCAATCCTATCCGGCCTAGAGTGAAGAAGGTGTGCAATGCACACTCCATTGTATGCACGTGCCACCTAGTGTCCACCATTTACAAATTTGTTCATGTGACAAATTTAATTGTCCATGAAATGATTCTACACTACAAGTTAAACCATTTCAAAAGAGAATTAAAGTAAATGGTCTCACTAATGGGCCAAACTAACCATGGGCTTAAATAATTAATTTAATTAATAAAATACAGTGGGCTTAAGGCAATTAGGCCTAGATTTTAATTAGGATTTTAAGGAGAATAGTTTTTTGGAAAAATAAAGAGAACAAATACTATATAAAAATATTTTATAAAAGAAATTATACAAATAAAATCATACGTGCACAACGTGTAAAATCACAAAATCTCATAAATGAAAACAAGGGTGTTACATTCACACTTCTTTAATAAAGACTTAATGAAAGAAGTTGAGTAGAGGATTTGTTTAAGTGGAATTTTGCAATTTGTAAACATAAAATACAAATTAGAGTGAAAATACCTATTTTAATGTCAAAAATATATCCATGATCTACCCTAAATTGCAACCTGGTGCAATCGACAGTCGACCGAATTAGAGTCAACAGTCGACTGTCAGGTAATAAATTTCGAAATCTTTGCAGAACAGTCGACCGACTGTATTGTAACAGTCGACTGCCCTGACTATTGGTTTACGAGTTTTAAAATCTTCGCAGAATAGTCGACCGACTGTATTGTAACAGTCGACTGCCCTGAGTATTTGTCTTCGAGTTTTAAATTCTCGCAGAACAGCCAACTGGCTATGTTTTGACAGTCGACTTCCCTGAAGTTTAAATGATATCTAGTTTTCATGAGATAATTTTCTATAACCTTTGGCCTAGTATATTTGAGACTATTTTTGCAAGAAAGAACTTACTATAAATTGTTAGCTTAAATTATCTTTGGACAAAGAAAAATGTATTGATTAAAAGATGGTTTGAAAAGAGTTTTGATAATGAAAGAAAAATGAAAGTACGAATGTTAGATTTAGTATTGATAAAATGAGAATAAGGGAATTATGTGTAAAGAATGAACTATTGAGTATGACAAATTGAATTTATTTGTTTATGCATGATATTGTACATGAAATTGGAATTTTAATGACATGATGAGTTATGAAGGATATTATGAATATGAATACACAAATGCTATGAACATGAAAAGGAAAATTATTGTTAATCATGGAAAAAGATCTTATGAGTATGAAAAACTCGGTGTTGTAATTATGAGTTGAAATTAAGAAATAGGGTGTAGCTAAGCCTTATACCGGCAATAAAACAAATGTTAAGATGAAATTTGAAATGAAAAGACCAAGATTTGGGTCATGAGAAATGATTGAATAAGACTGGTATAGTGGAAGTGCTAATCCTAAGGGATTGGTTTTGTCCATGATTCAATTAAATTAAGGACTAGATACATAGTGAAGATGTGATGAACGTAAGAGACAAACATGAGTATGAGGGCCATTGGATTGACTGCGCGAGAGATTCACAGGATGTCCCATGATGCGTCATGATTAGGCCGTGGATACTACTCTAGAGTACCGTCTCGGTGGCGATGCTTATGGGGTAATCTAATGACTGCGGGTGGTGTCACGTTTATGGTAGGAGGTGAATTACCACTGGATGCCTGCATGATGAGTCATGTGTCAGTGCATTGGGATTCTTTCCTGGGTGCCTAGACGTGAGTTCGTAGTTCATAGACCGCCTAAGATACTTACCGTAGTTACAGTAGTAGATTAAGTCATGGCGAGGGATCGAACCCTACAAGATGAAGAACGATTAAGGGCTTGCCCTCGGACCTATGTAGTATGACTGCATAGACTCTTAACAAGTGCGCATTAGTGTCATATAATGTAAACAATTGCATTAAGGACTAAGTGCACATCACAACACGACATCAATTGGATAGTCCCTTGTAGTTTGTCTTGTGATCAAGTTTGTGTTTGTTTAAGTATGGAAAATCGTTATACTATTTCCAGTATAGAAAGGATAGCCGTGTATAATATTTTGTCAGTTGAATGAACTGACGTGCCCACAGTTTCTATGCAGGGTAAAGCACACGAAAAAGACTAAAGAGGAATTGATGCTTAAAGACTATTCAAGTGTTATTGTATTTCATTCATGTAATAATTGTAACATTGCATTCGCTGTTTTTAAGGTTTAAATGTAAATGTAACTCTGATGTATAGTAAAGTTTTATTTCCTTGTAAAATTGTATGGAGAGAAATGAAAAGATCCTGTGGAACTCGAATTTAGCCTGTATTTGGAATTCGGGGTGTTACAATGGATTTCAGCCTCGCTGGCTATTATAACAGACCCCAGCCTCGCTGGCTATTATATCGTGCGAATCATCCCGCAAGTGACCCTCTAGCCCACGTATATATATATATACATTGGAGTATGGCAAATTATCCGCCCGACTATGCATAGTCCTGAATTTAAAAATAAAGGCCCGTCTCTCACGGAGCAACCACAGTCCGCCAATTGGGTTTATAGCCCTGGTGAACCGCTGCAACAAGCCCACCGCCCGACTGTATAGAGTTTCCCCACTTATGTTTGCCTAGGTCTTACTACATCTTCACTTATGTGCCTAATTATTTAGTTCAAGACATGAATAAATTTCAAAGCCTAGAATTAGTTCTACCTCTTACCGGACTTAATCAACATATGCGAGATAGCTCCATGGCCATATCTCCAAACATAATCTCAACTCTTTTCATTTTAATAGTGCCGGTACCCGAGTTCTCACTAACTCTAAATCACAAACTTTTTCATGTACAAGAAAATCATGGGTATTCACACCCTTCATCAATCATGTCTTAAACTTAGATATTTTTCATCTTCACAAATGTAATTCAATGTGTCATGAAGTCTCATTTTAATACTACTCATGAGTCTCTTATTCACGATCTTTCAAAAATAATAATCCTCTTTGTGAACACTATTTTTATCCATTTTTTAAAGTCACTTTAGCAATGCATTTCAATCACATCAACATTTCTATAGAGAATAAGAGTGTAATTCATTCAAAGAATTTTATTCACATCATAATATTTTTCTTAAAAAAATAAGTGTCATATTCTTTATTAAACAGATTCTAATCACAACCCAAATATCTTTCCCAATTTCCCCTTTTTTAATTTCTCAAATGCACATGAAAATCTCAAATTATTTTTAATAAATTCTTCTTTATGTTTTATGAACCCTAGAATTTTCCCCAACTCAACTAATCACTTTAAACTCAAAAAAATAAAATAAAGTGTAGCTCTGGGGATTCGAACCCATGAGCCATCGAATAGTGCCCATAGCACACACACCGCAAGCCAAGAGTCCAATGGGACTTTGATGTTGTGAGTATGCTTCGAAACCCCATATGCTCAATCTCAGGTGTTTAGGAAAATTAAAACAAACATAAAAAAAAGTCTTGCAGACCTCAGGATTCAAACCAGGCCAAACAGGGAGACAGCGCAGCGCTAGACCAATAGGCCAGACGCGCTCATCGGTATCCATTTCCTTTTCGACTTTTGTTCAAATTCGCTGTCTTCATTTTATGTTCATAAAACTCGATTCTTCTAATCTTTTATTAAACTGAAATAAATTCTTATGAACTGAATTTATTCTCTAACATTAATTTACTGATTTTCAATCCATAATTTTAGACAATAAATCTAACTCTCAATTCATTTATTCCTTTCAATAAACATGATATTGCATTACTTTAAATTTAACTCAAAAGTAATATATTGTATCCTTCATAAACAATCAAATGAGTTTAGTAGAATCAAATTTATTTTAAAAGATTCATTTGCTTAACTAAAGGGAGTATTCCCAACATTTTTCATACAATCGATTATTTCTTCATTCACGCATAACAAAAATAATCAATCTTTTCTTTTCTCATTTACCAATTAACAAGTTGTAATTTATTTGCATGATTCACTACTATTTTTATCCCATCCAATAGTATTAATTGTTCTACTTTATCACGTCAAAATTTTCTATAAAGAAAAAATACACATTTAACATACATGAAGTTTACAAACTTTCTTACGTGATCCATAGTATTAACTCTTTAATCAAAATCTTCTATTATTTGCTTAACCACAACAATATTATTCTCATTCATAGCATGTAACACTAGCTTGAAATTTTGTCTACATATAAAAATATAATACTCATTTATTATCACTAGCATGAATAGTTCTAAATTAGAAAGCATGAGAACACCCACCTTTTTGAAGTTTGAACAATGAAAAGAAAAAGGGAACACTCCTTCTAGCTCCAAAGCAATTCCTAGTTCTTCTCCTAGCAAGACTCCTCCTCCTAGCAAAAGCTTCTCTAAGCACAAGAACTCTCTTACTCTTTTTATTTTTCTTTCACTTATTTTGATTTCTTTGTTTTGGTGCAAAAGAGAAGAAGGAATGGGGGTTCTATTTATAGGGTAAAGTTACGGATCAAAGTGCAAAATTACACACCTAATAAATTATTTAATTTAATTCCCATCTCTTCACTTTCTTAAATCCTAAAACCCCCAACTCTTCACCTCTCCACCTTTCTAATTCCCTAACTCCCAACCCTTCAAGTTCAAAACTGGCCAACTCCTCTTTCTCCACTTTTACCCGTACACAGCACTACCCACAGTGGAGCCGGGTGCCATGTCAGCACAGACAGAGGGAGAGAACAACACATATATATCGGGTAGGCCCCATCAATATATGCCACGTCAACCCTTGGCCTTGCCGAAGTCAAACAGAGACATACATTGATGCCTCTCCTTTACCGTGGGTCCCCACCAAAACATTCACACTTCATACAATCCTTTATACCATATTTTACCATTTCAATGCCACCACATGTATATTTCTCCTATAATATATATATGTATACTGTTATCTATATAATAAAACACAAAGAAAGCTATCAAGTGGCTCTCCTTCATTCTCCCCAAAAATCAAAGGCCTAGATCTAATCTTACAAAACATATTTTCCCCCCAAAAGTCAAATTCAAATCTCCCACCCAAAACAACTCCTATATTTATTTAATTTTTTTCTCTCTTTCCCTCCCTTTTCTATTCAAAAAAAATAAGAAAATGAAAATTTTAAAAAAATTTAAATATTAAAAAATTAAAAAATATTAAAAATTTAAAAATTTAAAAACTTTAAAAATAATTCAAAAAATTCAAAAAAAATCATATAATATGTTTTTTGCTCTATGTTTGCTACGTCAATTAATTTGCTGGAGCTCCAAAACTATTTTATATGATTAAATAAGGTGCACCGTTCCGAAGACGTGCCGTAGGCACGTGTCAACGGGCAAACCTAGTACATATATACTACTATATATATATATATATATATATATATATATATATATATATATATATATATATATATATATTACGGGATGTTACACACACTACGAAATTTATTTTGAAAACAAATGTGCTTAAGTATGTTTACCGAAAACACGTGTGTCGCATGTAAAATATTAAAAATAAGAAATTCAACTTTATCAATGGGAAAATGTTAAAGATAATAAAAATAAAATATAAGAAAATATATTTATTAATTTTACGACGTAATTGCTACGTACATAGAAAACACGTGCATTATACGTATAAAAATCATTTTAACCAAAATGGAGAAAAATAAACTTCCATTTATAAAACGAGTTCGAACCCGCAAAATAAATAGTCAATACACATAGAAATATCACACTTAGTGATGAAAAGATACGCAATTGATACGTGCATCGAAAGCACGTAAAAAGCACGTAAAAATACAGAGATCAAAATATTATAATTTGGTCGACTGAAATCAATACGGGAAATGCATAAATAGTTGGAATCCAAAAATATGTAATGAAACACGTTACAAAATACACGTGCGTAACACACAAGGGCAAAATTGTCATTTCCAATTTTGCAGAGTGTTACACAATCTTTGCCAATAATCACGTCGACTCCCAGAACTCCCAATTCGATGAGACCAATTCCTAACAGTCTCCCCCCAATCACAATATTGCAACCTGCGTAATATCTATCGGCAATCAACACCTCTCCAGCTCGTGTTTCCACCGACGGAACCCTGCCTGGAAACACCTTAGGCTCCACACCTAACACTTTTGCAAACTTAGGCAATACAAATGTATGCGAAGACTCAGTATCAAACAAAACCTTTGCATTTCTTCCATTGATTAAAACATGCCCTGGTACACGAAGAGTTTAACATTCAATGCCGCACATTATTCTTACACAAAAGTTTCATTCAATACACTTCAACCAATAATTAAAATTCCTGCATACCCATGATTAAATTTTCAAATTCCTCAGCATCCTCCTCTGTTAATGCAAATACTTGCCCCTGCCTCTACGACTTGCTCCTATCAGTGCCACTTCGCTTCAGCTGCGGACATTTCGACCAAATGTGGCCCTCCTTGCTGCATTGGAAGCATGTCTGAGTCCTCACTACATTAGAACACGCCGACCTGATGTGGCCTGACTCACCACAGCTGTAACATGTCACCCCTTGAGCAGACACGCCTCCTTTGCTGGGCTCGCTGAATCTGCCCTTTTTCTTCGGGAACTTCCTCCCAATCTAACCACCTACTCCAAGCCTCTTGTTTTTGTTCCAAGACTCTTGCCTCTGTTGGAACAGCCCCATGTCACTTTCTGTCATTGTCTCTCTCCTGACGAGCTTATCGAACCTTCTGATCCCTAGTGGTATCATTTGGGACCTCATGTTCGGCCTCAAACCCTGCTCGAACTTCGATGACTTCCTCACCTCATCCACCACAAGCTCAGGAGCATACCTAGACAACTGCATGAGTTTAGTCTCATATTTCCACACCGACATGCTGCCCTGATGCAAGTTCATGAACTCCATCTCTTTCTTCTCCTGTATGTCCAAGGGAAAGTAGTGCTCCCTGAACTCAACAAAGAAAGCCTCCCAAGTTACCAGCTCCGTGCCGAAGGTCCTCTTTATGGACTTCCACCACACGCTCACATCTTTCTCCAGCTGCATCATAGCCAACTTTACGTTCCTAGCCACAAGGGTTTCCAAACCTCGAAGATAGTCTCCATCTGTCTTATCCAATTGTCAGCCACATGAGATCGGCTTGACCCTCGAAGACCGGCAGCTTCATCCACTTAAAGGATTCCACCAGGTTGATGGGATCTGCATTCAGTGTTACCGGCCCTGCACCTTGGTGCCGACCTACTCCAGCAGTTATGAAAGCGTTCAGAGTCTGATAGACTCAGGCAACCTCGGTTTCCAAATCAAATCTGCCCCCATTGGAAAATTCAATTCCATCACCATTGCTTCTAGTTTGTGGACCTGCCGTTGCTCTGAGTCTACAAAACACACCACTTTCCTTAGGGGAACAATCTCATAAGAATTCACATCAATGCTCGGAACACAAAATTTTATTTAATTGCCAAACTTCCATATACCAAAAATATCAATAAATAAATTTATTTATCCAAAGTAGTTTATACATCTCTGAAAAATAACAAAACAACTTTATTTAAATCTAGAAAACTCAAATAATAAGAATCATAACAGTGATCAATCTTTGGGGCTCTTGTTGGCCTCTCGGATTTCATCTTGCAATGCATCGACTCCACTTTCCAATATTTTGCAATGCTTCTTAAGATCTTGTTTGCCCTATTTGGTCCAGTTTTCCAATTGGGTGAAATGTCATGCTGACGCAAATTGATGCTTTGCTAGCCTCTTTAGTCTGACGTTCACATCCGGGATAGTCTACTTGTCCTTCGCAAGATGCTCCTCATAATGGGTAACCTGCCATTTATATCAGTACACCTGACGTCGAATTGGTGCGATGACACAATCCTTCATGGTTAGCTTAGATGATCCATCTAAAGATTCACCCGAAGATTCCCTAGGTGGGGGAGTGATCTCCCAAGACTCTCGCGGTTCCTTTTCATCCGGCTCCTCTCTTCCTCCGGGTCCTCCTCGGAGTCCTCTAAAGGACCCTCGAGAAAAAAATCTTCTTCCACATTTTCCATAATTCTGATTATCTGTCATCCTACAGAAAATGAAAAAAACAAAATCTAATGTCCACCGAGGTACACACATAAATGCTAATTCATACAAATACACATTCATGACTCTAAGAGTGATACACACACACTCTAATGTCCACCGAGGTACTACCACTCTAATGTCCACCTAGGTTCATTTCTCATACCATGTTTAGTGTTACTTATTGAAGCATGCTCTGATACTACTTCTGTAGTGCCCCGAATTTTCATAATAGAAAAAAGGAACACAAATCCAGAATCTTTACTTCAATGTAATCCAAACACAGTATAAAATACAGGGGAAATTAAAATTTTCTTTACAACATTCCGTATTACAATGCACAACAGAAATTTAAACACATTTGATATAACTCCTTTCAATATTTAAACTCCAGTCCAAGCTTTAACCCTTGTTCAAGCCACTCACTTGCAAATCCTACAAAACTGACAAAATTGTGGGCACGTTAGTTGAATGCAATCGATGCAATACTATTGTAACCCTCATTCCCGCAAATACATATTTCCTGAATATTTTCTGTATTTGATTAATTATAAATTCATTTTATTTGAAGTTCATTCTGGATCTTCTATTAAAATCTTTTCTAATCGAAAATTATATTTATTTCGAATAATAGTGTATTTTAATTTTATTTTCTATTCATAATTGACCGACTATTTATATTTTAGCCCAAATCAAAGATATTATTACTAATTGGATTTTAGTAAACTTGTTAAGTTCAAATCCTATTTTGATATATATATATATATATATATATATATATATATATATATATATATATATATTATCATCATTATTATAATTATAATAATTATTATAATTACAATTATTACTTTTGATTGTTTATTAGAATTCATATTTTGTCATTTATTAATTTGTGAAAGCCTATAGATCCTAATCTACATTTTATTATCATTGGAGTATGAATTTTTAGTATACAATCTGATTTAATTAATATGTACTACTATATTGCTACCTAAGAAATTTTAACTATCCAATCTTATTTTTTTTTGTGAATCCATACATTTTATTGTATTTATTAGTAGTTGAGTATTAATGTAATGCATATTATTGATTTAATTTTTATATTATATTACTATTGATTTATTTGTTCAAATTTTAACCTGAATCCTAATTTTTATTCCCTATTGGATATAAACCCGAAACCCTATAACTATTCCTATCGAATTCTAACCCGAAACCCACAAACCCTCAGTGTACCTTATATATCCTATTCAAACCTAACCCTAACCCTAACCCTAGTACTGTGCTACCCCCTATAACCCCCTGCCGCTCTCTCTCCCTTTTTCCTCTACTTTTCTTTCGAAAATAGAGCCACTCAGCCGCCACTGCACTTCACCCCCTCCGCCCTTATCTTCCCTAGTCGTCGAGCCCCATCATCGTCATCATCCTCGCGACCTCAGCCCACCATCTCCTCCTCTTAATCGCGACTACGACCTCATGCCACCATACCCAACACCATCTTCCCCATCGAACCTCCTCCATCATCTTCATCCTTCATCCATGCTCATCCTGATCATCCCCACCCTCTACCTTCGCCGCTGCTTCGTCACCATCGAAGCCACCTCCGCCACACCCTTTATCGCCCCACCATTACCATCCTCTTCCCTGGCCTCCTCCTCGACTGCGCCTAACACCACTGCAACCCATCATCGCCAGACCCATCGACAGCAACCTCCATCTCCTCCACCATCGAAGCCATCCCCGATCGTCTGCTGCTCTCCCTCATCCCCATTATCACTGCCACCGAAGTCGCAACCCGTCAACTTTCAACCTCCTCGTCCCCTCGGAGCACCCACCGAACCACTGGAGTTCTCCTCATCTTACTGTTGTTGCGGCCTCCTACCATGACTGCTGCTGCCTCACCTTGCCGGCAACCACCGCCCTCGTCGACTGGGCCGCCCACCAGAACCAACAATCGGACCCTGTCGTTGCTGCCATTACCATTGTTGTTCATTGCTACTGTGATTGACTCTACGTGCGTTATACGTGAGTTGTACGTGTGTCCCCGCCACTTTTCATTTGTTCGCTCATAACTATTCCAATCAAGGAAAGTCACTTCCCTCTTGAATTGCATATTGTGTCAAATTCAAGGTTTTTATTGAAACTCCACAAGTAGATCATGAATTGTTTATCATATTGTTATATTGTTTATCTTCCGTCGAGTATATTGAGGGTTTACACGAGCTAACCCAATATATTCTTGACTTCGTACCATTATTGACTCTAAAATATCGAATCTTTCATGCATTCATTTAGTATTGATCATAGACGTTATTCATACATGACACCGCACAAATAAACCATTGTAAATTAATTATTAGGTTGTTGTGTTTGAATGATTGATTGATGCCTTGTTTGTTTTTGAACTAGTGTATGGATGTATTCTTCATTATGATTACCATGTTATTGTGTTTACTGCGATGAATAAGATTTGTTGACTATTGAGTTGAAGTTCATCATGTTTAGATCGCTTTTATTTCATGAAATATGTTGAACCTTGATTTTCACTATATATCTGGAATTTGTGAGACCTTTTTTGACACAGTATTGAAACCAAAAAATAAAACTTTCTAAACGAAAATTGTAGCCCTGTGTTCCTAGTTTCCAGAACATCTAAAATATTCGAATTCCGAATTTTATTGCAAAAGTTATGGTGTTTTTACTACTGCTACCTTTTTACTTCCAGAGTTCCTGATTTATGTATTTCTTCATGTTTAAGTTATTTAAAAGCTAAGTTAATCTTAGAATATTGTCCTAATAGATACCAGATTATTAGTTAACATGATTAGGGGCTTGAAAAATATTTTTGATGAATTTAAAATTGGGTTTTTACTGATTTTACAAATATAACAACATTATCTTAATTTTCGGTCAGAATGTGTAATCTGTAAAGAACGATGTAATTAACCTATCTATTATTATCAGATTACTTATTTTAAATATGCATTGGAACCGGGAAGGAGTCTACTTTCTATAACTTCTGATGGATCCAGTTTTGGATTTCTGTACCAGCGGGAAACTTGATTTTGGTACAGTAACCTATTACTGTCCAGAATTGTGTTTCCATATTTTCTTAATATATTTGTATATATATCGTTATATTGAATGGATTGAAGTATATAAATTACATTGCATGATCCTAATATACTATTGTCTCATTCTAATTGATTGTCCTATTGTTACTTCTATTGATACCATTGTTTATCGAATTTCTCTAAATCGCATAATGTATTGATTGCATTGATAAAATACTTAACAAGTCGGGGTTTAAGGGTTGATCTTAGTAGTGGACAATATAGAGACTGTACTCGGAGGAGGGGCCCGTGTTTCCCTATTTATCGGTCATATCAGTCATCGATTGATTGTGGATTATTGATTACTGCATCTAAATTGAATCGTGCATAGTTCATCGGTCATCGGTCATAAAATCATCGGTCATTATTGTTCATCGTTGTCGAGTACATGATCTATAGAATTCACCACTAGAGTCTAAAAGACATTGATTGCATGCACCAAACCTGTGGTATGGGAATCAGTAGTATGTGCATTAGTTAGGCTAAAAACTAATAGACTTAAGGATTGACATAATATTGACACCGCATATTGAACATCGTCATTGCTATTGATATTGAACATTGTTTATTGATATTGACATCGACCATTGAATATTTATATCGGGTATTGAAATATCATTTATTGTTATACCCATTGCATCGATTACTATTGATATTGATTATTGCTATTGTCCATTGTTATTGATTCCTATTGTTTTATTGAATTCATTATTATGCTGTATTTCCATTGTTCATTACTTTCTCTACTTGCTGTCCATGACTTGCTCTACTGACAATTTTTCTCCTCTTTTAGATGAGGTATTCACAGGTGATCAAGGAGAGTTACCTGCCGGACTTGGAGAAAAGACTTTCTGAAGATTTATTGCTTTCTAGATTGATCGTTATTTTATTGGACTTCTTGTATTGAGTTTTATTAAACATTGTATTATGGGCTTTTGACCCGGACGCTATTATTTTGTTTCCAGATGTCAGATTACCGTAATTGGTTATTTCATGTTTTATTCCAAGTATTTTTATTCATGTGATTGTTTTTTTTGCATGCATGGTTGTATTTATCTTGTTATATTGTTGAGTTGAACAAAAATAGCTTATGGATGACGCAAGTCATTCGCTGGGTCAATGTCACGCACTTGTGTTCTGTATTTTTGGGAAGCGGGGCATGACATTGACCATCCAAAGTCTCACAAATACAAACTTGTTGCACAACAAAATAAAACAATACTGGAAAAGATTCAAAATCAATAAGTGAAACTGAACTAAAGAATAAGTGTATTAAGAAAACAAAGAAAAGATGCATAAAACAATGTTCAGGAAAACACAATGCTCACGATGCACACAAATGCATACTTGTTTGCATTCTATGCATCTCATACTACATAGGTTCAAGGGCAAGCCTGTGGCATTCACCTCATTTAGGATTCAGTCCCTCGCTATGCAATCCTACATCGGTGACAGAAGCAAGATTAGAAACTCTGTGAATAGACCCCAACCTCTGAATACATCCTGGCAGACAGTACAAGTGTAAACATGCAAGCCACCCGTAAGCATCACTCTAACTCTGGAGAATCACCTCCCTACCGAACATTCTGCTCCCAGTCCCGAAACTCAACCTGCCAGACTATACAAGTGTACCGCGGGAACATACTTTAGACCACAGTCCCGAAACTCTTCTGTAACCCCTATTGCTCATTTTTTTATTTTTAATTATTTTTAATAAAATTCATGGTTATATTATTTATTGCTAATTTTATTAATTTTCGTCTCTTTTGTATCGTGAGTTGTTATTCTCTCTCTTATGATTCATTTTACATTGATTCAGCTTTTTAATCTCATTTATTTGACCTAAAATTTGTTCTTAATCTCGTCTATTGTTTAAACCCATTTCATGACCGATTTGTCTCTTATTGGATTCTTTTCTTCCTATTGGATACTACCTAGTTCACCCAAACCCATATTGTCTCTATATAATCACCCTAATTGTAACCTAATCCTAATTACCAAACCCTAATATTCTTACTCTCCCTCAGCCGTCACCACCTCCCAAGCCTCTTCGCTGTTGTCGTCTCTGACCTCCGATGCCGGTAGACCCCAACCTCCTGACCACCGATCACCCTCTCCTCTTCCTCTCTTCCACGTGCCCCTGCCGTCCCTATCGTGCAACGACACCCCCGGCACCGCTCCAATCTTCGCTACCATTGTCTTTTCCTCGAGCAGCCGTGACACCCTAGCCTATAGCCACCGTCGACTTCCTAGTGGTTGCTGACTGCCGCTCTTGCTGTTCGGTTGCTACTGTCTCTTTCTGTGTGTGTGCATGTGCATCTTGTGTAGTGTTTCGGGTGGTGTGATTTCTTGTCTCTTTGTTCGTTGTGTTCGTTGTTCAGGGTCCGTTCCCATTATTCTAATCTTCATCTTCGTTTTCTTCATCTTCATAACAGGTAAGTAGCTTGTATGTGTTCTTTTTGTCAGACATGTTAAATACCATAAGTAGTCTAGTATGAAAATATTTGTACTCTCACGATGATCCTATCTTATTAGTTAAACCGTTGACATCATCTCTCGATCATGAGTAGTTACAATAGTTGACACCCGTTGCATGAAAATATTTAGATTAGATGACATCTTGATTGTATGTTGTTGTGACACACCGTATGTCGCTGATGACTATTACATGGATGTTTGTTGGATGTAATATCTCATTATAGACTATTTGTAAACATGCCATGCTGATTTGAGTAACCTACATATACCATGCTTTGTATCACATCTTTGATTGGACCGTTTGTAGTTAACTTGTTTTATAGAATGTCTAAATGAACTTTTGTTTGCTGCTGCCCTATTTTTTTACAGTAATTTCGACCCTATTAACGTCAGTAAAATAAACAACTTTGTGAACATGATTTGTAGCCTTTTTTTTCTAGTTTTCTGAACTTTCGACAGATCTGAATTCTGATTTTTGACGCATGAGTTATTGCTATTTTACTGCAGTCATATCGTAAATTTTACATTCTGAAATATGTGATTTCTGTATGAAATATTATTTTAAAACTGATATTAAAAGTAGAATTTGAACACCATAATTTGCTGAGTATGTTTAGACATGATTGGGATCAGTCCCTAATTTTTATAGAATTAACTATTGATATATACATCTCATTTCATATTTCTTAAACTGGTCGATATATTTTCCAAATTGCATGCTGTTCAGTTAAAAACTATGTTTTCAACCTGATTATATTCGTTTTTGATGAAAACTTTGTAAATATGAACTGTAGCCTGATTTTTCTATTTTACCATTCTTTTGACGGATTTGGATTTCGAATTATATTTTATGATTTATCTTTGTTTTGGTACTGCTGTGTCTGAACTTTCAGAATTGAGATTTTATCGCATTTCTCCATTTTCCCAATTTTGTTGACTATGCTATCTATAATATAATTTCATGATATTTTATATTTTGAGAATAGATATGTTAAGGAGTCTTCCAGATTTTTCTCAGATTTAATTATGATGTTTTGAACCCTTTTCATGCTTATAAATAAGATTTTGCATTTTCTAGCTGAACATAACTTCTTTATTAAACGCTGTTTTCAATGCTGTTTCTGTGGCTGATGTATGACTTATATATATGTGCTAGAAGTGGCAGAGATTCTAGCTTCTGGATTTTCTGACTTCTAGATTTTCTGTTCTATAGCAACAGGAATCTCAGATTTGGTACAGTAGTGTCTTGCTGTCCAAAACTGAATGTTTCGTTGTTTTGACTGTTATAGGTTATTTTTGTCACCAGTTTGTGTTTCCTAATTCATCTTAGACTTATCCTTTGTTCTTGCCATGTCTTTAGCCTGTTTGTATTCGTTCTCACCTATTTAATAATAATGAAAAATAATCAATCCGAGGTTTAAGCGAAAAGATTTAGTAGTGGACAATATCGATATGCATATTCGGAAGGGAACTCGTTTCCCCACTGTTTACTGTGGTACCTACTGTTTTTCTCTGGATGCATGAGGGGATGATCCATGACACTGTTTGATGTTGATGTTACTGTTAGAGTTTGTCTGAATATACTGCCCTATAGAAGTTTTACTACGAAATCTTAAAACAAAACTGTTTGATGTAGCAACCTTGTGGTATAATTTGGGACACATGAGAACAACTGTTTTCACTGTCACATTCTGTTACTGTTACCGTTGACCACACTGTTACTGTTGATCCATCGGTTACTGTTACTGTTGACCACTTACTATTACTGTTATACTCTTACTGTTGTTCTGCTGTTTGCTACCATCTTTAGACTGTTATCTTTGTTGCCTTCTCCATGTTAGTATTCCCTGTTTAGTTTAATTTTTCCCTTCCATTTTCCTACTTGTACTGCTGCGGCCCGAAACTTGCATCTAACGGAGGTCATGTTTTTCTATTTTCCTATTTTCCTTGTAATTGCTATATGAGCAGGTTTTGCTGATCAATTGCCTACTGGAGTTGGTGAGCAAAAGTTTTGAACTGCACATTGAAAAATTTGCTTAAATTTTTTTTAATGAACTATTTTATATTCATGAGCTGTATTGAGACTTGTATTTGGGCTTGTAGTCCCAGGATTATTATATTGTTTCAGGATCTCATATTTGTTGGGATTTTTATTATTGTTGCAATAAATACTATTGAGTTATAATTGTTTTTGCATACCTGGTTGAGTATACTGTTATATTTATTGTTGTGACAAGTTAAGTAGATCCGTACAGCTTATGGATAGTGAAAACTATCCGCTGGGCTTAGTCACATACCGTATTCCGTATTCCTTTTCAGAAGCGAGGCATGGCAAGGTTTTGTGTGGTATCAGAGCATCAGGTTTGGCTAATGTGCTAGTTTGACTAATACATTAGGCAAGCTTGACTCGATCAGGATTTACTTGACTACCAACAAGCCATGCATGCACGAAGAATTATTAATCAACTGGGTCTGAATGCTAATTGTTTTGGGTTTTGTGCAGACTGTGGCTCGCGGGAATGGTTCATCGTCGCAAGAAGGCCATCCTGATTTGGCAGTTGTAACTCAAGTGCTCCAGCAGATTGCTCAGATGCAATAGGAGCACAACGAACTGGTTAAGGCCGCTTTGGAAGTTGCAAACCGGAATGCTGTTCCGACCCCCATTGTGCTTGCCCTTGTAGTGTTGCCCCCTCGTCTGGGTACCGTTGTGGATTTCATAAGTCTTCACCCTAATAAGTTTGATGGTAGTGAGACGCCACTTGAGGCTGAGCAGTGGCTGATACGGACGGAGAGTCTACTACAGGCAGCTAGGGTCACCGATGCCGACCGTGTGGTTGTGGTATGCATCTAGTTGGTGGATTTTACCCACATCTAGTGGAGGGAAGAATTCTAGAGGCTAGGGCAGCCTATTGCTTGGGCCACTTTCGCTCAAAGCTTCTTGGAGAAATTCTTCCCATGCATTACCGGGGTAGAAATGGAGCATCAGTTTCTTGCCCTGAAGCAGGTTGGTTGGTTGATTGTCTGGTTGATTTATTAGTGCCATGTTTTGAGATTTTGTTACATATTATATATGTAGTATTGTAAAACCAAGTTTTCTTGGAACAGGGCTCTGGATCCATGGACGAGTACGCCGCAGAGTTCACCAGGCTTAGCCACTTCGCTACCACCTTGGTGGCGAATGTGGAGGATCGTGCTCGGATGTTCCTTTTAGGGTCTTGATCAGGGTATTCAGGTGCACTTGGTTGCCCATCGTCTCCGTACCTATGCAGATGCTTGGAGGCAGCCTGAGAGATAGAGCAGACTCGAGCTCGGGAGACCCCTTCTCAGCGGGTTGTGCAGTACCCTGCTGCTGTTGCTGCCAGACCTATTGGAGGTCCGGTCAGGAGGCCAGCTCCAGTCCTTGCCATCAGGATAGCTTCCTACCATCCTGCTCCTCCACGGAGGGATGTTGTTTGTGACTTTTGGTAGACCCCTGGGAATTTGCACAAGGATTGCTGGAAGGCCAACCGCCGGTATCTCGGTTATGGTGCCACCGACCACTTGGTTCGAGATTGTCCTCGGAGGAGGCATGACCGGGCCGCAGTCGTGCCAGTCCGTATTCAGGTCAGACTGCCCCTTTCCCCGCAACGTCAGATCGTCAGTCAGAGGACCGCTGCTCCAGGGAGAGGTCAGGCTTTCAACTTGACCGCAGAGGAAGCTCAGACCACGGAGGAAGTCGTTGCAGGTATTCTTTTGTGTTTTCTTTTGTTGTTCAGTTATTTGTTCCTTATTTCATTTATTTCTCTTGCATCTTTCTTCATGTTGTCTTTTCTGCATCATTTTCCATATTTTTTGGTTATCTTTCATCTTTCGTCTGTTCATCTTTTTCCTTGTTTTGGCTATATCTTAGTTGTTATTCTTGTTCAGTCTGTTCCTGCTCGTGTACTTTTTTATTCCGAGGCAACCCATTTTTTCATCTACTCTCGCTTTGTAGATCAACATTAGTTGGAGTGCAGCATGATGCTAGTAGCTTGGAACATCACCACAGGTGGCAGTGTTTTCGTCTGTTCTAGGTAGTGCAAGCAGAGTCCCATGGTGATTGGAAGTGTTGATTTCAGAGCAGATCTGATCGTGATCAGTAGTTCAGGGTTTGATGTGATTCTCAACATGGATTGGCTGGATGAGACCCATGCTAACATTGATTATCGAGCGAAGAAGGTTGTTTTCAGGATGTCAGGCTGTGTGGAGTTTGAGTTCCATGCTGGGGAGTTACCCCTTGGCGTGGTCTGGATGTTGTTGTCGATGCAGGTTGTGCTATGGAGTTGCACTCAGGCTGTGAGGCTGTGCCTCTTGTAGTGCTAGATTTTTTGGATGTGTTTCCCGAGGAGTTTCCTGAACTTCCCTCGGATAGGGATGTGGAATTCGGTATTGATGTTCAGCCTGGTACTATGCCGATATTGAAGAGCCCTTACCGGATGGCACCAGTTGAGCTAGCAGAGCTAAAGGTGCAGGTCCAAGGATTGCTGGATTTGGGTTTTATCAGGCCCAGTGTGTCCCCGTAGGGTGCTCCTCTCCTATTTCTCAGCAAGAAGGATGGGAATTGTCGTCTGTGCATGGATTATCGTGAGCTGAACAGAGTTACCGTGAAGAACCGGTATCCGCTACCCAGGATTGATGATTTGTTTGATCAGTTGGGTGGAGCTGCTATCTTTTCAAAATTGGATCTTTGCTCAAGTTATCATCAAGTGAAGGTGAAGGGAGCTTATGTGCAGAAGGCTGCATTTAGGACTAGATACAGGGCACTATGAGTTCCTTGTGATGCCTTTCAGAGTCACGAATGTGCCAGCAGTGTTCATGAGTTCGATGAACATAGTTTTCTCTACTTTTCTGGGCAGATTTGTGGTGGTCTTCATCGATGACATTCTGGTGTATTCTCAGAATCGGAAGGATCATGCTGATTATTTGAGGTTGGTTCTGCAGAGCTTGAGGGAGAATCAGCTCTATGGGAAACTCAACAGGTGTGAGTTCTAGATTGATTGAGTTACCTTCTTAGAGCACATTATCTCAGGCAATGGTATCTCTGTTGATCTGACTAGGAGTTCTGCGATCAAGGATTGGTCTGTTCTTAAGTCAGTTTCGAAAGTGAGAAGTTTCTTTGGTTTGGCCAGGTATTATCGAAAGTTTTTCCAAGAGTTTTCAAAGATAGCTGGTCCGTTGACTAAGCTAACGGAGAAAGATCAGAAGTTCATCTGGGATGGAGCTTGTAGTAGAGCTTTTGCAGAGTTGAAGAGCCGGTTAACGTCAGCGCCAGTGTTGACTATTCCGCATGGTTCCGGTGGTTTTGTGGTTCAATGTGATGCTTCTGACAAGGGCCAAGGTACAGTGTTGATGCAGAAGGGTCGAGTTATTGCTTATGCGTCTAGACAGTTGAGGCTGCACGAGAAGAACTACCCTACCCATGATTTGGAGTTGGCTGCTGTGATCTTTGCTTTGAAGTTGTGGAGACATTATCTACTTTGAGACCGAGTGGAAATCTTTACTGACCACAAAAGTCTCAAGTATGTTTTCACTCACAAGGAGTTGAAAATGAAGCAGAGGCGCTGGTTGGAGTTGATAGCTGACTATGACATCAGTTTGCAATACCATCCTGGTAAAGTGAACTTGGTGCTAGATGCTTTGAGTAGGAGACCAATCTCCATGTTCCTAACTCAGTAGAGAGAGCTTGTTGAGTAGATGAGGAGGTTAGATTTGGATGTGATCTGGCCAGGTTCTAATCGGAGTTGCATGATGCTTCAGTTACAGTCGTCTCTTGTTGAGTAGATTAAGGCAGCTCAGGAAGGTGATGAGCAAGTGCAAGGGTTCAGAGCCGAAGTTGAAGCAGGTACGAGGACCGATATGATTGTTCACTCAGATGGATCTCTTCGTTTTGGGTCCAGGTTGTGTGTTCCGAAGGGTGAGGTTCGTCAAAAGTTGCTTGAGGAAGCCTACCAATCATCGTACTCTATTCATCCTGGTGGTACGAAGATGTACCAGGACTTAAAGCTTCATTTTTTGTGGCATGGTATGAAGAGGGTCATAGCGAGATTTGTGTCGCAGTGCTTGATCTGCCAGCAGGTGAAGGCAGAGCATCACAGGACCGCCGGACTTCTTCAGCCTCTTCCCATTACATAGTGGAAGTGGGAGCATATCACAATGGATTTTGTGACCGCTTTACCGAGGAGATCTAAGGGTCACAACGCCATTTCGGTGATTGTGGACAGGTTGACGAAGAGTGCTCACTTCATTCCTTTTAGAGTTGGACAGTCTACTGAGATCCTAGCTTAGAAGTACATGCTAGAGATCGTCAGACTTTATGGGGTTCCAGTCGGTATTGTATCCGACAAAGATACGAGGTCAGGTCGCAGTTTTGGGAGAGTCTTCAGAGTAGTATGGGGAGTAAGTTGAAGTACAGCACAGCTTTTCACCCTCAGATAGATGGACAGTCAGAGAGGACCATCCAGACTCTAGAGGACATGTTGAGGTCCTGTGTGCTACAATTTGGAGGTTCTTGGGAGGACCACTTGATTCTTGTAGAGTTCTCGTACAATAACAGCTTTCAATCCAGTCTTAAGGATGCTCCATTCGAGGCAGTCTACGGTCGTAAATGTCGGCCACAAATGTGCTGGGATGACATTGGCGAGAGGAAATTGTTGGGACCGGAGTTGATCACCAGAACGGTGGATGCAGTGAGTCAGATCAGGAAGCATCTTCAAGCCGTGCAAGACAGATAGAAGCGATGGGCTGATGTTCACCGTAGATCTTTGGAGTTTGAGGTGGGAGACCATGTTTTCCTTAAGGTATTATCGTGGTGAGGTGTCATTCGTTTTGGTGGCGGTGGCAAGTTGAGTTGAGCCCCAGGATCATCGGACCGTTTGACATCGTGGAACGAGTAGGCAAGGTGGCCTATCATCTTGCATTGCCCTTGGCTTTATCTGGGGTGCATGACATCTTCCATGTCTCGCAACTGAGCAAGTATATCCGTGATGAGAGTCACGTGATTGACTACTCAGAGTTATCTGTAAGGCCGAATTTGTCTTGTGAAATTCTGCCAGTTGCTATTGTGGACCGGCGGGAGAAGGTTTTGAAGAACAAGGTGATCAAGCTTGTTCATGTTTCTTGGAATCCTCACACGCCGGGTGAGTCGACTTGGGAGCTGGAGGAGAATATTTAGCAGAGGTTTCCTCCTTTGTTTGTGTAGCTCTTGATTTGCTATTTTTGCTTTTGTTATTGTATTTTTTTCTTTTGTTTTGGGGTTCCCCTATGTACTTCTAATTGAATTTCGATGACGAAATTCTTCTTGTCAGGTGGGCAGAATTTGTAACCCCTATTGCTCATTTTTGTATTTTTAATTATTTTTAATAAAATTCATGGTTATTTTATTTATTGCTGATTTTATTAATTTTCGTCTATTTTGTAATGTGTGTTGTTCTTCTCTCTCTCTTGTGATTCATTTTGGATTGATTCAGCTTTTTATTCTCATTTATTTGACCTACAATTTATTCTTAATCTCGTCTATTGTTTATACCCATTTCATGGTCTATTTGTCTCTTATTGGATTCTTTTCTTCCTATTGGATACTACCCAGTTCACCTAAACACACATTGTCTCTATATAATCACACTAATTGTACCCTAACCCTAATTACCAAACACTAATATTCTCTTTCTCCCTCAGTCATCACCACCTACTCCCGATCCTCCCCTACCTCTTCGCTGTCATCGTCTCTGACCTCCGACGACGGCATACCCCAACCCCCTGACCACCGATCACCCTCTCCTCTTCCTCTCTTCCCCATGCCCCCACCGTACCTGCCGTGCAGTGACACCCCAGGTGCCGCTCAGATCTTCACTGCCATCGTCTTATCCTCGAGCAGCCGCGACACCCCAGCCCCTAGCCACCGTCGACTTCCTGGTGGTTGCTGAACGCCGCTCTTGCTGTTCGGTTGCTGCTGTCTCTTTGTGTGTGTGCACGTGCATCTTGTGCACTGTTTCGGGTGGTGTGATTTCTCGTCTCATTGTTCGTTGTTTTCATTGTTCGGGATCCATTCCCATTATTTTAATCTTCATCTTCATTTCCGTCATCTTCATAACAGGTAAGTAGCTTGTGTGTGTTCTTTTTGTCATACAAGTTAAATACCGTAAGTAGTCTAGTATGAAAATATTTGTACTCTCATGATGACCCTATCTTGTTAGTTAAACCGTTAACATCATCTCTCGATCATGAGTAGTTACAATAGTTGACACCCCTTGCATGAAAATATTTAGATTAGATGACATCTTGATTGTATGTTGTTGTGACAAACCGTATGTTGTAGATGACTGTTACATGGATGTTTGTTGGATGTATTATCTCATTATAGACTATTTGTACACATGTCATGCTGATTTGATTAACCCACATATACCATGCTTTGGATGACTTCTTAGATTGGACCCTTTGTAGTTAACTTATTTGATAGAATGCCTAAAAGAACTTTTGTTTGCTGTTTCCCTATTTTTGTACAGTAATTTCGACCCTATTAACATCAGCAAAATTAACAACTTTTTTAACATGATTTGTAGCCTTTGTTTTCTAGTTTTTAGAACTTTCGACGGAACTGAATTCCGATTTTTGATGCATGAGTTATTTCTATTTTACTGTAGTCATATCGTATATTCTAGATTCTGAACTATGTGATTTTTGTATGAAATATTATTTTAAAATTGATATTAAAAGTATAATTTGAACATTACATTTTGCTTTGTATGTTTAGACATGATTGGGATCAGTTCCTAATTTTTGTAGAATTAACTATTGATATATACATCTCATTTCATACTTATGAAACTAGTCGATATATTTTCCAAACTGCATGTTGTTCAGTGAAGAACTATGTTTTCAACTTGATTCTATTCGTTTTTGATGAAAACTTTGTAAATATGAACTGTATCCTGATTTGTCTTTTTTATCATCCTTTTGACGGATCTGGATTTCGAATTCTATTTTATGAATTATCTTTGTTTTGGTACTGTTGAGTCTGAACTTTCAGAATTGAGATTTTGTCACATTACTCTATTTTTCAAATTTTGTTGACTATGCTATCTGTAATATAATTTCATGACATTTTATATTTTGAGACTAGATATGTTAGGGAGTCTTTCAGATTTTTCTCAAATTTAATTATGATGTTTTAAACCCTTTTCAAGCTTATAAACAAGATTTTGCATTTTCTGGTTGAACTAACTTCTGTATTAAACACTGTTTTCAATCCGGATTCTATGGCTGATGTATGACTTATATATATGTGCTGGAATCGGCAGAGGGTCTAGTTTCTGTATTTTCTGACAGATCTAGATTTTCTGTTCTATAGCAACGGGAATCTCAGATTTGTTACAATAGTGTTTTGCTGTCCAGAACTGAAAGTTTCGATGTTTTGACTGTTATAGGTTGTTTTTGTCACCCGTTTGTGTTTCCTAACTCATCTTTGACTTATCCTTTGTTCTTGACATGTCTTTAGCATGTTTTTAATTGTTCTCACCTGGTTAATAATAATGAAAAATAATCAAGCCCGGGTTTAAGGGAAAAGATCTAGTAGTGGACAATATAGAAATGCATATTCGGAAGGGAACTCGTTTTCCCCACTATTTATTGTGGTACCTACTGTTTATCTCTGGAAGCATGAGGGCATGATCCATAACACAGTTTGATGTTGATGTTACTGTTACTGTTTGTCTGAATATACTGCCCTATAGAAGTTGCACTACGAAATCTTAAAACGGAACTGTTTGATGTAACAACCATGTGGTATAATTTGGGATGCATGAAATGATACCTAGATAGTAATGAACATTAGACATAAGAACAACTGTTTTCACTTTCACATTCTGTTACTGTTACCGTTGACCTCACTGTTACTTTTGATCCATCCGGCTACTGTTACTGTTATATTCTTACTGTTATTCCGCTGTTTACTGCCATCTTTAGACTGTTATCTTTGTTGCCTTCTCCATGTTAGTATTTCCTGTTTATTTTAATTTTTCCCTTCCATTTTCCTACTTGTACTGCTTGCATCCCGAAACTTGCATCTAACGGATTTTATGTTTTCCTGTTTTCCTATTTTCCTTGTAATTGCTATATGAGCAGGTTTTGCAGATCAATTGTCTACTGGAGTTGGTGAGCAAAAGTTTTGACCTACGCATTAGGAAATTTGCTTAAATTGTTTTGATGAACAATTTTATATTCATGAACTGTATTGAGACTTGTATTTGGACTTGTAGTCCCAGGATTATTGTTTTGTTTCGGATCTCGTATTTGTTGGGATATTTATTATTGTTGCAATAAATACTATTGAGTTATAATTTTTTTTTTGCATGCCTAGTTGAGTATACTGTTATATTTATTATTGTGACGAGTCAAGTAGATCCGTACAACTTATGGATTGTGAAAACTATCCACTGGGCTTAGTCACGTACCATATTCTGTATTCCTTTTGGGAAGCGGAGCGTGACATCATCCCACCAGACCGTACAGGGGTACCACGCGAACATACCAAATCCATCTCACTTCTAGACATTCCCCAAACATACCACAATCCCAAAACTCATCCTGCTAGACTGTACAAGTGTACCGCGCGAACATACTAGAGAGACATAAAATTACTCAGTCCCGGAATACATCCGCCCAACTGAAAATAGAGCCCATACTTATGTTGCCCATGTTCCGTCACAACTCCCAATCTAGTGTCTGTCCTTAGGCTCAAATGCAGGTACCCATAGGTACCTAGAACTAGCTTACCCCCACCGGACTTCACTCATCAAAACTAGGAACACTAGCCCCATTGGCTAATTTCCTACAATAAAAAATAATCACTTCCAGTACCCTAGGGTTCGCTCAGCCTCTAGTGCTAGCAACTCGATGCCTCAAGCATCCATCTAGGGTTCCTACAATACCTTAACTTTCAATCAAGAACCACCATTTAGCTCAATCATAAAAATATACTTAAAATTACTTCATCCCATACTTGAATACACAACCAACTTCCTGTGGATTTTTTTTTTCTTTTATCAATCAAAACTGAACAATAATCCTCCATAAACTGTAGGATTTATCCCTCAATATTTGAAATTTTATAGTTCCAAAAAATGAAACTTTTTCCTCTTAAAACTTAAACACAACCCCTTTAAAATCTAAAATTTTGATCGTTCAAAACTGAACATATAGATCCTCAAAACTGAGAGTCATCTAAATTATAAAATTTGCAACGCTCGAAACTGCATCTCAAACATTTAAAATCTAAAAATTTGTTTTCTCAATAATATGAAATTTATATGTTCTCAATCTTGAAAAAACCCACTCAAAAATGAAACATACATTTTAAGAATGTAAGTTTACCTTCTATCTTTAACATAGATCACGTCACAAAAATTTGTAATCCGATTATATGGAAGTTTGAACTCTAATTCATCATATTCTGAAACTAGATTCTTTATAAAATCTGAAACTTCCACATCCAAAACTTGAACTTAAAATCAGTTAAACTTCATACAAATAATAGATTTATACATATATATACACATATTCATATATGCACTACTCAAATCCTAACACACAAAATCCCTCACCAAGTACACACCCGAGGGTTTGCACAGTGCAGCCGAAACCCTTCCCCACTGTTAAAATCTCAACCGAAACCCTAGTGTATTTCAACTCGATTCTTTAAGCCTCCAATACACTACAATCCATGTGTAAAAAATAGGTTTCCAAATATAAAATTTTTATTCAACAAAAATAGTAAATTAAATCTCCAGATTTCATCTTTAGATCAAACAAACATAAATTTATAGGTCCATATCAAGTTATAATCAACTACCACACTATACATTATCAAAGAATCAATTCTTGGGGATAAAAATTCAATATTTTCATACCCTAACATGGTATAATATTCAAACTCAATTTTCTATGCCCAACACATATAAAAATTGACTTTTCACTTCATGACATCAATCAAACATCGCATGTTAATCACTTCATGATAGCAATCAAACATGGATCTTATAGGTAAGGCAAATAACACTAGAGGGGGGGGTGAATAGTGTTGTATAAAAATTAATTAAAATTGAACTTTTTGTTCTGTTAAGTCGACTGAAAAGAGATATCCAGTCGACTGAAGCGTCAGATTAGAAGAGTATTTTACTGAGAGTTATGAGTTTGATCAGTCGACTTATAGTTGAAACCAGTCGACTTGCTAGAAAAGTTTTGAAACTAAAACTTAACAAAATTGAGATTGCAAGTGATGAAAATACAACCACAGAGAGAGTCAACCACAGAGAACACATCGATGTATCCTGGTTCGGTCCTCCCGACCTACATCTAGTCCCCCAGCAACCCACTTGAGATTTTCCACTATTCATGAAAAAGTACAAGAATATCCTACGGCGTTTGATAACAACTATGTCAAACTCGTAGACATCCCTCACCACTAGAGAGAGCAAATCCACTCTACACCCTAGAGTGAAAAAACCGACTCTACAACCAAGAGCCCTACTCTCCAACCGAGAGGACCACTCTCACAACCCGAGAGTAAAAACAACAACAAAAAGTGTTACAATAACCTAAAACCTTGTTTATGATTTGTGATTTTGTATGGTGACTATTAGGTTAAATTCTGAAATCAGTCTAAAATGAATTCGATGTTATACTAGACTGATTTTCAGATAATCAAGACTTAGAGAATATGTATGCCTTTTAAAAAACTTGTTCTTTTTAAATACAAAATGCTTGAAACTTTAAGAAAATGCTTTGAACCTTTTCATGGTTATTCCTATACTCTATTTATAGAAATTAATCAGAGCGACGTTGTAAAACAGTTCCCAAAACTGTATTAAAATGGATAGAAAATCATTTGAATTTGAAAAACAAGTTTTTAAATTCAGAATACTGTCGAAACAACTAGAATAGTTAACTGGGTTGCCATAATGAGTTGACTGGTCAGAGCTTGTATGAGTTCAGAAAATTTTGTACTAAGACAGTCGACTGGTTCCAAAGAACGGTCGACTGGTACTCAATAGCTGAACTTATTCAAGCTTGTTTCGACCTTTTAACTTTATAAAACACTCAATTATTAAAAGATATGTGTGAGTGTGTGTGTGACAAGGCTATTACAAGTTTCTAAGACTGAAAGAATAAAAATTACAATTGTTACAATACACTTTATACAAAACATTTGAAGCACTTGAGTCTTATCTTGAACTTAAGTGTTTGACTTGAGCTTGAGCCATTGTCTTTATCTCTTAAAGCTTTCTTCATCAAATGTGACTTGAACTTAGATCTTTGTAGTTTGATCGATTCTCTTGAATGCTTGTATTGCACCATGGTATTTATCTTTGATACATCCTGCAATATATATAGGTGGTAGCACAACTTTGCATTGTGTTGTAGTCATCAAAACTAGGAATCAACAGCGTTTTGTTTTCCTGTTCTCCTTTCCTGCAAATTGTCAAATTTGCAGATTTCGGTGAAGTGCTGCCTGAAGGAGTAATTGACCAAGTGTTCTAGGCTTGGCAAGAGTTCCTACTTGAGTTTATTTCCTACTTTGAATAACTTGTATTTATTTGCTACTTGAATCTTGTATTGGGCATTTTTGTCCCAGAACATGTGACTTGTTGTTTCCAGATTTAATTATTTGAGAATTATGTATCTTGTTTTCAGGTAATTTCGTTGGTATATAAACTTGTTCATGCATGCATGTATGATTCCTTCTTGTTACTTCTTGTTATTTCTTGTATATTGTTGCAAAGATCCTTACAGCTCATGAATGGTGAAAGCCATTCGCTGGACTTGTGTCGCGTATCCGTATTCCGTATTCTTTTTTGGGAAGCAGGGCGTGACAGGGTTTTTAGTGGTATCAGAGCCCTGGTTTGGTTAATGTATTAGTTTGACTAATATGTTCGACAAGTTTTGCTCAATCAGGGATTAACTCTATAGTACACAGACCATGCAGTAACATGAACAAATTGATAATCAACTCGATCTGGATACTAGCCTTTTTCGATTCATTTTGATCCCTTCTTATTCGATTCCTTGATTCCTTGTTTCCTTCCATCCCTTGCAGTCGTCCCATTTGTTGATTTCTTATTGGGTATGAATTCATTTCTTTTCGTACCTGTATCCCTTTGATTTTGGTATTATTCATTCTTTTTATTTCTACTTGGTTCGTCGATCGACATCACTGGATCTGCTACGAGATGTCAGCTTCTTGGACCATCACCAGGAGAGGAAGTGTCATCTTTCGCTCCAAGATGTGGATGCAGAGTCCCAGGATCTCAGGAAGTGTTCAGAATCTAAAGTTGCCCGGAGTTTGAACTTCATGCTAGAGAGATGTCGTTTGGACGTGTCAAGGATGTGGTGAGCCACGAAGCAGATTGCTGGAGCTACTGGATGCTATTGACGGAGTCTTCCCGATCAGAGTGGCGCAGCGTAAGCGTGTGGGCCCATAACCCGCAGGTCCCAGGATTCTCTTGTTGCTCCTCCTTCCTTGTATTGGTTGTTATTCTCTATTCCTTGCAATCATCCTCATCTCTTGACTCATCATTTGATTAAATTCTTCCCTACCCATTCTCACTTTGATTTCAGATCTACCTACTCCATTATCTTCTTGCTATTTATCTTTTGCTATTTTGTTCCTTTTGATACTATTTACTTCTTTTCTTGCATTCCATCTGTCATTATGAATTAATTCATTATTTGACACCATTCATTCTTATCATCTTCTTTCTTATTCTGGTGTTGCCACCATTTCATTTCTCTCCCCTTAATTCTCTGTTTTGTAACCCCCCCCTCCCCCCTTCCCCCCCCCCCCCCCCCCAAAGTTTTTTTTTACCTTGTCCTATGTACCGCCTAAGCAAATTTCGAGGACGAAATTTTGTTGTAAGGTGGGTAAGATTGTAACCCCTGTTCCCGTAAATATGTATTTTCCATGTATTTTCTGTATTTAAAATTTTTATAACTTTCTTCTCGCTTTTAAATTCTTTTTCAACAATTACATTTTCAATTGATCGAAGTTTAACGAAATATTATTCTGGTTTCTAAGAAATTTTCCATTTCAATTTATTATTCGAAAGTTATATTTATTTCGAATAACAGTGTATTTTAATTTTACTCTATATTCCTAATTGATCGACAATTTATATTTTAGACCGTCATCTAATATGTTATTACTATTTGGATTTTAATGAATTTGTTAGACTTAAACCATATTTTGATATTTATATTATTATAATTATTGTTATTATTACCATTATTATTATTGTTATTGCTATTACTGTTATTATTATTATTATTACTATTATTAGTTTGGTTGTTCTTAATTTAATGTACATGTATATATGTATATTTTATAAGTGCCTATAATGCTTATTATTTTCCCATATTGGATTTAAACCTATTTATTGATTTATAACCCAATACTCAATAGCCCAATACCCTAAAACACACTATATATACTAATCTACCCAACCCTAATTATCAAAACCCTAATCCTATACTAATCAACAACCGTCACCCTTCCCCTACCTCCTCTCTCTTATCATTCCTGCATCCCGCAGCCCCTCGTCGGAGCTCCTGCCGCCGCACCTTCCCCCTGTCGACCAGTCACCGCCGCCCCGACGTCGCGCCGCCCTGCACGCCCACCTCTTCTCCTCATCCCGAGCCTCTAATGCCTGTGACACCCCGCCACAACCCCTCTTCCTTGCCACGAGCCTCCGTGTTCCCCATTGTCACCGTGCTTCTGCCTTACCATCACTGGCCTGTCCTCGACCACCAGTCGAGCCCCCCCTTCTGTCGCCATCCACCTGTGATTCCCCTACATCCCGAGCCTCCACATCAGCACTCCCGACCATCGTCGCTCCCGCCGTTGCGCTGCCGTCCTTTGCCGTCGACCTCCCCTTGCAGAGCACACCCCCCTTGCTCTGTTTTGTGAACAGTGAGCTCCCTGCAAATCTTGGTCGTCCGATCTCTTCCCGATCGTGATCTTGATCATCTTCATCAACATAAAGATCCGTGTGTTGTGTTCGTTGCCCGGGATTCGTTTCCCTTATTCTATTCTTTCGTCGGATTCATCGTCTACACTCCAAGGCAAGTAACTTGTATAATTTTTTTGTTTGTATACAAGTACAAAATACCGCATGTAGTCTTGCTTTATTTTTTTGTTCATTCTCATGGTGATTCCTTGTTAGATCTTGATCTCATTGTTGATCCATTCGTAGTCTTGATCCATCATCATAGTTGTCACACATACTACATGAAAATAAACTAGATCTAGATATACTCTTAATTCATGTATATATGTTTTTCGTAATCTATGATAAGTTGTGTATTTGTTACATACCTGGTGTATTAGATGTGTTGACATGTGGGAGACTTGTTAAATACCCATACCATGTTGATTTGAATATCTAATATATCATGTTTTACATTATAATCTAATTTGGATCTTTGCATATGAGTTGTTTGGATTAATGCATGAGAAGAATTTCATTTTGCTACTGCTCTGATTTGGTTCAACGTTTTAGACCCTCTTAAGGTCAGTAAAATAAATTATTTTGTGAATATGATTCATAGGCCTCGATTCTATTTTTAGAACATTTGACTGATCTCGATTTCGATTTTTGATGTGTGAGCTATTGCTGTTTTATAACAGCTGTATTGAAATTTTCAGATTCTGTTTTACAAGATTGTTGTACGTTTATTTATTTTAAAACTAGTGCTAAGTAAAATTTGGATTCAATATTTTTTTGAGTTTGTCTAGACACGACTGGGATCAAGCCCTAATTTTTGTTGAATTGTTTAATGACTTTTATAACCTATTCTATGCTTGTAAACAAATCAATATATTTCCAAATTGCATGCTATCCAGTAAAGAACTCTATTTTCAACCTGTTTCCAGTTGCTGTTGATTAAAACCTTGTGAATATGAAATATAGCTTGTTGTATCTATTTGACAACCCTTTTTATGGATTTGAGTTTTGAGTTATATTTTATGATCTATTACTGTTTTAGTACTACTGTGTCTAAAATTTCAGATTCATAAACTTGTTGTATCTTTCTGTTTACTGAATTTATTTGACTATGCTATCTGTAATAAAATTTTATGAAATTTTATTTACTGATACTAGCAATGATAGGGAACCTTCCAATTTTTTCTTAAATTTAATCGGTAAGTTTTTATGCTAATTTCATGCATATAAATAAAATTTGCAATTTCTGGCTGAACTTGAATTCAATGTAAAATGCTGTTTTGAACCTTGTTGCTGTACTTGTTATGTTAATTATGTATATGCGCTGGCTTCGGATGAGAGTCTAGTTTTTAGATTTTCTAACGAATCCAGGTTTGCATTCCTGTGGCAACGGTAATCCCAAATTTCGTGCAGCTATGTCTTGCTGTTCAGAATTGAAAGTCTCGTTGTTCTAGGCTATTATGAGTTGTTTGTCACCCGTTCGTGTCTTCTATCCAACTTGAACTTGTCCCTTGTTTCTTGCCATATTTTCTTTCCTTGTTCATGCACGTCCATGCTTGCTTTAATAATAATAACAAGTAATCAAGCCGGGGTTAAAGGAAAGATCTAGTAATGGAAAATACAGAAATGTGTACTTGGAAGGGGGCCCGTGTTTCCCACCTGCTTACCCGACTACATGCTTTCCCACAGGAAAGGTGTACTTGGAGGGGGATCCACAGATCCTACTTGATACTTGACACGTGATTACTTGATACTTGATACTTGATACTTGACACGTGATTATTTGACTACTTGATACATGATATCTGAGTACACGGCCCACTATGATCCACTTCGAAATCTAACGCAACTTGCTTGAATGTAGATACCATGTGGTAAAAATTTGTGACGCATGAAGTGCTACTTAGATTGGACTAGATACAAGACTTGGAAATTACATGATCACTTGCTCATACTTGTTACTTGTACATGCAACTTGACATTTGTTACTTGTTACTTGTTTACATGCTTCTTGATACTCGATACTTGTTACATGCTACTTCCACTCTATTATCTTTCCATGCTACTTGATTCCATTTCTTGATTAAGAGTTAGTTATTCTACCTTGCTGTCACATCCCTTCCATGCTTACTTCAGTACTTGCTTCTTGTTGCCACTCTGTATATTCTTTATCTATTTTAGTACTTGTTGCCTGCACTACATACGGCCCGTAACTTGCACTGACGGGCGTTTTGTTTTCCTGTTCTCTTTTCCTGCAAATTGTCAAATTTGCAGATTTCAGTGACCAACTGCCTGAAGGAGTAAGTGACTAAGTGTTCTAGGATTGGCTAGAGTTCCTGCCTGAGTTTATTTCCTGCTTTGAATAAATTGTATTTATTTTCTACTTGAATCTTGTATTGGGCATTTTTGTCCCAGAACATGTGACTTGTTGTTTTCAGATTTAATTATTTGAGAATTATGTATCTTGTTTTCAAGTAATTCCGTTGGGTATATAAACTTGTTCATGCATGCGTGGATGATTCCTTCTTGTTATTTCTTGTATATTGTTGTAAAGATCCTTACAGCTCATGAATGGTAAAAGCCATTCGCTGGACTTGTGGCGCGTATCCGTATTTCGTATTCCTTTTTGGGAAGCGGGGCGTGACAGGATGAGTGGATGGGTTATGATGGCAGCAAGTGGAAAGAAAGAGTGTAACACATATTCCCATTATTGTAATTTCTTCAGTATTTTTTTCCCCATTGTATTCTTCCCTGTTCAATGCTGAACCGTGTATTAATTTTTCTGCTCTTAATAAAATTCATTGTTACTTTGATTCAAACTGTTCCCAATCGGATTAATTTAAAATTATTTTCTTCTTGAGGATTGACTAATTCTAATTCATGGCCTATTTATTTAGTTTTTAAGTTTTTCACTTCCTGTTGGATACTACCGAATAACCCAAACACACCTAAACCCTATATAATCTGATTATCTACCCTAACCCTAATTATCAAAACCCTAATTCTATATTAACCTAGCCGCCCTTCATCCCCTACCTCTAGCATTTCCACAGCCTCCCATCTCCACCTTACCGCCTTCCATCATCCTCCTCGTCACCTCGCCCCACTTCGCCGCCCACGACCCCCGTCGACCCCGCAGCCCTCGTCATCTTCCTGAACCCATCAAAATTGCAACCCCCACCTTCCACCTCCGTCTCCCCATCCCGCCCTGTGCTCCTCCTGCCATCGACACTGATGACCTCCCCTCGACGTCGATGCCCTCGCCAGCCGCGCCACTGTCCGCCACCAACCGCCCTTGCGCCGCCGTCCAGCCATCTTCCTCCTATCCTGGGAGTGTTCATCCCGCAAGCCTCGTGTTCGTGATCGTCACTGTGTGCTGGGATCCGTTCCGGTTATTCTTTTCTCTTCGGTGTCGTCTACCACCCAAGGCAAGTAGCTTGTATGTTGTTTTTGTTCCTCGTACAAGTTTAAATACCGCAAGTAGACTTGCATTCTTCCTTGCTTTCACTCTCATGATAACCATAATCTTGTTCGCTTGATCCGCCTCCATCATCTCATGATCATGATTACCCACAATAAGTTGTCACACACACACACACACTATACGAAAATAAATTGGATCTAGATAGAGATCTTCATGTGTATGTGCTTGTTCGTAATCTGCCGTATATCATGGATTTTGTTACATGATTGATATGCTAGATGTATTATCATGTTGTAGACTTATTAATACCCATGCCACGTTGATTTGTGTGACCAATATATCATGCTTTGGATTACATTTTAAATTAGACATATTGTAGATGAATTGTTCGATTAAATGCGTGAAAGAATTTCATTTTGCTGCTACTCTGTTTTAGTACAGCAATTTAGACCCTGTTTAAATCAGTAAAATAAATTAATTTTTGAACAGGATTCGTAGGCCTCGATGTTTATCTTTCAGAACTCTCGATGTTTTAATGTGTGAGTTATCGCAGTTTTACTGCAGCTGTGTCGAAATTACCAGATTCTGATTTTTAAGATCACTGCATGAGTTACTATTTTAAAACTGATGTTGAAAGTAAAATTTGGATTTGATATATTTCTGGGTATGACTAGACTAGGATCAACCCCAAATTTTTGAAGAATTATTTAATGATTTTATAGCTTATTTCATGCTTGTGAAACCAATCAATATATTTCCAAACTGCATGCTGTTCAGTAAAGAACTTTGTTTTCAATCTGATTCTAGTCATTTTTTATTAAAACTTTGTGAATATAAAATGTAGCCTGGTATGTCTATTTTAAAACCCTTTTGACGGATTAGGATTTCGAATTGAAAAATGTGAGTTATCATTGTTTTGGTAATGCTGTGTTTGAACTTTCAAATTTGAAGTTTTGCTGCATCACTCTATTTTCCAAATTAAATAGACTATACTATCTGTAATTGAATTTCATGAAATTTTATATGTTGAGACTAGACGTTCTAGGAAACCTTTAATATTTTTCTTAGATTTAATTATGATATTTTTAGACCCCCTTTCATGCTTATAAACAAGACTTTGCATATTTTGGCTGAACATAAATTCTGTATAAAACACTGTTTTGAACCATGTTATTGTGGTTTTTGTATGACTTGTGTATATGCGCTGGACTCGGCAGAGAGTCTAGTTTATAGATTTTCTGACGGATCCAGATTTGTATTTTTGTGGCAACGAGAATCTCAGTTTTGGTACAGTAGTGTCATGCTGTCTAAAACTTAAAGTCTCATTGATCTAACTGTTATAGATTGCTTTGTCACTTGTTTATGTTTCGTATTCGACTTAAACTAGTCCCCTATTCTTGCCATGTTTTCTTTCCCTGTTGTGCTCGCCCACACCTATTTTAATAATAATGACAAGTAATCAAGTCGGGGTTATGGGAAAGATCTAGTAGTGGACAATATAGAAATGTGTACTCAGAAGGGGAACCATTTTCCCAACTGTTACTATTTACTTGACTATATACTTCCTTATAGGAAGGTGTACTCGGAAGGGGACCCATACGTCTCAACAGTTTTTCATAAATATATGATTACATGATTCATGATACAGTTACTGTTTACTGGATGCCTGAGTACATGGCCCTATAGGCTCCCCTACGAAATCTAATCGTAACTTGTTTGTATGTAGCAACCATGTGGTAAATAAATGGAATGCATGAAGTACTACCTAGATAGTATTAAACAATAGACTTAAGAATAACATGTTTCACTGGCACACCCCTATTTTCCTGAGACTGTTACTTGTTACTGCTACCTGTTACCATCACTTGTTACTGTTATCCTTTACTGATACCGCTACTATTTTCCGTTACTATTTACCTGCTACTGTTTCCTGTTACTTGTAGTGTAATACCCTAAGCTTTCATTCTAAAAAGATATTGATTTTTCACGTGTTGTGCATGTGCAAATTTCATGTGTATATTATTTATCTATTTTTATATACAAAATTTCTTTTGGTAGTATGAATAATTATTTTTTTTCCTTTCCTTTATTTCTATAAAAGCCAAATTCTAAAGCCTAAAACACTATTTTATTTGTTTTAGCCCACTTTAATTAATTATTAATTTATTGTCTTGGCCCACAAACTTAAGCCCACTATTTATGAAGCCCACCAATTTAATTAATTAATTAATTAGCCACACTTGTCATGTAGTGAACAATTTTAATTAATTAAATTGTACAACTTCTACATAGAGGACTAGATGGTACGTGCGAAGCACGTAGTGTGCAATGCACACCATATTTGGGGCTGGTTTTGGGCTTGGAGAGATGGAGAGTGTGGGTATGTGTTCATGGGTAGTTATTTTGTGTGTGGGTGGTTGCTACAACTCCCACTTCTATCCTAGCCCTTCATCCTATAACTATCCAACAAATCTTAGCCCTCCAATCTACTTCAAAATTAGTATAAATACCCCTCCTATTTATTTTTATTTTTACATTAGTAATCTATTGATAGGAGAGAACAATTACATAGGATATATATATATATTATTGTGAGTTGAGTGTGAGTGTTTCCCCCATTGTAGGCCGGCCATCCATCACTTGGTGCTCTCGATTTGTAGCAAGGAGCAAGGAGGAGAAGTCGTGCATTGCAATCTAGGAGGAGAAGGCACTCGCTTGCAATCTAGGAGGCTCTAGGGGATTTTTTATTAATTAGTTTTCTTCAAAAGGTGGGTGTTTCTCATGACTTCTAGAGTAGAACTCATGCTAAGAAATGATGATTGAATTATTATTATCAAATACTAGTTGAAATGAAATACATGTTTTTCTAATTAGAAGGAAATTGTCAATTAGAAATTTGTGTTGATTGATTAAAAATGCTAGTGTGTAAAGTCAAATCGATTGAAATGATTATTAATAGATGTAATGAAAATTTCCATGCTTTATACATCATGTGTTAATTTGAATAAACGATAAAGAATGTTCCTTTGCATATAAATAAATGAATACATCATGTGTAGATTAATTAATAAAAATAGAAGTTTTTGCTCGCTTATCAAGTTGATTTTTGTGCTCAAAAAATATCTTAGTTATCTCTGTGTAAACAAACATCATTGTGGTGAATTATGTGTGAGAAACCATTCTTGGTTATGAACAATTATGTATTGGTTTTCAAATGTCGAAATGGTATTCATAAAATACAAACTATGGTTAATTACATGTTTTAAAAGAGTGAAAAACACCTTTAAAAATATTTGTTACGGGGGAATTGAATGTAGTTTTAATCTGGAAAGTTATGTTTCAAAAAGGGAAGAAAAAGGAACTGAAAACACTTTTTTGAGAAATGGAAAACCAGTAGTACAGTCGACCGATCACATTGAAACAGTCGACTGGTCAGAAGAAAAAAAAAAGAAAAAAAAATATAGTTCGAATTTTGTACGGAACAGTCGACCGACTATTGTAAGAGTCGACTGCCCCGAACGTTTTCATTTTGAGTTTAATAGCGGAACAGGCCACTGGCCATATGAGACAGTCAACTTCAATGATTATTCTCGAGCTTTAGAAACCTGCAGAATAGCCGACTGGTCAGGGTTATCAGTCGACTGTCCTGAAGTTTAAAATGATATCTGTATTTTGGGAGAGAATCTCTATAACCTGAGGCTTTGTGTGAGTGAGACTATTTTTACAAAAGGAACACTGTATTTATTAACTTAAACTGTTTCTTTAAGAAAATTGAATGGATTGTTTAGAGGGTTTAAAATGAGATTTTGGTAATGAGAAATTTGAAGGGTGTGAATTGTGAAACGTATAGAAAATGTGAACTGTGGAATTGGAATGGATTGAAATAAAATTATATGGACTTATAAACTAGTGAATGTGACACATTTGAAGAATTTCAGTTTTCAAGTATTTATGCATTGAATTATGGATTGTGATGAGTATGTGAATACATGAATACTTTCCTTTTGAAACATGAAGGGTGATTAATCATGAAAAACTCTTATGAGTATGACATTGTAATTATGAGTTGAAATTGAGAATTAGGGTATAGCCAAGCCTTATACCGGTAGAGAAATGAATTGAAATGGAATTTGAAATGAGAAGACCAAGGTTGGGTCATGTGAAATTGAATGAATAAGACCGGTATAGTGGGAGTGCCACATTCTAAGAGATTGATTTTTTATTCATGATTCAATTAAACTAAGGATTAGATACATAGTGAAGATATGATGAAAGTAAGAGAAAAATATTGAGTATGAGGGCCATTGGATTGGCAGCGTGAGAGTATTCACAGGATGTCCGATGATGAGTCATGATAGGGCGTGGATACTGCTCCAGAGTACCGTCCCGGTGGCGACGCTCGTGGGGTGTTTGACGACTGCATGTGGTGTCATGTCTATGGTAGGAGCTGAATTACCACAGGATGCCTGCATGATGAGTCATGTGTCAGTGCGTTGGGATTCCCTCCAGGGCGCATAGACATGAGTTCGTAGGTCAGAAAACATCTAGGATATTTACCGTAGTTACAGTAGTAGATTAAGTCATGGCGAAGGATTGAACCCTATAATATGAAGAATGATTAAGGGCTTGCCCTCGGACCTATATAGTATGGAATGCATAGAATCCAAACAGGTGCACATTAGTGTCATATAATATAAATAATTGCATTAAGGACTAAGTGCACATTCACAACACGACAACAATAGGATAGTCCCTTTAGTTCTGTTTGTGACAAGTTTGTGATTTGTTAAGAAATGAGAATCGTTATACTGTTTTCGGCATAGAGAGGATGGCCGTATATAATATTTCGTCAGTTGAATAAACTGATGCGCCCACAGTTTTATATGCAGGACAAAGATGCTTGACAATTGAAGTATACATGCTGCACAGGATTGAGTTAAATATTGTTTCATGTAATTTATTGTAATATTGCTTCTGCTGTGATAATGTACAAGTGTAAATGTAACTCTGATAAAAGAAAAATTTATATTTCCTTGTAAAATTGTACGAAAGAAGTGTAAAGATCCTGTGGAACTCGAATTCAGTTGTATTTTGGAATTTGGGGTGTTACATGTAGACTATTCATCTATTGTTGTTTTCCTCCATGCTATTACTTCCTGTTTCTTATTTTATATTTCCGTTTCCACTCTTTCTTGCTTGTACTACTTGTGGTCCATAACTTGCATTAACGGGCGTACTATTTTCCTGTTTTTCCTATTTTCTTTCTATTGCTATATGAGCAGGTTTTGGTGATCAACTTTCGACGGGAGTTGGTAAGAAAAGGTTTTAGGCTTCGCTCTGGAAAATCTTGTTTCATGATTTGTACTTGAGTTTATTTCATTCTTGTTGCTACATTGAAACTTGTAACGAGCTTGTAGTCCCGAAGTTTTGTTTTTATCCAGATCTCATACTTGTTTGGGAGATTTATATCTGTTGCAAATAAATGTTGTTGGTTAATAATTGTTCATGTATGCATGGTTAAGTATATTGTTGTATTTCCTGTTATGCTGGTTGAGTAGATCCTTACAGCTCATGGATGGTGAAAACCATTCGATGGACTTTGTCGCATACCGTATTACGTATTCCTTTTGGGAAGCGGGGTGTGACAAAGAGGTTTGGTTATCGAGTGGATGAAGTTGTTGTTTAGGTGGCGGAGGGGTGGTTGTTCGGGTTTTGATGATGGGTGGTGTTCGGTGGAGTAGATGGTTGTTGGGTTTGTGATGGTGTTCGGGCTAAAGGAGGTAGTGGTAGTGTGCGGGATGAGGTGTTGATTATGAATAAATAATGGTGAATATGGGATTCATATAGGCAGTGGTGTTAGGTTTGATGGGCAGTGGAGTTCTTGGGTTTATATGGAGAAGATGGAGGAGATGGGTTTTGATGGAGGTTGAGGTGTTCGGGTGAGGGCGGTGCACAGGAGAGGGATGAGAGAGAAATTTTTTAGGGTGGTTAGAGTTAATAAATTATGATAATTATGGGATTGAATAGATGATTAGGTTAGTAGGTAATGGATTAGAATTTGGGCTTGGGCCTGGGTTTAATTAGAATTGGGCTAAGGAATGAAGCATGGGACTTCACATGATTATTAATTACTAGATAAAATGTAAATGATCTCAAAAGAAGGAAAATATAGTATATGACGAAATAAAAAAAATTGCATATAAAAAATACGCATGGATAGATCTGGGAATTACATTTTTACCCTCATCATAAGCTCCTACTCCTGAAGGTTGGGTTTTTCAGCCTTATAGGAGTAATTTGACTTCTTCCATGTAATCTGAACAGCTTTTTATCCTTTTGGGGATGATTAGAGATATTAGAAACCTCTTTTGGAGCTTCTAAGGGTAGTAGCAGTGTTGAAGAACGTCCTGAATTTTTTCTCAATTTTTCCAAAATTTTCTGAACTATTCCTAATTTTAATCATTATTCTGAATTTTTTATTATTTTTCCAAAAGTTTAATTAATTTGAATTTATCAATTAAATTTTCTAAATTTATAATTATTTTTCGGAATTTTTTAATTTTTTGAAATTATAATTATTTTTTGTTGTAAATGTTATTAGTGGATGATGACCATCTCTAAGAGAGACTGATGTCATTTGTAATCTTATAAATAGGTGAAGCACACCTCCTATGAAAAACACTGAAAAAGAATAAGAAATTCGTCCATGTACTTCCATATATTTTAATAGTATTTCTTTATATTTCAGTAGTATTCCTTTATGAGTGCCTTCCCAAAGTCTGATTGACCTAAGGCATCCTTCTGGGACTTCTTGGGACCCTTTTCATTGGCACCTCTCTGTTTGTTCCCAGAGGAGCGTCCTTTCTATTCTTGTGGATGAATGACATCTTCCACACGAATGTGTTTCTCAGTACTTTGTAGTAGATCTGACAAGTCACGAGGAGGCCTCCTGATGAGAGATGCTTTAAGCATGACGTGGCTGACATTGTGACTGGAGGCAGTAGGGGTTAGTATCGAGTCAAGCGAGGGGATGCATCGAAATTCAGCTATGAAGCGTCGGACATAATCCTTAAAAGACTCCCCATCCCTTCGTTGTAAGTTATGTAGAGAGGCACTTGACTACTCAGTCTTGCAACTCGGAATAAAGTGTGTCAGGAAGAGCTCCTTAAGCTAACCGAAGTAGAAGATAGACCATGGAGAGAGAGACAAAAGAACCATTTCCATGCTGATCCCTTCAAGGTTGCTGGAAATGTCTTGCAGATGAGAGATGAGAGAGTTGGAGGCTTGATGTACCATCATGAGTTTTGAACTCTCAAGGTGATCTATCAGGTCGGACTAACCATTATAGAATTCGAAAGCTGGAATATTGAAGTATCGACTTTGACTTGGGCTTTGAGTATCGACTTTGGCAAGGGGGTTGGAGAAGGCGAAATGCTCTATCTTGGCATCCCTCTTCTTTCCCTATCAGTGTTAGACGGTCCTCCATCTTTTGAAGGCGCTAAAAGACAATGTTGCCTTGTTCCCCAGATCTAGTAGACCTGAGGGACTCCTCCTATCGATAAGGAGTAGGGTGGTGACTGCTGGTTCATTGTACCCTGCTAGGGGCGATGCAGAGGGCTTGCATGCTTAAAATCTCGGAACCCTGCCCTGGTGACGAGTGTTTCTTCTGTCATTTTGTTCATGGGAACTGGTCGGCTTAGGCTTCTTCGCCTCCAGGGGGGAGAAGACCTTATTTGTCCCCTAGGGGAGGGAGTTCTTCTTCCCCTCATGAGAGGGAGTTCGTTTGGACCTCTATCTTTGATGAGAGGGGCTCCTCTTGCTTTCCTCATGTTCTGGACAGTGGACCTCATCTTGGACACACCTTTCCTTAAGGCGATCTCGAAGGTCAGACCCCTGTTATTGGGTGATAATAATTTGAAATATGTCTTACTATGGCTGGGTTACCATAGAGGGCACCACAGAGAGGGTTGAGGTGTATGCTGAATCCCTATTTTCACCCATGCACCGTACGGGGCACTGTTTGGGATGACTTTGTCGAAAGCCCCTCGGTGCAGTCCCTTTGGAGGGAGGCTGAGCAGGCTGTTGAGGGAGCTGCTCCAGTTGATGAAGATGTTTATCTGTTTAAAGAGGTTGATCCTGCTGAGAAGCGGGAAGGGTGTCCTCTATATGAGGAGGAGTTGGAGAAAGAGGGTTGACTTATCGGCTAGAAGCCGCTGCCTTCCCTTTCCCTTTGCAGGCATGGTTGGAAAAAGTTGTTTTTTGTCGACGAAATCCAATCGGATAGTTAGATCTATAATTTTCCACTGACAGCGCTAATCTACTACTGCTATTTTCTGTGTGGGTGCAAACAGATGATGTCAATTCTTTAATGGAAAACCATTTAAATCTAACTGTTTAGAGTCGGTTTCACTCTATGTTGTAGAGTGGGTTTTTGCTCTCTCTAGTGGTGAGAGAGGTCACGGATTTGACATAGTTGTTGTCAAAGGCCGTAGAGTATTCTTGTATTTTTTCATGAATAGTGGAAAATTTCAAGTGAGTTTCTTGGGAACTGGATATAGGTCGGGAGGACCGAACCAGGATACATCATGGTATTTGCAGTGTTGATTCTCTGTGGCTGTATTCTCTAAACTTGCATTTTTACTTTCTCTGAGTTTATTGTAAATCGAGTCTGGTCAGGCAACTGCATTTCTCCCTAAGTCGACTTAACAAACTTGTTAATCTTCAGTTAAATTACTCTTCCTATCTGACGCTTCAGTCGACTACCTTCTTTATCCAGTCGACTTAACAGTGCGAAAATTTCAATTTACCGTTTAATTTTTTATACAACACTATTCACCCCCCCTCTAGTGTTATTTGCCTTGCATACATGATCCAACACTTGGTATCAGAGCCTGGTTGAGTGAGTGGCATTTACTTCAAATACAAGTCAATACCATGAAGGCCAATCCACATAAAGGCCACCTCTCTTTGATGGAATAAACTACAACTATGGAAAGTGTAGAATGAAGATCTACCTACAGTCGATCAACTATGAGATTTGGAACATGACCGAGACAGAATATATCGTACCTACAATTCCCTATGCATAATGGAACGATGACATGAAGAGCAATACCATGAACTATGCAAAGGCAATGAATACTCTCTTTTATGCACTTACCAAAGAAGAGTTCAATCGTGTGTCAAACGCAACAACGGCTCATCAAATATGGCACACTTTTGAGGTAATACATGAAGGTACAAATAAGGTCAAAGAATCTAAAATCTCTATTCTTGTTCACAGGTTCGAGATGTTCCGCATGAAAGAGAATGAAAATGTGTTGGACATGATAACTAGATTCACCGATATCACAAACTCTTTTGTGTCTCTTGGAAAGACATATTGGCAAGTAGAAATGGTGAGGAAGGTTCTTCGTGCCCTACTTTCCAACTGGAAGAAGAAGACCACTGCTATAGAAGAAGCCAACGATTTAACACAACTCTCTCTTGAGAGTCTTGTGGGAAATCTAATGACATACGAAGTACAGTTGGAAGAACGCAAGAAGGATCTAGAACCTCAACAAGCCAAGAAGAAGACTCTTGCTTTCAAGGCCATGTCTGATTCAGAAGATGAAGAAGAAATTGCCATGTTCACTAGAAAATTCAATAAATTTCTTCACAAAGGTAAATTCAATTCTAAGTTTAAGGATACTAATGAACCCCCTACTTGTTTCAAGTGTAATAGAACATGTCACTTGAAGAATAATTGTCCGTCAAAAAATGCAAAATCAAAAGGGAAAGTTTCTAACTTCAAGAAGGACAAGTACACCAAGAACAAATACATGAAGAACAAGAAGCCCTATCAAGCAACTTGGGATGATAGCGATGCATCATCGGAAGAAGAGAATGAAGAGTCAAATGAAGTCGTGAACGTGTATTTCATGGCTACTCAAAATGATGTAAGTGACAATTTTGACTCAAATGATTTATTAGAAGCATTTAATGAAGTTTTTCAAGAAATGAAAAAGGAGAAGATAAGACTTAAGAATCTAGAGAAAGTCAATCAAATACTTTCTCAGGAAAATCTTAACTTAAATATTAAAGTCAAGTCTTTAAGTTCTTTTCTTCCTAACTTGGATATAAATCTTATATCTCTAAAGAAAATTATGAAGAGATATCTAAGAATGTATCTAAGTTCAACAAAGGAAAAGAGAATTTAAATGAACTTCTCCAAAACCAAATTCAATCTAATAAAAGGTTTGGACTAGGTTTTCAAAAAACTCTTGAAAAACATCATTCTTCTAACAATACTAGTAGTAATAAGATTGATTCTGTTTCTAGTATGAAAAGAAGTTATATGATTATTTTGAAAAACAAAAAATTATTTTCAATCATGAAAATAGTAATCTCTCATATCAGACCAGTCGATTGATCCCAAAATTTAGTCGTCTGTCTAGAGGTTTGGAGTCTTATTCAAAAAGACGAAAACCTTATATAGGTTGACTTGTTTCACCTCTCAGTCAACTGACTTCTCAGAACAGTCGAATGAAGGGTACAACAAAGTCGACTGGACAGACTAAAAATATTTGGATTCCAGTCAACCTGGATCTTAATGATAGGATTACTTATATAAATTCTTTAGTTCATAATGTATGTAATTCTGTAAATTATATGCCTGCTTTTGGTGGTAAATCAAACTCACTTTGGGTTTGGTTTCCCAAACACTAATCTCTTTCGGAGCCAATGAAAAGGGTACCATATTCATAATTCATATTTTATAGGTACCTAAAAGAGAAAGATGGATACTTAACAGCCGATGCTCTAAGTACATGACTGGCCATGCAAACATACTTTCTTCCATACAAGAGATAGATGGAGAACTGTTACATTTGGTGACAATAACAAAGGAAAAGTCATCGGGATAGGCATGGTCGGTAAGAACACTACCCCTACTATTGAAGAGGTATTTCTAGCTAGTGGTTTAAAGCATAATTTGTTAAGTATTAGTCAACTTTGTGATAAGGGTTATAAAATAGTCTTTGAAAAAGATGCATGCTTAATCTATGATTCATCCATGAAAAATGTAATCTTTCAAGGTTTTAGGAAAAACAACATATATGAATTATGTTTAAAAACAAATGAGTTTTGAAATGATTTTTGTTTAGTTGCTTCAAACAATGACTCTTGGCTTTTGCATAAGAGAATTGGACATGTAAATATGAAAAACATTGCTAAATTATCTAAGAATAACCTTGTTAAAGGATTGCCAAAATTATCTTTTAAGAAAGATAAGATGTGTGATGCATGTCAACTAGGAAAACAAGTAAAATCTACATTTAAGACAAAAGAAATGATTTCTACTAGTAGGCATCTCGAATTAATCCATATGAATTTATTTGGTCCTACTAGAGTCGCTTCTTTAAATAAAGTAGATTTGTATTTTTTTTAGTAGATGATTTCTCAAGATTTACATTGGTATTCTTTTTAAAACATAAAAATGATGCCCCTGAAGAATTTACAAATTTGTGCAAACGAATTCAAAATCAAAAATCTCTAAACCATAGTCACTATTAGAAGTGATCATGGTGGAGAATTTGAGAATGAAACGTTTTCAGAATATTGCAACAAGAATGGTATAAAGCATTCATTTGCATTTCATAGAGCTTCACCACAAAATGAAGTGGTTGAAAGAAAGAATATGTCACGCCACGCTTCCCAAAATACAGGAATACGAGCACGTAATGAAGGCCCAACAAATGATTATACATCATCCATAAGCTATACCAGTCTAACTCAACAATATACAAGAGAAAAAAACCATGCATGAAGAATATAATCACATAAACAAAGAATAAACTCCAAAATAATCATGAAATAAATTCACCAATTAATAATCCAACATTTGGACAAAACAAACTTCAGGTCATAAACACCCAAGAATACAAAGTATGATAAAATCAATACAATACGGAAATAACAAGAGATAGCTAAGCAGTCTAATAGTCCAGCTCTGATCTTCAGAGAGTTTGCTCACCAATTTCTTCTGGTATTGATCCTTCGGTACCTTTGAATACTTTGATCTAAAAACAGAAAAAAGAGTGTCCTTAGAGCAAGTCGTGGACAACAAGTAGAGAAAACAGAAGATAAAAGAAACATATATATCAAAGAAAAAAGGGACATGATCAAAGCCAAAGAACAAAGCAAAGAGCAGGCAATAATATCAAAGGTTTACAATAATCACGCATGTAATGAGTGAAGTCAAGTCAAGTTCAATACAAGATCAAGTATGAGGTTATTAATTATTTTATTAGCCTATCTAGTGCACGTACTACTGCATCTCATACTACAGGTTCGGCGCAAACACACCGTGAACGTTTTAGACTGATGGTGAATTCACGGATCGTGTACTCGGTTAACAAGATAACGTGATAACAAGATAACATGATAACGTGATAACAAAATAAAAAGATAACGTGATAACAAGATAAAGATTTCTCCTTCTTCCATTTCAAGTGTTCATGCGGGCAAGAAGGCCTTACCGAGGAGTACATTTTCCGATCGTTTACTACCAAGTCTACCCATAATACCCCGGCTTGTTATTAGTTTATTTTCATCCTATGTGAGCATGCAGGAGGGTGTCAATGTTTTATGATACTAAGTGTGACTAATTCTATTCTTTACAGATAAATCATGAAGTAAACAAGTCATTTACACACACATCACATGATCAGGACAGCATGACCTTGCTGTAGTAAAACATGGATTACTGCTACTACAGAAAAGTAAATCTGGATCCGTCAAAAGTTCTAGAAAGTAGACCTCCACACGGTTCCAGCAAATATATATAAGGCATATAAAAGTTACAGGAACTAAGGGGAAAACTTTATCCTATCCAGGTTTTACGTTCAGGCAGCATGATGTAAATTGTGTTCACCTATTTGTTTCAGGTCAGAAAACTCATCAAATAAATCTATAAAACTTCTGGGTTGATCCTACACATGTATAGGTTCTGCTAGACTTATTTCATATTTTTATGTTACTGTTAACATGCTCAAATAAATTATAGAACAGCAAAATACGCATGTATTTGTGAATCTGAAAATTCTTACACAGCTGTACTAAAATGATGATATCTAACAGATTACACATCAGAATTCAAATCCACAAAAAGGATAGTAAACTAGACATCAGATGCTAAATTTCATGTTCAAAAGTTATTTCAAAATATAACAGCAACATGGTCGAAAATCTGATTCAAAAAGAGAAAACTAGCAGTCCAGAATTTATTTTAACATGAAAGGGGAAACAAATAAATCATGCAACCATATATTTCATGCAAATTGGTAATCAAAATGATCCTAGGTGTCAACATGCATATTTCTATGTTTAAAATACAATTTCACAGGCATGGTAATCCAGTCATTTAATCACATTCAATCTAACATGTTTACAATTCATCAAATAATCTACAACAAGGATCTAGTTATTTTCATATAATTGTGCATATGCATGAAACAATAGGGACTAGGTTTTAGATCAAAGATAACGGCACGATGTTAAGAGTATGTCGGGTTAGCTCGTGTAAACCCTCGATAAACTTAACGGAATTGTCAAATACAGCATGATAAGAAAAAGTACGGGATCTACTTGCAGAGATCAAAGGACTCTTGAACAAAATAAAATACTAGTTCAAGAAGACACTTGCCTGTTAAATTGCAGATTCGAATAATATAGAATAACGGGATAAGAATCTCGGGCGACGATCCCAAACACAGGCGAGCCACATGCAAAACACCAAACACTGAAACTCAAAAATAGCAACTCAAGAACTCAGAACTCCACAGCGGATCAGGGTAGAACTGCAAACACCACACACCAAATCGAGATCCCCCTACTCCACAAAACACCACACAACGAAACAAACCACTCACTGTCTCTCTTCTTCCACACTCGACCGCAAGAGAGAGAGAGAGAGAGCGGGAGAGACCTTGACGACCACGGTGGTTGGCGTTGCGGCGAGGGCGACGACGACTGGCAGGGATGCTGGCCGTGGATACCACGACGAGGTGAGGGTGGCTGGTCGCTGCCGGTGGGGAAGCGACGCAGCAACCAAGGAAAACGGCGGCTCGACAAAGCTCTGTTTCTCTCAACGAAACAGAGGAGACAAAGACTGGGGTAGGGTGCGCTCGGTGCTTAGATGGCAGCAAAGAGGATGGAGGGAACTGTGGTGGATGAAGGGGGTGCACGGAGAGGGTCGGCGATGGAAACAGCGGCGAAGACGAGATGGGTTGATGGGTTCGGTGGAGCCGGGCAGATGAGACAGAGGCAATGGGAACAGGGGTGATGACGGGGAAGACGGTGAGGGATGGTGGAGGTTGAGGAGGTGGAGGCCAAGGCGGTGGTCGGAGCAATGGAGGGCGCTTTGGGTTGGAGGGCTGAAGGCAAAACAGAGAGAGCGGGAGATGGAGATGGGTGGAGGAACAGTAACGGGGGGGGGGGGGTGAACAGGGAGAGAGGGGTTAGGCAGCTGAGGGTTAGGGGAAAATAGGATTATGGTTTAATTAAGAGATTAGTATTTATAGGGGGGGAAAGAGATATTGGGTTATTGGGTATTTGGGTATAGATCCAATAAATGAAAATACATTATACATGAATATAATTGATCAATACAATTCCGAATACAAGAAATAAGATATCTGATATAATTTGCATCAAAGGGACAGGATCAAAATCAAAGAACAAAGCAAAGTGCAGGCAATAATATCAAAGGTTTTCAATAATCACGCATGTAATGAGTGATGTCAAGTCAAGTTCAATACAAGATCAAGTATGCAGGTTATTAATCATTTTATTAGCTTATCTAGTGCACATACTACTGCATCCCATACTACAGGTTCGGTGCAAACATACCGTGAACATTTTAGACTGATGGTGAATTCACGGAACGTGTCCTCGATTAACAAAATACCGTGATAACAAGATAACATGATAACGTCATAACAACATAACAAGATAACGTAATAACAAGATAAAGATTTCGCCTCCTTCCATGTCAAGTGTTCATGCAGGCAAGAAGGCCTTACCGAGTACATTTTCCGATCGTTCACTACCAAGTCTACCCATAATACCCCAGCTTGTTATTAGTTTATTTTCATCCTATGTGAGCATGCAAGAGCGTGTCAATGTTGTATGATACTAAGTGTGACTAATTCTATTCGTTACAGACAAATCATGAAGCAAACAAGTCATTTACACACACATCACATGATCAGGACAGCATGACCTTGTTGTACTAAAACATGGATTACTGCTACTAAAGAAAAGAAAATCTAGATCCGTCAGAAGTTCTAGAATGTAGACTTACACACGGTTCCAGAAAATATATATAAGGCATATAAAAGTTACAGGAACTCGGGTGAAAAATTTATCCTATCTAGGTTTTATGTTCAGGCAGCATGATGTAAATTGTGTTCACCTATTTGTTTCAGTTCAGAAAACTCATAAAATAAATCTATAAAAATTCTAGGTCGATCCTAAACATGTCTAGGTTTATTTCATATTTTTATGTTACTATTAACATGCTCAAATAAATTATAGAACAGCAAGATACACATGTGTTTGTGAATCTGGAAATTCTGACAAAGCTGTACTAAAATGATGATATCTAACAGATTACACATCAGAACTCAAATCTGCAAAAAGGGTAGTAAACAATACATCAGCGGCTAAATTTTATGTTCAGAAAGTTATTTCAAAATATAACAGCAACATGGTCGAAAATCTGATTCAAAAAGAGACAACTAGCAGTCCAGTATTTGTTTTAACATGAAAGGGGCAATAAATAAATCATGCAACCATATATTTCATGCAAATTGGTAATCAAAATGATTCTAGATTTCAACATGCATATTTCTATGTTTAAGATACAATTTCACAGGCATGGTAATCCAATCATTTAATCACATTCAATCTAACATGTTTACAATTCATCAAACAATCTACAACTTGGATCTAGTTATTTTCATGTAATTGTGCATATGTATGAAACAATAGGAACTAGGTTTTAGATAAAAAAGAACGGCACGATGTTAAGAGTATGTCGGGTTAGCTCGTGTAAACCTTCGATAAACTTAACGAATTTGTTAAATACAACATGATAAGAAAAAGGACGGAATCTACTTGCAGAGATCATAGGAATCTTGAACAAAATAAAATACTAGTTCAAGAAGAGACTTGCCTGTTAAATTGTAGATTCAAATAATATAGAATAACGGGATAAGAATCCCGTGCGACGATCCAAAACACGGGCGAGCCACGTGCAAAACACCAAACGGAGAAACTCCAAAACAGCAACTCAAGATCTCACAACTCCACACCGGATCAGGGTAGAACAGCAAACACCGTACACCGAATCGAGATCCCCCTACTCCACAAAACACCACACAACGAAACAAACCACTCACTGTCTCTCTTCTTCCCCACTCGACCGAGAGAGAGAGAGAGAGAAAGAGAGAGAGAGCGGGAGAGACCTCGGCGACCACGGCGGCTGGTGGTGTTGCGATGAGGGCGACGATGACTGGCTGGGATGCTGGTCGCGATGACCACGGTGAGGCGAGGGCGGCAGGTCGCTGGCGGTCAGGTAGCGACGCAGCGACCATGGAAAACAGCAGCTCGGCAAAGCTCTGTTTCTCTCGAAGAAACAGAGGAGACGACAACTGGGGTGCGCTCGGGGCTTGGACAGTGGCAAAGAGGACGGAGAGGATCTGCGGTGGATGAAGGGGGTGCACGGAGAGGGTTGGCGATGGAAACGGCGGTCAAGACGAGATGGGTTGATGGGTTCGATGGAATCGAGCGGGATGAGACGGAGGCGATGGGAATAGGGGTGATGATGGGGAAGATGGTGAGGGATGGTGGAGGTTGACGAGGCGGAGGTCAAGGCGGTGGTCGGAGCAATGGAGGGCAGTTTGGGTTGGAGGGGCTGAAGGCAAAACAGAGAGAGCGGGAGATGGAGAGGGGTGGAGGAACAGTAACGGGGGTTGAAAGAGAGAGGGGTTAGGCGGCTAAGGGTTAGGGGAAAATAGGATTAGGGTTTAATTAAGAGATTAGTATTTATATGGGGAAAAGAGAGATATTGGGTTATTGGGTATTTGGGTAAAGATCTAATAAATGAAAATATATTGTACATGAATATAATTGATCAATACAATTCTGAATACAAGAAATAAGATATCTGATATAGTTTGCATTACATAAATTATTTCAAACAATCAAAAACACCATTATTAAATAAGAATTGATTTGTTTTAATAATCAATAATAATAATAATAGATAACCATATTAACAATTAGAATAGAAATAATAACCATGACAATAAAAATAATAATACTAATAATAACATCAATAATAATAATAACCACAATAAAAATACTAACAATAATAATAGCAATCATCAGGATATTATCAATATGTAAAAATAGGAATTTTGTTGAAATAGTCGAAATAGTAACAATATCTTTGAGGGTCAAAATGTGAATAGTTGATCAAGTAGAAATAGAAACAAGGTTTATTCGAAATAGTTATAGTTATTGTTTAGAAAAATGCTTTAACAAAGAAACGCAAAACGAATTTAACAATAACAATTTATACATATCGAGATACAGAAAAATACTCAGGAAAATACGCATTTAGGGGAAATAGGGGTTATAGAATAGGACATTGCAAGAATGTGCACGTACTATACTTGTTGAAAGTAATTTGCCTAAATACTTCTGGGCTGAAGCTGTTTCTATAGCATGCTATGTTTTAAAAAGAATATTGATTAGGGCAAAGCTTAAGAAAACTTGTTATGAATTATGTTATGAACGAATTTCTAAAGTATCGTATTTTAAAGTATTTGGTTGTAAGTGTTTCATATTAAACACAAAGGATAATCTAGATAAATTTGATGCTAGATCTAATGAAGGTATCTTCATTGGATACTCAAATAGGAGTAAGGCACATAGAATTTTCAACAAGTCATCTTTGACTATTGAAGAATCTATGCATGTTTCATTTGATGAATCTTTACCTTCATCTAATGTTATTGAAGATGATGAAATTGAATCATCACCACTAGATAATGTTATTAAATCACTAGAGAAAACTATCCTAGATAAGTCGACTGATACGCTTCCTAAGTCTACTGATGTGAATCAGTCGGCTGATGGACTTGTTAAGTCGACTGATCCTGTTGTGATAACTCAAACTTTACCAAAGTCATTTGTTGGAGTCGAGATCATCCTCATGACTTAGTCATTGGTGACATTTCACATGGTATTCAAACAAGGTCTCATTTTAATATGAATTCTCATATTGCTTTCTTGTTGAATTTTGAACCGAAAAATATACAAGAATCATGTGAGAATAAATTTTGGTTGAATGCCATGTAAGATGAACTTAACCAATTTATAAGAAATGATGTATGGGATTTAGTTCCGCGACCTCCTGATCATACTATAATTGGTACCTAATGGGTATTTAAAAACAAGTTAGATGAATCAGGACAAGTCGTTCGGAACAAGGCTAGATTAGTTGCTCAAGGATATAATCAAGAAGAAGGAATTCATTTTGAGGAAACATATGCTCCTGTTGTTAGACTAGAATAAATTAGAATTTTATTATCTTTTGAGTTTTTTATGAATTTCACACTCTTCCGAATGGATGTTAAAAGTGCTTTTCTAAATGGTTTCATTAAGGAAGATTTTTATGTTAAGCAACCACCCGGTTTCGAACATGAACAATTTTCAAACCCTGTTTTTAAATTGAAAAAGGCTTTATATGGTCTTAAACAAGCACCTCGTACTTTGTATGATCGGTTAATAACTTTTCTCTTAGAAACTGGTTTTGAAATTGGTAAAGTGGATACTACCTTGTCTATTAGGAAAATAAAGACCGATATTTTAATCATACAAATATATGTAGATGACATAATTTTTGGATGACTAACAGTAATCTATGTCAAGAGTTTGCTAATACCATGAAAAATGAGTTTGAGATGAGTCACATGGGTGAACTCAATTATTTTCTTGGACTACAAATAAAACAGTCTCAAAATGGCATATTTATTAATCAAGAAAAATATGCTAAGGAATTACTCAAACGATTTGGCATGGATAGTACTAGTAGTAAGACCACACCTATGGCTACTATTACTACACTTGACAAAGATGAATTAGGTAAGAGTGTCGATCAAAAGCTCTATCGAGGTATGATTGGCTCACTCTTATATATAACAGCTAGTAGACCAGATATTACATTTGGCATATGTTTGTGTGCTAGATATCGGTCTAATCCAAAAGAATATCACTTAAAAGAAGTGAATCATATTTTAAGATATATTAAAGACACATCTGAATATTATTTTTTTATCCACACACCAATAACTTTCAATTCTTGTTGTATAGTGGTGCTAATTTTGCTGGTAGTAAAACTGATCGTAAAATTAGTAGTGGAACTTGTCACTTTTTGGGACATTCACTAGTATCTTGGTGCAGTAAAAAGCAAAACTCGGTATCCCTATCTACTACAGAAGCTGAATATATTGTTGTAAGTCTGGCTGGTGCACAAATTTTATGGATGAAACAAACTTTATTAGATTATGGTATTTCTTTTTCAAGACCCGCTATAATGTGTGATAATACCAGTCCTATTAATTTATCTATAAATCTAGTTCAACATTCATGTACGAAACATATTGATATTCAACATTATTTTCTACGTGATCATGTTTTAAAGGGAGATATACTATTGGATTTTATTTCAACTGATAAACAAGTAGCAGATATATTTACCAAACCACTTAAAGAAGATACCTTTATCAACTTTAGAAGAGAACTAGGTATTTACTCATTTCATGACATTTCTTTAAAAAAAAATTATGTCTAAGTCGACTTATAGTTAGTTTTCAATCGACTTATACAGTACTTTTTTTGTCTGCATTTCTGACTTAATTGTGTCTTCTGCCCAGTCGACTGTCTCCAATCTATAGTCGACTGATAGTAGCTTTACTTGATTTTTTGTTTGGTTTTATTTTTTTTCGACTTAGTCGACTGTCATGACATCAATTTGATTTTCTGATTCTAAATCGTCACAGAATGATTATCTATCTCTCTCTTTTACCCTCTATTTGATCTCGACCCTCCATTCAAACCCACATTCAATCAGAGCCATTCCCTTCATGTAAAAACCCCTAAACTCTTCTTTCCACTTTCACTTTTTACCCTTTATCCCCAAGCTAAATCGGCTACTCTTTCACTGTTCTCTTGAAGCTTTCTTGATCTCTGTGGTGCTGCCATTGGAGTTGGTTTCTCCGCCCAAGACTGTTCATTGCCTGTCCAGTTCGAGTCTCTTGAGTTCTTGTGTTTCTTGGTCTCTAGTTGTGGGTAATCATCTCTAAATCTTCTCTCTTTGTTTTTCAAAGGTTTTTCTATATTCTCAATATGCTTAAACCCAAAAGATCTAGGGGTTCAAATGTTGAAGAAGAACATTCTCATAATTATCTTCAGTACTTAAGGCATCCTTCTCTTGTTGAGAAGTATTTTATCATTTGTCTAATCCTGATCTTTCCGGGTCATTTTGTTAATTTCCCCGATTTAGATAGATTTCTGATTGCCCCATTATTTGAACAATGTGGTTTATTTGAACTTCTATCCTTAGTAAATCAACCTCTATTACTATCCCCAACTCATATATTTGTTTTATACAAATATAAAAGTTGCAACATCTGAGGATTGTAATGAAATATTTTTCACTACAATGGTGAAAAATGTTCGAATGAAATTAACTGCCGAAAAATTAGGGAGTATTTTGAATATCTCTAATGAAGGGTTAGATTTAAGGGAAATTGAGTTGGATGATCAATCTATCTTGTCTAAAAAAAATTACCAAATCGTGGTCTTCCAATGACCAATAAATCGATTACTTCCCTTGCTAAGCTCGTTGCATGAATATTGTCGTACAACATTATCCCAAAAAGGGTAGCTACGACCAATTTTCGTTTGAATTGCACCAAGCGGTGTATGCAATCTTTGGCAACATCCAAGTCAATTGGAATCGGTTAGGTTTTAACCGTCTCCATAATGCTCATTCCTCTTTTCTTCCTTTTGGTGCACTACTTGCCCATGTCTTAAACTACTATCAAATTGATCTTGATTCCGAGTCGAGTGTTGTTACTCGTTATGAATCTTTTGCTCATGCAAGTCTAGCACTTATGAAAATTCTTCACTCACCCCCTCGGTCTCCACAAAGATATGCACCTCCTATTCCTCTAGTTACTTCTGTTCCTCGTCGGTCGTCTGCTTCTAGTTCGGCTTCTCATCCTAGAGCTAGTTTTTTTGATCCTGAGAATCTTTACACTTCTGTAAATTATCTCATGGATCGTACATATCTCATCTTAGGTTGGCAGGAATCTTTTGAGGCTAGCATTGCCAACCTCACTCAAATGTTTGTCAGGCAATTTCCACATCCTAACCCTGCCTCCAATAATGCTGATGAAGAAGACGATGATGATTGATGTGTTTTTCAGTTTTTTTTTGTTGTTGTAATTTTAAGTTATGTTTTATGCTTTCATTGATGTTCTCTCATTTTGTCATATGAACAATCTCTGTATCTGATTATGTATAAATTTTCTTATGTTAATGATATGTTGGTTTTTCATCTATGGTTTGTCCTTACTCCTTATTCTTTGTTGATGGCAAAAGGGGAGAAATTCTGATTTTGTAAATGATATGTTGTTTCAAAATTTTGTTTGTTACCAAAATTGTGTTTGTACATGATATGTTGTTTCAAAATTTTTGTGCATATTGTATTTTATTCAGGGGGAGCTTGTAAGCTTGTAACAATTGTACATTTTTTTCATTTTTGTGTGAGTATCATGATATGTAAATTTTATGTCTATATTAATTTTAAGTTATTGTGTTCTCATCATCAAAAAAGGAGAGAATTTAGATTCTTGATTTTGATGGCTACAACACAATACACAATTGTTCTATCCTACATATCTTTTGCAGTGTGTAAAGCATTCAAGGCCAAATACAAAGATGAAGCATGCAAGGCCAAGCCACAAAGACAAGATCAAGCCACAAGACTCAAGATCAAGAGTAAGTGCCTTCAAGAGCTTTCAAGTTTCAAGACAAAGACTTTCAAGTGCTTCAAGTGATTAGCTACTTTAAACAAATGTCTTGTAATTGTGTTTGTAACATTTGTGAGTCTTAGAATTTTGTAAAAGCCTTGTCACACACACACTCACACATTCCCTAAATAAAGAAAATGTTTTACAAAATCAAAATATCAAAACAAAGCTTGTATAAGTTCAGCTGATTGAGTACCAGTCGACATAATTTCAGCTGATTGAGTACCAGTCGACTTACTCTTGGAAGCAGTCGACTATTAGAGTACGAAACTGACTGAACTCACTCAAGCTCTGACCAGTTGACTCATATGGCAACCCAGTCGACTGTTCAAGCAGTTTTTGACAGTTTTTTAAATTTAAAACTTGTTTTTCAAATTCAAACTCTTATAGCCGTTTTATGGCAGTTTGTGGAACGGATTCTCAACGTCCTGTGATTCTAACTCTATAAATAGAGTATAGAATTCATATGGAAAAGGTTCCTCAACTTTTTCATTCAAGTCCTTTTGCTTTTGAAAAAAAAGGAGAACAAATTCACAAAGCACATACTTTCATTAAAACTTGGTTCTCTGATTTCAGTCTTGTATAACATTGAAGTCGTTCTAGACTGAAGTCAGAAGTTGACCTATAGCCACTATACAAAAAGTACTATCAAATACAAGGCTTTAGATTGTTGTAATCTCATTTTTGTTGTTGTTTCACTCTCGGGTTGTGAGAGTGGTCCTCTCGGTTGGAGAGTAGGACTTTTAGTTTAGAGTCGGTTTCACTCTAGGTTGTAGATTGGGTTTTTGCTCTATCTAGTGGTGAGAGAGGTCTACGGATTTGACATAGTTATTTTCAAAGGCCATAGAGTATTCTTGTATTTTTTCAAAAATATTGGAAAATCTCAAGTGGGTTGATTCGGGACTGGATGTAGGTCGGGAGGACCGAACCAGGATACATCATGGTGTTTGTAGTGTTGATTCTCTGTGGTTGTATTCTCTAAACCTGCATTTTTTACTTTCTCTGAGTTTATTGTAAATCAAGTCTGGTCAGGCAACTACATTTCTCCCTAAGTCGACTTAACAGACTTGTTAATCTTCAGTTAAATTACTCTTATTATCTGATGCTTCAGTCGACTGCCTTCTTTATACAGTCGACTTAACAGTGCGAAAATTTCAATTTACTGTTTAACTTTTTATAAAACACTATTCACCCCCCCCCCCTCTAGTGTTATTTGCCTTGCATACAGGATCCAACACAATGAAGTGATGATGCGGATGCAACGGGAACATAATGAACTGATGAGGGTGGCTTTTGAAGCTGCTAACAGGGAGCTCGTTGTACCTACAGCCGGATTGCTACCACCGAGACCTGGTAATGTGGCTGATTTCATGAAGCTCCATCCAAATAAATTCTCAGGCACTGAAGGTCCGTTTGATGCAAAGCAATGGCTTATTCGGACTGCACAGCTATTGACCGCGACACGAATCTCGAATGTCGATCGTGTGGATGTCGTGAGCATCCAACTTATTGATCTTGCCCACATTTGGTGGCAAGCTGAAGCTGAGTGATTGGGCAGACCCATTCCCTGGGCTAATTTCACTGAGAGCTTCCTTAAGAAGTTCTTTCCTGATGTCACCAAGAATGAAATGGAACGACAGTTTGTCTCTTTAACTCGGGTTCGTCAGATAGTGTTTTATCATGCTTTTTCTTTGTTATTTCATAAAGTATCGACATTAAACTAAACATTGTCTTGAATCTGGGGAGTCGGACCGTGGACAAGTACCACAACGGAATACGCCCGACTAAGTCGTTTTGCTACTTCCATGGTGGCAAATGACGAAGATAGAGGTCGTCGTTTCCTGTTAGGCATGGACATTGAGATTCAGGATCGTCTTGCTGCCTTGCGACTTCGTTCTTAAGCTGATATCCTGGATGCTGCTAGGATTCAAGAGAAGACCAGCATGAGGAAACGTGCTATTCAGCATTCTGTCCTGCACCCTGCTACTACTGGGTCTTCTGGAGGACCTATTCGGAGACCAGCACAGACCCCTTCGGCGAGTACCTTGTCGAATGCACCTGCTGCTCCGAGGTCGGTTTAGACTTGCAGTTTCTGTCACAAGGTTGGGCATCTGCAGAGGGATTGCAGACTGGCAAATCACCTGTGCCTCGCGTGTGGAGGGAGTGATCATACAGTTCGATACTGCACCAGGACCAGATTCCCTACTCCGTCTAGGGGTCCAGCTCAGCTAGAAGCATTAACTCGGAATCATAGAAGACCACCTTTCCTATAGCAGAGGCAAGTTCTTGATCAGAGGAGGGATAATGTACCAGTAGGAGGACCAGCTCCAGGTGGAGGTCGTGGCCAGGCGTACAACCTGAACACCGAAGGTGTAGCTACAGGTATTCAGTAATAGAGTTGTTTTGTTTATTATTCCTTTTTTTCTGTTCTTACATCGGTTATTCTCTCTTGTATCATTTATCCCTTCTGCATCTTGCATTTATTTCATTTAATAATTCATAATTGTGTATCATACTAGTTATTCCTTCCCTACCATACCCTCTTCAAATTCCAGTTGTACCACCCTACTCGTTTCTCTCCCTTCATATTCAATCATTCCATGCTTTATTCTCTTCCATTCTTGTAGTCATTCTCATTCAATGATTTCTTATTGAGTGTAAATTCATTCTTTTTCTATCTATATTATCTTTGATTCTAGTATTATCCATTCTTTTTTATTCCTGCTTGGTTGTCGATCGACATCGCTCGATCTACAACGACATGTCTGCAGCTTGGAATCCTGCATAGCGGAAGTATGGTGGGTCCATAACCCACAGGTCCCAGGATTCTCATGTTGTTTCTCCTTCCTTGCATTGCTTACTCCCGTACTTTTACATTTGCAATTGTCATTTTTCATTGAATCTTTATTCAACGTCATTCTTGGTCACTCCATTCTTACCCATGTTCTTTCTAATTCTGGTGTTGCCACCATTTTGTTTCTTTCCCTTTATTCCCCTGTTTTGTTATCCAAAAGTTTGCTTTTGTCTTATCCTATATACCGCTTGGGCAAATTTCGATGACGAAATTTTATTGTAAGGTGGGTAGGAGGTAAACCCCATTCCTGCTAATAAGTATTTTTCGTATATTTTCTATAATTTGATTTTTGTAAATTAATTTTGTGCTAAATTTATTTCGGATCTTCTATTAAAGTATTTTCTAATCGAAAATTTGTTCATTTCGAATAACGGCGTGTTTTAATCTTACTTTCTGCATCTCATGGATCGACTATTTATATATGAGCCTAAAACAAATATATTATTATTATTGTATTACTTCTAATAAATTGTTAAACCTGAATGCTAATTTGTCATGTAATTTTATTATTTTATTATGATTAAAATTATTAATTCATTTTCTTGATTATTCAACTAAAGTTCATTTATAGAATTATTTTATTTTTGTACTTGACCTAATTTTCTTGGCGAATTCTAATTTATTTTCATGCCAATTTATATTCTATTCCTTTTGTATTATTTATTTATTTATTTGGATTTAAAATTTTGTTCACAAAATTTCTTTTTCTTCTTGATGAACTATTTTCTTGTTGATCATATTCTTCTTTTATTTAATTGTGAGTATTTTATTTGAACCCAATTGATTTAGATATATCCCTTATTGAACCCCAAAATCCAATTGCAGTTTGTTCTCAACCCAAACCCACTATTATTGGATCCTAACCCATTAATCCAACAACTATTTGTATTCTATAAATACAAACCTAATACAAGCCCTAAAAACCCAAAAATACATTTTGTAGTCATCACAATTCCTCTCTCCTCTTTCTCTCTCCTTCTTGGTTTCTCTCTCCCCGTCAGACCCCCCCTCCTTGCATCTCCGACCAACCCCTAGTTCCGTCACAATCTCCGGCGACCTCAGCCCGTCAACGCGCCACCCAGCCAATTGACAACCCCTCCCCTGCTGCTCCCCTTCCCCTTCGACAGCACCAGCAGACCCGAAGACCCTGATCCGAGCTGCCCAGTCAATGCCAATTGACCCCGCCGTCAGCCATCGTCATGCTGTCCGCCAGCGACGCCGCGAAGTCACCATCGACCTCTACTGCCGCCCTTCCATAGTTGCTGTTTACTATCGTTGTTGCTCCTTCTATTGTTGCTGTGATTGTTGCTCTTTTTGCACGAGGTGTGCACGTGTTATTGCGTGTTTCGTGGGTTCATTGCTCCGGGATTCTTATCCCATTATTCTTGGTTTTCAATTTTGTCGTCCAACAGGAAAGTCACTGTCCTCTTGAATTGTTAATTATATCAAATTCAAGTTTTGTTGAAACTCTTGCAAGTAGATCCCTTCGTTTATCGTATTATACATTGTTCATCTCTTTCGTTGGGTATATTGAGGGTTTACACGAGCTAACCCCAATTTACTTGACATCGTGCTAATTTTGACTCCAAAGATTGAATCTTCATGTGTAGATATAGAATTGATAATAGGATTGTTCATATAATTATCAAACCACTAAATTATTGTAGAGAGAATTGCTAGGTTGTCTGTTGTTTGATCGATTGATGGTTGATTGATGATAAATTGATGTATGTATGTGTTCTTAATCTTTTTTACCATGTTTCTATACCCTTCATGCTGATTGAGAAGTCTATCGACTAGTAGAATTGATACCCATCATGTTTAATTAACTTATTTCAAGAAAAACTACCCAAAACCTGTATATTGCTTGCTGGCTGTATGTTGACTGCTATTTTCGACCTAGTAAATGATCTTAAAATGAATTACTTTCTGAATGAGAATTGCAGCCTTATCTTTCTAGTTTCCAGAACATCTTGAATTTTTAAATTCCGAGTTGTGTAGCAAAAGTTATGTCCGTTTTACTACAGCTATGTTTTTAATTTCATATTCTCAGATAATTGTACATTTCATGTTTAAATAGTAAAATGGCTGATCAGATGATAAACTTTTGCTCTGATAATTACCAGATAGTTAGTATTCATGTTTAGGAGTCTAGAAAATATTTTTAATGAATTTATAATTGAGTTTTTCCTGATTCTAAAATTTTAACATGATGTCGAAATTCTGCTGGAACATGAAATCTGTAAAGAATGGTGTGATTGACCTAGCTACTATTGTCGGATTTTGAACTTTAAATATGCGTTGGAACCGTGTGGAAGTCTAGTTTCTAGAATTTCTGACGGATTCAGTTTTCGATTTCTATAGTAGCAGGAAAATGCCTTTTAGTACAGATTACTCTTGCTGTCCAAAATTTTACTTTCTAGTTCTCTTAAATTAATTATTCCTATATTATTGTATTGTATGAATTGAAGTGTATATATTGCATTGCATGATCCTAAAGTCATATTGCATCATTCTATTTTTCCTATCTAAGTAATCTTCCGATTGTTTCCCTATAATCACTATCATTTATCTAATGTCTCTAGATTACATATTGTATTGTCGGGGTTCAAGGGTTGACTCTAGTAGTGGACAATATAAGGAATGTACTCGGATAAGGGGCCCGTGATTCTCTATATCGTTATCTTGTGATCTTGTGTTCTGTGATCTTGTGATCTTGTGATCTTGTAGCATCTCATGGATAAATTTTTTTTATGGATGGAACATTGTAATCGTGCCGAGTACATGAAATATAAAATCCACCACTAAGTCTAAACGTAACTTGTTTGCATGTAGCAACCATGTGGTAAATAAATGGGATGCATGAAGTGTTACATTAGTTAGGATTAAAATAATTAATAGACTTAAGAATTGACACGATATCGACATTGCATATTGTTCATCATTATTTCTATTGATATCGAATATTGGCTAAGTGTTATTGATATTGACAATTGAATATTGTTATCGAGCATTGAATCATTGTTTATAGCCAATTGCATCGATTATCATAATATTGATTATTGTTATTGTCCCACGTTAATGATTCTTTTTGATCCATTGAATTCATTGTTATACCGTTATTCCATTGTTCTTTGCTTTCTCTACTTGCTGTCCACGACTTGCTCTAAGGACAATTTTCTCCTCTTTTTGGATGAAGTGTTTACAGGTGTTGATGGAGAATTGCCTGCTGGGATTGGAGAACAAAGATTTTGAAGTTTAAATGCTTTTAATTGCTTATTGTTTTATCAAACTTAATGTATTGAGACTTATTATTTATTTGCGATTGGATTATTATTATATTGGGCTTATGACCTGGATTTATTATTTGTTTCCAGACATTGGTTTATTGTATTTGGATATTTCATATTACTTCATTCCAGGTATTATTGTTAATGAGATTATTATTACTGCCTGCACAATTGTTCTGTATTGATTATATTATTCAGTTGATTGGATAAACAGCTTATAGGTGACGTTAGTCATTAACTGGGACAATGTCATGTGCTCGTATTTCGTATTTTTGGGAAGCGGGGCATGACAACATCAATTTAAGTGGTTGGGCCCCCATGCCTAATCCACTACCCCCTATTTGCAGAAATTCTCTGCCACAAGCGTTCCACTATACTTAAACCTCATACAGTGGGTTCTCGGTATTCAGACCGAGATTCCTATTACACCCACCAAACTTTTATATATAAGACTCATAATTCGCCTTAATTCAAAGCGAAAAGAAAGTGGAAAAGTTAGATCGATATCTTGACTAAGAAAATAATAAAAGCACTATTCTCTCTTGATCTTTGGCAAAGTGATAAGTTATGAAGTATAAGAATCAAAATAGATGGAGAATACTCAGTGGATTCAGCTCTATTTAAAGAAATATTCCTATCTACAAATGTAAAAAAGAAATACCAATGTGAATTGGGGTAGGTTGCGGCCGACTGCTAATTTGGGCAGTCGATTTTCATTTCCTGCCATGCCTCGCTTCCCAAAATACAAAATTACGAGCATGCAACCAAGGCCAAGCAAATGATGTAAGTATTCCAACTCACATCATTCAAAAGCTGTACGGATATAACCCAACAATATAATTATGAACACAACCACCCATGCAATAGAAATAATCGCATACAAAGGAAAATAGAATGAATATTCTCAAACATAACCATCATCTGGGAACATATAAACTTCCTGTCAAAATACCGAGGAATACAATGTACTGAAATGAAGATAAAACAATAACTAGTTTGCTATGACTAACTAGATAAAATATCAACTAGAATGAAACAAGATAATATAGTAATCTCATTACGGTCGACTAGAAGGACTGCTCACCGAGTCTCTCTTGTGTTTCACCATCGGTACTTGCATAAACATCATCTGAGGTGGGGGGGAGGGGGGGGTGGAGGTGGAGGTCCGTTAAGGCAGACTACGCACAACACGTAGTAACAAGCAGTAAAATACAATACAGAATAAAGCAAGTAAAAAGAATACAAATATTGGGATGATATGATCATGTACCATACAAGTAATGACAGTAAAATAAAGCAATCACAACTGTGAGGTATAGTCAATCGATATGCAATGCTCAATAAATAATAGTCGGTGACATGATCAATAGTCGATAATCAATGGTCGACAAATAATAGTCAGTAATAAATTATGCAAGTGTCGATGCTCAGTGTCAATCTTAGGTCTATCAATTTTTTATTAACCTATCTAATGCACAAAATCGTGTGTCTCATACCATAGATTTGACTACATAACAATCAGTGGATGTTTGAACTTAAGGGGTAAAGTCTACAGTCATGTACACTGGTCTTCCAATAACAATAAACAATGATCGATAAGCGATACATGATAACCAGGATACTAATCTACAATCCATCGATGACCAATATACGATAATAATGACTCTTAACAATGAATGATAAGAATGACCGATATGGGAAACACGGGCCCCCTTCTAAGTAAATTCTCCTATATTGTCCACTACTAAGTCGTACCCTTTATTACCCCCGCTTGTTATTATTTTGCTATGACTAATCATGAACATGAAACCAATGGGAACGGGGTATCACGACAATATCAAGAAGGTATCCAAAGAATATCAAGAGCTATGCAATGCATAATATAGAGTTGATCGATCGATCTATTGTATTAGTTCAATTCATTATATACGAATACTAACATGTTGATATTTAAGAACATAAAGATTTGATTCTGGACTGCAATACGTTATTGTATAAAACTCACTTTTGCTGCTTCTACGGGAAAGCAAGTGCGATTCCGTCAGGGGTTCTAGAAAGTAGACTCCCTGTCGGATCCGATGCCTATTCACACGATACGTTCTAAGGACAGAAGCTAGTCTCACGGCTAGATATTTACGGGTATAAAATTTTGGCAGCAGTATAGGGTCAAGTTCTCATACATATAATTTCACCGAAAGGTCATTAGTAAATCCTATAAAAATTATAAATGAACTCTTAACAATGTCCAGTAATTTCCTAGTTAATTTTAGATCTTCGTTTCGCAAACAACCTATTATTTCAATTCTTTAATCAGGATGATACACTCCCAAATAGTATTCAGAAAATTTAGACATTACAGTGCTAAAACCATAATATCTCACAATTTGTAAATCGGTTTGCAAAACCGAAAGATGTTCTGGATTCTACACTCAGAGGGCTACAATTTACAAATATAAAGTCCTAAATTTGGTTATAGAGAACTGGCTCAAATTCTCAGTACAAGGTCAGGCAAGAGACACAGAAAAAATGAGTTGATGATATACGGTTCGAGAATTTGAATCAATCAAGAAGGATTATCAATAAGAGTTGAGAATATGATAGATCAATGAGTTACAAATACATGCAGAAATGCTTGTCTTTTATACGACGATTATGAATGTGGAAAGAACGACGGGGCAAAGACGAAGTGACGATGGCTACGGTGGTGGCACATGGCAGCAACGACAGCAAGTGATGCAGCAACAACGCAGCGACCACAGCAACTACGGCAATGAGATGCAACTATAGTATGAAAACATCAAGAACAACAGCGACAATGGTGACACCGACAGTGAATGACAACAAAGATAGGTGAGGTGGAGCTACGGGTGGTCGGGAATGGCAGCAAGGGTGTTGCGGGTGTATGGCAGTAAGGTGTTCGGGCTATTGGTGGAGTTTGGGGTGATTTGCGGGCTTGTGGTGAAGGGAAGATGGTCGGGGTTTCTGTTAGAGGGGAGATGGTGCTGGTCGGGATGACCGAAGGCAATGGCAGCAGCAGTGGCAGCGGCAGCGGTAGCGAACGATAGCAAGAGGATAGCAGCACAACAGCGGTAACACCAGCAGTGAATAAATGCAACGATGGGGTGAGAAGAGGTTGTTGGAGTGCGAGTTTCTATTGAGGGCAGCAAGGGAGATGTTGGGTTGGTAGGGAGCAGCAAGACTGCACTAGATGACGAGGGAGATGGTTCGGGGTTGTGGTGCAGGCAATGGAGATGATGATGGTGGTGTGCGGTGTGAGGCAGTAAGTGGAGAGAGTTTTGGACGATGAGATGGAGTGTTCGGGTGATGCAGTGGAGGTGGTATTCTCGGGTGTGTGGAGAGGTTGAAGAAGGAGGGTTGTAGGTGGTGTTGGAGGATGGTCGGGAAGCAATGGAGAGGTAGAGTCGGATGTGAGCGGGTGTGGGGGCTGATCGGGATGGGGTGAGATGTTTTGGTGGTGGGTTTCAGGTATTGTGGCAGCGAAGAGGTGGAGAAGAGGGCTCGAGTAGTAATAAAGTGTCGGAGGTATGGTTGAGAAGAGCTGCGAGATCGAGGCAAAGGTTGAAGGTGATGATGGGGTCGGGGTGTAGAAGATGGCAATGAAGAGGAGAGATTATGATGGGTTAAGGAGTGGATTAAGGGAGTTAATGGAGATTAAATCATGGGTGATAACGGGGTTGATTAATAGGTTTAATGGAGGCAGTAATTAAAGGGTTTTAGTGGGGGTCAGTGTTTTTTTTTTTTTTTTTTTTTTTTTTTTTTAGGAAATAAAGGATGGCATGAGAAATACCATCTGTCTCATATGTAAAACCATATTAGTGGGGGTCAGTTATAGGAGATGAAGTGATGTTTGTGTTAGGCAATGTTGGGGGGGAGTTCGGGTAATGGGTTTAAATTAAATTGGATTTGTGTTTCGGTTTGGATTGAATTAGGGTTGGGCTTAATTAAGAAATTCACAATAGGATAGAGACTGGGCTTCAGTACAAAAATAAAATAAGAGATGGAGAAGAATTTTATAAAGAATTGAAATACAGAAATACGTAGAAAATTTTTGTACAACCGGAAACGGGAGTTACATTTCCTCCAGACCAAAGTTGCGAGGAAATGACAGCCGACTACACCCATTTCAACTAAAACTGCAGTCGTGCAGTCGACTGTTATTTGTGTAGGCGACCAAGCCTTTTCGGGATTCAATATTTTAGTGAACCCACTTTATATCCTTTCCATAACTTGATCATTTGCCAATAATACTTCTACATATATATCTATTACTCATAAATAAAGCAGTAAATAATCAATGAAGCTTTGGATTCTTGATGATCAATCACATCTTTTTTCTATATGAATCTTTCCATATATTTGCTATCTCTATATTTGGGTGATTCTTTTCCATTTACTTTGATTTTGAAGATCTTGAGATTCATTTAAATTCATTTCTATATTGGCCTGTAAAGATCTTAGATGAAATCATTAGATACACATGTACATATTTTGTACACACCAAATATAGAGTCAACAAATATGTCATAGACCATTAAGTTGGGGTTCAAACCCAAACCCGATTAGACCCTAACTTATCTCATAGAAAGCGAGAAAAAGGTAAAATAAATTCAGCTAAAATACCTTATCGTCTTTCATCCTTATTGCTTCATCTCCTAAATGTTTACCACACCATCAATCCTCTATTTATTATTTATTGTGTAACATATGTAGAGGATATGTGATCCTATGGGTTTCCATTTATTGAACATGTGAAGAAGAGCTTCACTCATAATATCTAATAATTTTGGACAATATTGGGGGTTTGTAATTATATTATAGACTAGAGAGAGATGAGGAAACTAAAATTGATTATGATGGACATATGATAAAGATGCGCCATATTCATCTCGATCTCGTTGACTCTTCCTTTTCAAAATTACAAATTTGATTTTATTATGTTCACTATATCCTTATTTTAAATTAAGCTAATTGCTTCGGTGAGTGTATATATAAAAACAATAAAAAATTAGCATCTACAAGGTTAGCAAGTAAAAAGTTAAAATATTACTTTAAAGTAGTATGAGCATAATGTTATGTGGAGTGAATAAAGAGACCTTTTAATTTGTCTTTGAGTTCTCTTTCAAAAAATTCATTTTCTCATCTTCAAATCTTTAATATGTAGATATCTCTCTTTTATTTATTAGTATTCAAGGAGGTAATTATACATTTTAGTTATAACTATTATTACTTGTATTAGGTTGCTTGTATTTGTAATATACGATGTGTAAAATTCATCTAAATCACAACTATAATACATACTTTTTACCCGATATGTTAACCCAATACTATCACCAATATTCGTTATCTAATATGAAAGTTTGCCTTCCGACACAATACTGATATCTGATATTTAAAACATTGGTACCATTGTTATCTGACTAACACATTATCATTCCTTGTTGCACGGAAAACTAGCGGGAACCGTCCTTGCGTGGTGTGTGGCCACACCATCGGTCCTTCCAGAAGTTATAACCGAAGGTGAAGGTCATCCCTGCCAAAATATGTCCTTGTTTTTTTAAAATACCTTTAGGAGAAAACCAGACATTGTTGCATCGTTATTCGGTTTTCCTTGTTGGTTACTATCCTTGAAGTGCACTACTCGGATCAGCTGCACCCATTATCTCTTCTTATGTAGCTTCCTAACCATTTAAACATCAAGGACTAGTTCAACTTTATCAGATTAAGAATTTCCAATCCTCCCCATAGCAGCAACTGTTATCCTCTATTATTAGTGGCAGAGCCTTGACAAAGGAACCTTCAATGTAGTTTATCAGTCTTCGTCTGGACCCATTTTAGCATCTCGAAGAAGGGCCGGTAGTATAATGGTATAGCTGAAACAAACAAATTGAGCAGTGTGATCCTTCCCCTTAATAGTAACATCTTTTCTTTCCAGCCGTCTAACATGTCTCAATGTGTTTAATGAGATCATTCTAGTCTTCCTTAATAAGTTTCTTATCACGGATCGGAAGACCAAGCTATTTGAGTGGAAGGCCCTAAATAGGGCAATTTAAGATTGCTGCTACTAGGACTTCATGTCAATTGATCGGTCCCATTAAGATGATGGCACTCTTATGGAAGTTGACTTTAAGGCTACACCATAGCTCGAAGCAGTATAAACCCCATTTTATGATGGCTGCCAGAGCAGGATCGCACTGTCCAAAAAGTTGTGTGTCATGTGCATATGGAAGGATTACAACTGGGAAAACGTTTGTCATCCCGCCTAGTCTCGAAGCATTATTGTCGTCTGTAACTAGGTGAGCATCTTTTTTCTTTTTCTTTTTTTGAACAAGGCCATAGCCACACACGCACACACACTCACAATATGTAATACCCCATAAAATAGCATATGGCTATTTTTTTGCATAGTAATTCGTGCACGTCTGTGTATTGCACATGATTACATATTTTCTAAATTATCAGTTTTAATTGAGAGATTTCAGACATAAGAGCTGTTCTGAACCCGATAAGACAGACTCGGGATATCTTCTCAATTTAACTGTGAAATTGTCCCGATCGTTTTAACTAGACAATTTTCGGGAGAAAAATGTAATTTCTATAAAACATGGATTTTTGTAGATTTTAAATTATATATACTGGTCATTTTAATTCAAACTAAGTGCTTGAATTGAATATGGATTGGAATTGTGCATTAGGGTATGGTAACCTAGGGTATGGTGACCTAGGGTTCCTTGACCTAAACTAGGGTTAGGAACCCTAGCATCACATGATCATAACTTGGATCTTGATGAGATCCAATGGTAGAAACAATTCACCATGTGAATTGTTGACTCATGAAGAACGAAAATTTCCAAGAAATTTCCAAGAAGTTTCCAAGAAACTTCTATGGTGTTGTGTTGCCTTCATCTCCTCCTTCCATCTTCATTCAACACCACTCCATCCCATCTCCACCCTCCAAATTGGCCAGCCCACTTTCCCAATACCCTAAAACCCTAGCTCCCATCTATATAATAAATTACAAAGAAAGCTATCAAGTGGCTCTCATTCAATCTCCCTCAAAATTAATGGCCCAGATCTAACCTCACAAAACATATTTTCCTGCTCAAAATTTCAAATCCCACAATTTCAAACCCCCCCCCCTCTCACTCTCTCTTTTTCTCAATTCTCACTTTCTCTCTCTCTCCGCCTCCCATCTCTCTCTGTCTCTCTTAATGTATCCCTCTATCTTCCCGCTCTCTCTCTCTCTCTCTCTCTCCCCTCTCTCTCTATATCTCCAGCAGCCAAAACCCCATTCACCTCCTGACACTACTGACGCTGCCTCCCAAGTCGATCCCGACGCTCTCTCTATATCTCTTTCTCAAAACCCAAGTTGATTCCAAATTCCCAATCCCAATCTCCATCTCCATCCTTTCTGATCTCAAACCTTCTTCATCCATGGCCACTGCCGTCGCCACCTTAAACCCTTCAGATGAAGGGTTCCAACTCCAATCGCAAAGCGAAGAAGCGTTCAACTGGTGATTGACTGGTGAGTTCATTAATTTTTGAAACATTCATCAAGAACAAAGAGGGATTTTCGTTCTAGATTTCAATCTTCCTCTTCCACCATAGTATGGGAATCACGACTGTGGATGCTCTAAGCAACCACAAATCCAAGCCCTTAAAACCAACTTTCTCTTGATCTCCAACTTCAAATGCGGAATGAAAGAGCCGAGCTTTCACTTCGTTCGATTCGCTCTTCCCCAATCTCCCTCTCATCCTCTCCAAATTAGGGTTTCCATTTCGACCTCTCAAATGCCTGTTCAAAGTGAGTTCATTGCTTCCAAATCACTAAGGTTTTAGGAATTTTGTTTGAGATGGCCAGGGTTTCAGTATTTATCAGATGATTAGGGTTTTTTTTCTCTTTTTTAAAATACCATATTTATCGTACATTTTGTCTTGAAATTGATGTAATTATTTGTGTGGACATCTCTTTCTATTATACTTACATTTGATGTATTGTAATTCCACACTTTCTTATAAGACTGTAATTTTGGCTGGCACCGGTGATCGCAAAACTTTTGCTGTAGGATTACGATTTACCAGGTACCTCTTTTGCCAATATATGTCAAAGTTCATCATCTACTAGATTTATATGTATCATGCTTTGTGTTAAGGATCTTTTATTGGCCATGGTAACCGACACAATTCGCAATCTTTCAATTTACAATGATATAAAGTTTCATCACACAAACAGGGTCAAAATGAGAAAATACAATGAAAATTTTGTGACCACACTTTGCCAACCCTCCGAAAATCTTTTGTTAGTGGTATGGTGAATTGAGAAAATGGTTGACTGAAGAAGTGATGGGATTGGAACTTGGAAGAAGATGATAGATTTCATTTACTAAGTACATTTAAACAAGATTTTATGTGTCGGGTTCTTATGTTGTGTCGGCTTGGCATTTTTCATGTTGGATGTCGGAAAAATTTTGGGGATATTTGATAAATGTCTGAGTGTAGTGTTGGATAAAATTATATTTCCTAGAGTGATGTATTATGTATATAACCTATACATACACTGTGTATCGCAACAATATGTGTGACTTAAGCAATACTGCTTACAATGCAAATTTGTGGTCGTTGGTACGCAAACATAATGAAAGATGCAAGATGGTATATCAATATCAGAATTTAAACACAAACATGTAAAACTATGCAAATGAAACATATTTACCTGATATTGGTATTGGGTAATTTTGGGCAATATTTCGAACCCGAAATTTTAAGCGAAGAACCTTAAGTGTTATGGTAGAAACTTGAATACTATGTTTGAACAGTTTGATGCTATATATTAAAACCTTTATTTTACTAATGATTTTTTTTTACAATGTATAGAAAATAGATTATTTAGTATAAAGTCTACTACTTAGTTTAGACAGTTAACAACTTAAATATATGTATGACAAATATAGAAGTTTTATTCCTAAGCATAGAAACTTTAATATAATAAAGAATAAAAATTAATGGATGTGCTCACATTTCTTGAAAAATAGCTAGGTTTTTGGAGAATTGGATTAGTCAATATTGAAAATTTTAAGGACAATAAAGATGAAATAACTAAAAAACTGAAATAATTTAACGAATATTTGTTAAAGAGGTATAGTGAATGACTTTTGATCTTAGCATGTATAATGTATAAATTTATATGCAGTTCACACAACTAAATAACTCTAAATAAATTTATGTGCAGTTCCAAATACGTGCCGTAGGAGGTGGATTGGGGGGTTTTTTCTTGTAAGATCTTTGCTGATTTTTGATGGATTGGGGGTTATGTAGGAGGTGGATTGGGGGTTAATTTTGGTATTGGTTTGATTTGGATTTGGTTTTGGATTTAGTTGTTAATAGATAGATGGTGTTAATGCAGTTACCTGAGTTGATTGAGCTTTTTGACCAAAATGACCCACTTTTTGATCAATTTCAAGTACAAAATTATTTTCGATGTATAGAACGAGACAATCACAGCTCACAAAAAAAAAGATCACAATGAATGCTCTAGAATTTGTCTTGTAAGGTTAAAAGAAAGTTGTATGTTTTCTCAAGATAGTGAAAGTTCTTCTTATGAGAACAAAAGATTAATGAAGTATTTAACTATTTATAGAGTAGGAAATATTTTAGCCAAATCAATGTGCCTTTGAGGGGTCCATTTGGATTCTCCGAGAGGATTTCAAATGAGACTCCAAAAATAAGGAAATGTTTTGAAAAAAGATTTGAGTAGAGAATATAGAATATCTTTTCAAAACACATTTACTATATATGTGGATTTTGGAAACACTAAATAAAAAGATCCAATAATAAAATGAATATGAACTCAGAATTCTTGGATTACTTATTGCATTCATTTACACAAGAAGAAAATTGAGAACTAGAAACACCCAAAAAAGAACAGTTGTTAGTTCAACTAAAAATACACCTCACATTAAATAATTCAGGATATCTAAATTAAACCCTTGCTTATTTTATTTCTTCAGAGAGAATCTATTTATGCCAACTTCATGAGATGAGTTATTACAACACAACACGGCTTTGAATTGATGATAAAGAAGAAGACAAAATCATCAATCATAATTGGACAGAAAGTATAGTGTGCATATGAAAAAAAAAATCTAAAGGAGTAAGACAAGCTATAATCCATATTTTAAATTAGTAGGGAGTAGCATGGACCAGACCTCACATGGGATGCAAAAGTCACATGAGAGGTATAAAATGCATGTGAAGAAAATAGTGAGACCAGAACAGCTATCTGTTGACTTGAACGTAAGCCCATCTTTTCTCTTCTCATTTTATGATATGTAGATTGAAAAATGAAGTATGGTTTCCACCAATATGCAAGACTCTATCTAACTCCTGAAGTGTTTAATAAGTGTTTAATACAGTTAGTCCATATTTTTGTTTTTCTTAAAATAGTTGGGGTGAAGTCAATAAAACTTTAATTGAGACCCAAAATTAATATACCGTTAATTTATTGAAATCGGACAAATTTATTGAGACATAATTCATGTATTATGCAATATTTGAGAAATGTGACATTACCCGAGTAGTGGTACATGTACATTGTTTCTTCAAAATTGGTGGAGTGGAATAGGCATTGCGGATTCTGGGTTGTGATTAGATTATTAGGAGTGTGTTGATTATATACCAAGGTTGAGGTTGAATTCTGTGTGGTGCTTGCGTAGTTTTTATTTAGCATGAGTCCGATATAATGTCTTTATAAAAATTCTAGAAGCAGAGAGGTGCGAGATTTTTGGTTTCAATTGAAGTTGTCTTCTGATTCTTTTTAAGCCTCTCTTATGTTTTTGATCTTCTTCTTTATTATGTGCACTTAAATACCAACATTATGGTGTTAAATTGTTTACTAACATGAGCTGATTTTACCTTGAAAGCAAGTTTGGCCTCCTCGATGTTATTTTCTTTGTAAAAGTATTGACTTTAATCACATATGATATCAAAATTGCCCATCATTAAAATCATTAGTTAATCTCAAACAGTTTTTTTATAGGTAGAAGGTAGCAACAGCAGCAATACAAGATTGAACGAACAAGTGGAAGAAGCAAGCCGGCAACTGAGGTATGCATACACTTTTCAGTAATGAATGAATTGTACAAGTTCATCATAGATATGTTAAATGAAACATAAAGTATTTCTCTATTTCAGAAAGATGAAGGGTGAGGATCTTCAAGGATTAACACTAGAAGAGCTACAGAACCTTGAAAGGACTCTTGAAACTGGATTAAGGTGTGTTTTAGAAAGGAAGGCATGTTGTATGACCAACACTTACACTATCTTATTAAGACGTGTTTTAGAAAAGGAAGTGTTCGATCAAATTTAGCTTATCAAATTTGCATGATTAGGTTCAATGGTGATCTATAGATAAACAATCAGGAAAACATTTCATTGTTTTTTGATTAAAAGTAATATTTATACAGCAAAATATAATTAAAACTGTAAAGAAGGATGTCCCTTTTGAGATTATAAACAGAGACTTCACAAACCACCAACTATTATTGTTGTGATCTACCATCAACCAATCCATACAATGTTAGATGCAACCGTGCGGCTACTTAAACTGATAATCTGCACATGCGAGCACACTGTACGTTTTTTCATAAGCTCCCAATCTTTACAAATTACTTCCAGTGGCATAAATTTAAAGTTTGAGGATACAGTATTTGGCTAATTAGACAAATTAAATGATTCTATTAGTGAACAGTTTAAGATACTTTATATTTTGTCAGCAACACTAGCTATTGATGAGTGTATATTCTTTTGCAAACACTGACAAGACTAACAAGTAACAACATATCAAACTAACCAAATTCTGTCGACATAATGTGTCAATCTTTCACAAATCATGGATCCATACTGATGTTCATAGCATAATTAAATTTGAAAGTATTCCATGTATTAAGTACTTCCTTTTGTAGGTCAATTTTGACACACCCTGCTTCTTGATCTCTCAGGGACAAAAGGTAGTTAAAAGTACCCACTTTAAGGTAGAAATAATACAAAAAAGTTTGAGGATCCTCGGTTAAGAAACAAGGAACTGTTTCCAAAAAAAGTCCAGTTGTATGATCTTGAAAATCTTTGTCTGCAAATGACACAACTCCAACTCTCCCCATCCCATTGTACTATTAAATACCCATATCCACTTTGATGATCTTTGATGATCTTGATATTAGAGAATTGTACTATTAAATACTCATATCCATTTTCAGGAATAATTAGTGTTATGACCTAATTAATTATAGTATATAGGGCAGGCCACATGTGGTAGGAGAAGAGAAGCCAGATAGGATTACTAATGCTTTCCTCTGTTAAATTATGACAATGTAATATTAGAGAGGGAAAGCTAGGATCCATTTTCAAAATTTCAGCAATATCCCCCCCCCCCCCCCCCCCCTCTTAGTTGGATTTATAATTATTTGACTCATTTTGTTGTATAGGATAAAATAGATAAAGAGGCCAGGGAATGAATGATGATAGCTTCATTATATAAGGATTGGAATAAGGTTGTTTTCTTATTTGAAAGGTAAATAAACTTTTGTTCACAGAGAAAATAAGGTATGGCAAAGAAATAGTCAAACACATTTCAAAACTGAGACTGAGAGTTTGTGTTCATGCGTGGTGAAGATCCTATATTTTTGAATATTTTTTGGAGTTTTCTCTTTTGGTTCATCTGTGAATTGATGATTTATGTCCATTTTAGGATTCCACAAATTCAGTCATTTCAACTGCTTCCTATTAGTGAATTTGTTTAATTACTTTTCTGCACTAATTATGCGTATAATTGTGTGTGGAAATTATTCATGAGCACGAGAAAATCATTATTTTCCAGGTTCAGTCCATCGTTTAAGAAATAAAAAATGGTGAAGAAGAGCAAAAGTAAGCAGTATTTCGTACATGCAAAGATTTTATTGTTACCTATCTACTACTACTACTACTACTACTACTTTCAGGTGCACATTTGTGTGATTTACAATTTTTTTTTTCGGTTTTGTTGAGGGGGTGTAATTTAGAGAGTAAGAGTAAGAGAATACCCCTTAAGCAGAAGCACAAGATTAATGGTCAAAGAGTACCATAAGAAGAAGGCTAAAGAAGCAAATAAGCTAGGATTCAACAACAAACGCAAGGTTGAGAAGGATCCGGGCATCCCCAATGACTGGCCGTTCAAGGAGCAGGAGCTTAAGGCCCTTGAGGCCCGGAGGGCCCGGGCAATTGACGAAATGGAGCAGATAAAAGCAGCCAGGAAAGAGAGGGTACCCTTATCTTCATTTACACTTTTAGGCTTAGCTTTGTGCTTTTTTTTTTTTTTTTTTTTTTGTTATTGATATATCTGTTCGTTTAGAATCTAGCTTTGTGTTGTTATGTTCATTAAAGAAAACTAGTTTGTATGATAGTACGAACCTTGAATTTTTCATTTTTTATTCCTGTGGGAATATACTTATTCATCATATTGGGCATAGTTAAGAGTTCTGAATCATAACCGTATTTATGTACAAGTTTCGAATGTAAATTGTTTCATCTACTGCATTGAGTTTTGTCCTTACCGCCTATATAATACTGAATGATACCATTTCAATCTTTAGGCTTAAAAAAGAAAGTTAGGGTTGCCTAAGAATGATGATGTGGCAAACTTGGCTTCTTCTAAGGATCAGGAGTTGGAAAACAGAAGCACAGTTGATGAAACTTCGTTGGTTGCCAAAACCCATGGTAGCTCAATTAATCAGTATTAGTTTTTGGATACTGGTTTATATACTACCTTCTTGATTATTTTATTCATGGGTAGTTGATAAGGATGGTTATTCAAATGAGTATGTTTTGGTTTAATACTGAAAATGTACAACCATTCTGAGAAGACTTTTTACAAGGACCTGGTTAAAGTAATAGAAGCATCGAATGTCATATTGGAGGTTCTTGATGCCCAAGATCCCTTTGGTACCCGTTGCCCTGACTTGGAAAGGATGATATTTCAATCAGATCCAAATAAGATCCTATGGAAATTATGCTAATGTCACTCTAGGAAATGCTCATAAACCTAGAGTGACAGTATGTTTAATACAGTTAAACTCCAATGTCTTAATCTAGAATAAACGTGCTAATGTAAGTAATTGATTGGTTTAGCTTAAAATTAGTTCATCTACTGGCTATTCAAATTCCGTGAAATTTTTAGCTAATGTAAGTAATTGATTGGTTTGTTAAAATAATTAGAATGCCAAAGTTAATCATCATATATTTTTCCTCCTTTATATACAGATCAAGTCCTTCATCACAATTAATCAACATCTAGGTAATAAAACACAAAGAAAGCTATCAAGTGGCTCTCCTTCAATCCCCTCAAAATCAAAGGCCCAGATCTAACCTCACAAAACACATTTTCGTTGTTGTTTTATATTAAAAAACCAATTATATATAATAAACTTACCTTACCAAAACTTTTTTCCATTTTTGTATTACTTTTGTATGACTTTCATATTTGAACTGTAATAGAACTGGGATGCAACTGCCATGGACCTCAAATTTATAAATGCAACTACATTGATCAATTGGGGTTGCAATAAGGTAAATTGATATTTACTACAATTACACCCTATGTTTACAGTTAACTGCTGCTAATTTAATGCTTCTTTTTTTTCCCAGATTTTCGTCTACACTCAGAACCGTTATGTACATATTGACAGTTTAACTTTTGGCAGGGTGATGAAGAACATGTTTGGTTCAAGGTATTGTTCTATTTGAAAGGTAATGGTTTCAAAACTCTTGCTATTGTTTTAATTGTTTATTGTAAACTCTTAATATTTGATTCAAAACTCTTACTGTTTTTTTAGGCTCACTGTTTGGTCCCATTTTTGAAGACTTCAACCATTGTGTTCTCCTACAACCCTGTAATTTTTTTTTGGTCATTCAGTTGGTTGGTATATATTCTGGTGGAGGATGTAATAGTTGTAATAATTGTAATATTTAGCATTTTTGGAGATGATGTAAGTATCTGTATATAATGATGATATAATATAGTTATGTTAATACCCGTACCCGCAATTTTGTGGAGTATTGGGTCCTGTGTTTTGTTTTTGAAAGGATTTTCGAAGGTTTTTCTAAAAATTTATTACGTTTTCAAACGAATTTTTGGTTTTTATTTTGTATCTTGCATTATATTATGATTTTTCCCCCCAGAGCCTTATATATATGATGCCTGTGTGATGTTGCTTGGTTTCGCCTGGGGAGGATTGATATTTATTGCCTGTGATGTTATATTTTTAATTATTAGCAGAATTCCGTATGGAATTACTGTAAAAGGGATAATATTTTAGGGGAGACTCTGCCGAAATTTTTACTAAATTTCCTAAAATCTATTATGTTTTCAAACGATATCTTGGTTTTTATTTTGTATCTTTAGTCATATGAAGATTTTTTTCCCCAGAGCCCTATATATATGATGCCTGTGTGATGTTGCTTGGATTGGCCTGGGGAGGATTCAATTTGACTGCCTATGATGTTAATTTTTTAATTTTGACCAGATTTCCGTAAGGAATTGCTCTAAAAGGACTAATATTTCAGGGGAGATTCTGTCGAAATTTTTACTACAATCCTGCCTGTAAAATTGTAGAGAAGACTGTCGAAATTTTTACTAAACAACTTAATTAATTAATCATTCTTCACGATAACGTGCCGTAGGAAACAATTTAAAGCTGATTGTATTAGGAAACAATATAATTTCAAAGGAGGCTTGTATAAAGTAGATGATTGTATTAGAAAGGTCACAAAGGTGGTTGTATTTGTTTACGATCAATTTTTTTTTGTCATGGTGCATATTTTTAATTGATGTTCTCACATTTCTTGAAAAAAATATAGCTTTTTGAAGAATTGGATAAGTCAATATTGAGATATTTAAGGGCAATAAAGAAAAAATTCTAAAAAACTGAAACAATTTAATGAATAATTGTTAAAGAGGTATCAAGATGTATAGTGAATGAATTTTGATCTTAGCATGTATAATGCATAAATTTATATGCAATTCACCCAACCAAATAACTCCAGATAAATTTATATGCAGTTCCAAATACGTGTCGTAGGCACGTACCCATGGGCATACCTAGTTCTTCTATAAAACATCCCACTCCACTTCACTTCTCATTTTTAACCTTGATTCTTATGCGTTAAAAAAATAATAATAAAAACGTAGAGAAGGAGAAGAATACAAGGTGGAGTCTTTGAGTGATGGAAGAGGAGAAGAATAGTAGGAGATTTGAGATAGCCAAACCTTTTACAAAGGCAAAGGAAGGAAAGCAAGCAAGCAAAGCTAGGAGCCAAGCTACAAGGAGATTCTCTTGCAAAATCAAGAAGTGGGTGATCTCTTAAACTCTAAACTTGGTATTTATTTTTTCGGGTGTGAAATGGATGTGTAGTAGTAGTAGTTATGATGTTGTTACCATATATGAGCATGTGAAGTGCTAGGAAGAGATAGTTGTATGGTAAGAACAACTTTTCTTAAGCTTTCTTAAGAAGCATGGTTGAGAGGGTAAGTTTGGGAATTTCTTGCTTCCAAACGGATCGGAATTTTGGGCCAAAATTTTGGAAATTTGTTCTTCTATGTATGTAGGATATCCACGATTTTTTTCATAATATTTGGAAGCAATTTAGTAGCCCAAACACCGAGCCAAAGTCAGGACAGAGAGCAGCTAGAAGTTCTGATGCTATGTGGATTTTGGCTGTGACTTTCCGACCTTGTAACTCAGTGTAGGTTGGTAATTTTGAGCTGAAATTTTTTTTGGACACTCTTGTATGTGTCCACAACTATAGTCTTAAATTTCATAATTTTTCAAGATCGTTTGATACCTCAAAAAAATTGTGGAGTGCAACTGGTCTGGGAGGGCAGAGCTGAAGTTGTCTATGTTTTGGACAGAAGTTCAGAGGCCATAACTACTTGTGTGTATATGATCTTGCTATGAAATTTCTGGAGTAGCTTTTGGCATAAGTATATTTGACGATTCTAAAATCTTAGAATTTTTAGAGGTCGTTTGATGAGGTTTCAAAATTATTTAGTAGTAAATACCCTGCGGAAAGAGGAAGCTGAAATTTATGCTAGGTTTAAGGAGTCATAACTCATTGTGTGAGATGAATCTGATTACAAAATTTGGATACAATGGAATAGTATACGTGTGGATTAAGGATCTCAAATTTTATGATCATTGGACTTAAGTTTGATTTATTATTGAATTTCAAAGTGGACTGGGTTCAGCTGAATACAAATCGACTAGTCTTTGAAGATGGAAAATTCTGAAATTATTTCTTAAGAATTTGGGAAATTGACCAACAAGAGATTTATAGTAGGGAGTCATAGCTTTATAACCCAACTGGAATTTTGTAATTTTAGTTTGTAGGATGAGAGTTATGATTTTTCAAAAACTAGGACAGATCCGGTCTAGTCGATGCCCTGTTTTTTGAAAAAAATCAACTTTCCCCCTGTCTGTGCACCTAATGGAATTTGGTGTTTTTGAGGACCTTAATGATTAAATCGGAGGATGTGTACACTAGGAAGTTCTAGTACACACTCCCACCTTTTCATAGAACCCGAAATCGAGTAATTCCGATGAGCGAGCAAATTTTTACTATGTTAGGAAGAGTGCAGCAAATACATTAAGGGTTATGCTGCTGAGATTATATAAGGTTCACCATAGTAGGGAGTCCAGATGATTGAATTTGAGAAAATGGTTAACTGAAGAGTTGTAGACATGGATCTTATCTTTCCAGAATAGGGAATATCAAGCAATTCTAACTTGTGTGCTAGAAGTTATGTTTGTAGCAAGTTTAGCAACCTGTTGTTTAGTTTGACTTCGAGCTTAAGTTAGCTTGGGAACTTGAGTTCTTTAAAGATTTGAGGGAAACGTCCACTAGGGGATTGCAGTGGGACTCCCTGCCCCTCTAGAAATTCTGAGTACATTGGATTTTGATGAGCGTAGCATGGGTCACAGCTACTGCTATTTCTTGAACTATTTTATCGGACAATTGATGAGGAACCATCTGCACACCGCAGTGTGGTGATCATGACCTATCGGGTTTTTGATGATGTTTAGCATTTTATTTGGAACTTAGACAAGTTCCTGCGCTTAGTACTCATGGTGGACATGAGTGAGTTGGGATATAGCTCTGGTCGGTTTGTGTTTTGTATCTCGATGCCTGAGTCTGTCAATGGTCAAGAATTGATAGTTATGTGTGTGTTTACCATCATTCGAATTATATTGCATCCTTAGGGCGTCATTGGACTACTCGCTGAGAGTCACGGGCCGGGATTGTTGGCCGCTGACCTGTGAAGGTATTGGGAAACAGTGGATGTGATTCCCGTGATGATTGTTATTTTGACAGACCAGTCAGGTTCGACATTGTTTGATTGGCACTGCGTATATTTTGGGTAACATGTTTTTAGTCTACTGCATTGATTAAGTTTTCCTTTATTGTTTCGCTCAAAGACCAAATTGGTATTATGGGTGATTCCCTATAATCCAACTCGTTCTGAGAGTTAGCACTAGGTGGTAATACTATGGGGTTGTCTCTTCCTGTCATTAGGGATACGTGCTGCTGTGCGTATCTTGCACTGTTGATTTCTGAAGTACCGTGGTAAGAACGGGATGTCAATTTCCTGGCGAATAGGGGGTTTTAGGCCTTCGAGGCCGTCATGTTCTATGTGGTGGACACGAACGGATCATATTGGATCTTCTGCATAATGGATATATTGTAGTGTATTTGTAAGTTCGTCACAATTTTTAAGTGGGGTCTGGGCACCGGGCACTAGTGGCAAATCGAGACACCACTAAGTGACTGCAGAATGGATGAGACCGATTAATCTGCAACCTCCTCAGCCATGCTCTACTATCAGGAACATGTAGTATGGGATGCATGTGTGTCTAGAGTCTCGCTGACATTAGATTAAGGCATCTGTTTCTGTACTCTGTATTTTATTTTAGACTTCAAGTCATGGCATACACGAACGCTAGAAAATCAGGGTACACGTTTCTTTTCCATTCAAGATGAATTGTGGGTGTGCTAGTTGGAGATCGCTATTTTCTTATCAGCATTGCATCAGTAGAATTACTGACGTGCCCACTTAATTAGGTACCGGATACCGGGTCGTGAGGGTAGGACAGCCAGGCCAGTAGGGCATCCAAGTGGGGCGGCAGTGTACATACCTATCATCCAAGCAGGTGCCGGAATATCAGAGTCACGTAGCAGAAGGCTCAAGCCGAAGGGCAAGTCCCAGGGAGACAGATAGACCACTCTGCGAGATTTCGGCAGTGACCAATCGATTGCCGATCCGGAAGACAGCCGATAGCTTCACAAGCAGCGTTTGAATATTTTTGTAATTAGTTGTAATAAGTTTATGTAATTTGTATTCCTTATTCAAAAACAAGATAAGGGTTGTATATTAATGTAATGATTCTATTTGGAAATAAAATTCTTAAAATTCCGTATTATTTACTGTGTTTAGATGTATTTAAAGGAAAAAGATTCTGGTGATATCATGGATGTCCTGTAACAAGGATCCGGGGTGTTACAGTTGGTATCAGAGCAGACTTAAAATTGCAGGCTAATACAGTAGAAAATTTGACTTAAAATGCCAAATAGCTAGGTTCAGTTTGGATTGTAGGAAGGTCAAAACCATGATTGTTTTACTTTTTCACTTATGTTTGTGATCTTCCCTACATCCAGAACTAACCCTGTGTGTTTTCTTTCCTTGAAGGGTGTCCAGAAGAATCAGAAACAGCCACCGTGGGATGGCTGAGGGCAAAGGCAGTAGGACGAACGGCACAAACTTCAATGTTGAAGCAGAGTTTACCCGTGTATACCAGATGATGGGAGCATTTGTGGAAGCTAGAAGAAACCAAGCACCGCCACAATGAACACCAGGAGTCGCTGCCCCAGCAAACCCGATAAAAATGGTGGAATCGATCAAGAGGATGAAACCGCCAGTTTTCAAAGGACAGGTCGACCCCACGGCTATTGACGATTGGATACGTCAAGTGGTGACGGTGTTTGAAGTACTAGTGACTCCAGAGGACAGCAAGGTTCGTTTGGCCACAATCTTTCTAGAGAAGGATGCCGGAGTTTGGTGGCAGTCCATGAAGCATGGTCTTAGAGGAGGTCAGGTCACTTGGGAAGATTTCCTTGAGGAATTCCGACAGCACTATTTTCCCACGGATGTGCAAGAAGAAAAGGCAATGGAGTTCCACAATTTGAAGAAGGGAAATATGTCTATCAGGGAATATGAGACAAAATTTTCTCAACTATCACGGTATGCACCAGAGATGGTCCAGGAAGAAGTGAAGAAAGCCCAAAGGTTTGAGTAAGGGCTCAGGCCTGGACTGAGGTCGAGGATGGTTCTGTTAGGCATCTGCCGATTCGAAAAGCTACTAAGGCGAGCTGCGATAACAGAAATAGACATGAGACAGAGTCAAGGCGAGGTCGAGACGAAGAAAAAGAGGAAGAAGCATATTCCCACCAATAACCAAGACAAGCATGACTCAACTCACAAGTCCAGAAAGCTTAACACCAGCAAAGGAACTAACCAGACGGTGGTGTGTTACTTTTGTAAAGAACTAGGTCATTTCAAGAGTCAATGCCCGAAAAGAGCCCAGACAAGCACTTGCTACAATTGCGGAGAAGTCGGGCACAAGAAATCAGATTGTCCACGACTGCAAGGGAACCCCAATGACTAGTTACTAAAGGTGATTGATAAAGGAAAGAAGCCTATTCGTCAGGGATGAACCTTAGCTTAACTGGAAAGAAGTATGTAATAGTGTGGGCTATCATGGTCCAGAAATAGTAAAATGTTTTGTTAGTTACATTTTTGCAAGCTATGGATGATGAACTTATCTGTAGCATGATATTATGATTTTTATAAATCATGAAAGTTTGGGCATTGGGTCGTCTCTTGTCTTATGCTTATTTTATTAAGTATTTGGGATAAGGCATAAAGCTGAAATTTTTGCCTTCTCCTTGGTAAGCCTTGTTTTCTTCTAAAGAGAAAGTGGTCACCGACCCTCTAGTAGTGCACCGAGAGCTAGAAGATATGCTGAGAACTTGACTCGGGCACTAGAAGGAGATATTATGAAGCAAGAACGATCGTGAGTATGGAGCCTCCAGAATGATCCACGGAGTGAGATATTCCCCAGCATTGTAGACGAAGGATGAAATAGGTCCCAGAGTATTCTATTGAGTGGGATTGATCTCTAGTATGTCGGGACAAGATCGATACTCATGGGGAGTTCGCGTGGTGAGGTTGGCTCCAGAATGATCCATAGAGTGAGACATTCCTCAGCATTCCAGGCGAGAGATGAAATAGACCCCATAATGATCTATGGAGTAGGAATTGGTCTCCAGTATTCCAGAGATGAGAACGATGCTCATGAGAAAGATTGTGTGATGTTGGCTTCAGAACGATCCAGTGAGTGAGATATTCCCAGCATTCCAGACGTGGGATGAAATAGACCCCAGAATATTCTGTGGAGCGGGATTGGTCTCCAGTATTCCAGGATCGAGAGCAACATTCACGAGCAGGCTAGTGGAACATTGACTCCAGAGTGATCCGAGTAAGATATTCCCTAGTATTCTAGGCGTGGGATGAAATAGGCTCCAGGATGTTCTGTGGAGCGGGATTGATCTCCAGTATTCCGAGGACGAGAGTAATACCCACGAGGAAATTAATGATAAGGGAGGCTCCAGAATAATTCGTGGAGCAAGATATTTCCCAGTATTCCGGAATGCGGGATGAAATAGGCCCTAGGATGTTCTGTGGAGATGGATTAATCACCAGTAGTCCAGGACGAGAGCGACTTTCCCTAAGGTGATTCATCCCCAGTACGGTGGATGTGAGATAAGATAGATCCCCGAATGATCCACGCGATGGGATTAATCTCCGAGATGGAAGGATGCGTTGAGCACTTTAGGCATGTGAGCCGGTGTTGAGCACTTGAGAGTCAGTTGTCGAGGATGCTCCTCGAGGAATTTGAGATGATCAGGGGAAGGTTTCTTCTGCTCATGGATGTTTTTCTGCTCCCCTAGCGTCGTTCTAAGGACAGAACGATTCTAAGGAGGGAGTGATGTAATACCCCACAAAATAGCACATGGCAATTTTTTTGCATAGTAATTCGTGCACGTCTGTGTATTGCACACGATTACATATTTTTCTAAATTATCAGTTTTAATTGAGAGATTTCAGACATATGAGCTGTTTTGAACCCGATAAGACAGACTCGGGATATCTTCTCAATTTAATTGTGGAATTGTCCCGATTGTTTTAACCAGACAATTTTCAGGAGAAAAATATAATTTCTATAAAACATGGATTTTTGTAGATTTTAAATTATATATACTGGTCATTTTAATTCAAACTAAGTGCTTGAATTGAATATGGATTGGAATTGTGCATTCGGATATGGTAACCTAGGGTATGGTGACCAAGGGTTCCTTGACCTAAACTAGGGTTAGGAACCCTAGCATCACATGATCATAACTTGGATCTTGATGAGATCCAATGGTGGAAACAATTCACCATGTGAATTGTTGACTCATGAAGAATGGACATTTCCAAGAAATTTCCAAGAAGTTTCCAAGAAACGTCTATGGTGTTGTGTTGCCTTCATCTCCTCCTTCCATCTTCATTCAACACCACTCCATCCCATCTCCACCCTCCAAATTGGCCAGCCCACTTTCCCAACACCCCAAAACCCTAGCTCCCATTCTTCTATAAAACATCCCACTCCACTTCACTTCTTATTTTTAAGCTTGATTCTTATGCTTCAAAAAAATAATAATAAAAAGGTAGAGAAGGAGAAGAATACAAGTTGGAGTCTTTGAGTGGTGGAAGAGGAGAATAATAGTAGGAGATTTGAGATAGCCAAACCTTCTACACATGCAAAGGAAGGAAAACAAGCAAGCAAAGCTAGGAGCCAAGCTACAAGGAGATTCTCTTGCAAAATTAAGAAGTGGGTGATCTCTTAAACTCCAAACTTGGTATTTAATTTTTTTGGGTGTGAAATGGATGTGTAGTAGTAGTAGCTATGATTTTGTTACCATATATGAGCATGTGAAGTGCTAGGAGGAGATAGTTGTATAGTAAGAACAACTTTTCTTAAGCTTTGTTAAGAACTATGGTTGTGAGGGTAAGTTTGGGAATTTCTTGCTCCCAAATGGATAGTAATTTCAGGCCAAAATTTTGGAATATTGTTCTTCTATGTATGTAGGATATCCATGATTATTTTCATAATATTTGGATGCAATTTAGTGGCCCAAACACCGAGCCAAAGTCAGGACACAGAGCAGCCAGAAGTTCTGATGCTGTGTGGATTTTGGCTGTGACTTTCCGACCTTGTAACTCAGTGTAGGTTGGTAATTTTGAGCTGAAACTTTTTGTGGACACTCTTGTATGTGTCCACAATTATAGTCTTAAATTTTATACATTTTCAAGGTCGTTTGATACCTCAAAACAATTGTGGAGTGCAACTAGTCTGGGAAGGCAGAGCTGAAGCTGTATATGTTTTGGACTGAAGTTCAAAGGCCATAACTACTTGTGTGTATATTATCTTGCTATGAAATTCCTGTAGTAGCTTTTGGCATAAGCCTATTTGATGATTCTCAAATCTTAAAATTTTTAGAGGTCGTTTGATGAGCTTTCAAAATTATTTAGTAAGGGGTTGTAAATACCCTGCAGAAAGAGGAAGCTGAAATTTATGCTAGGTTTAAGGAGTCATAACTCATTGTGTGAGATAAATCTGAATAAAAATTTTGTATACAATGGAATAGTATTTGTGTGGATTAAGGATCTCAAATTTCATGAGCATTGGAATTAAGGTTGATTTATTATTGAATTTCAAAGTGGACTGAGTTCAGCTGAATACATATCGACTAGTCTGTGAAGATGGAAAATTTTGGAATTATTTGTTAAGAATCTGGAAAATTGACCAGCTAGTGATTTGTAGTAGGGAGTCATTGCTTTCTAACCCAACTGGAATTTTGTACTTTCAGTTTGTAGGATGAGAGTTATGATTTTTCAAAGACTAGGGCAGATCCAGTCTAGTCATGCCCTGTTTATTGAAAAAATCAACTTTCCCCCTGTCTGTGCACTTGATGGAATTTGGTGTTTTTGAGGACCTGAATGATTGAATCGGAGGATGTGTACAACTAGGAAGTTGTAGTAGACACTCTCACCTTTTTATAAAACCCGAAATCGAGTAATTCTGATGAGCGAGCAAATTTTTATGATGTTAGGAAGGGTGCAGCAAATACATTAAGGGTTATGCAGCTGAGAGTATATGAGGTTCATACAGTGTCCAGATGATTGAATTTGAGAAAATAGTTAACTGGAGAGTTGTAAACTAGGATCTTATCTTTTCAAAATGGGGGATATCAAGCAATTCTGACTTGTGTGCTAGAAGTTATGGTCATTACAAGTTTAGCAACTAGTTGTTTAGTTTAACTTCGAGCATAAGATAGCTTGGGAACTTGAGTTCTTTAAAGATTTGAGGAAAACGTCCACTAGGGGATTGCAGTGGGACTCCCTACCCCTCTAGAAATTCTGAGTGTGTTGGATTCTAATGAGCGTAGCTTGGGTCACAGCTACTGCTATTTCTTTAACTATTTCATCGGACAATTGATGAGGAACCATCTGCATACCGCAGTGTGGTGATCATGACCTATTGGGTTTTTGATGATGTTTAGCATTTTATTTGGAACTTAGACAAGTTCCTGCGCTTAGTACTCATGGTGGATATGAGTGAGTTGAGATATAGCTCTGGTCGGTTTGTGTTTGGTATCTCGATGCCTGAGTCTGTCAATGGTCAAGAATTGATGGTTATGTGTGTGTTTACCTTCATTCGAATTATATTGCATCCTTGGGGCGCCATTGGATTACTCACTGAGGGTCACGGGCCGGAATAGTTGGTCGCTGACCTGTGAAGGTATTGGGAAACAATGGATGTGATTCCCGTGATGATTGTTATTTTGACTGACCAGTCAGGTTCGACATTGTTTGATCGACACCGCGTATATTTTGGGTAACAACATGTTTTCAATCTACTGCATTGATTAAGTTTTCCTTTATTGTTTCGCTCAAAGACCGAATTGGTGTTAGGGGTGATTCCCTATATTCCAACTCTTTCTGAGAGTTAGCACTCGGTGGTGATACTATGGGGTTGTCTCATCCTGTCATTAGGGATACGTACTGCTTTGCGTATCTTGCACTGTTGATTCCTGAAGTACCGTGGTAAGAACGGGATGTTGATTTCCTGGCAGATAGGAGGTTTTAGAACTTCGAGGCTGTCATGTTCTATGTGGTGGACACGAATGGATCATATTGGATCTTCTGCATAATGGATATGCTGCAGTGTATTTGTAGGTTCATCACAACTTTTGAGTGGGGTCTGGGCACCGGGCACTAGTGGAAAATCGAAACACCACTAAGTGACTGCAAAATGGATGAGACCGAATAATCTGCAACCTCCTCAACCACGCTCTACTATCAGGAACAGGAAGTGTACAATAATATAATGCATTACATGGTGAGGGTTTGAATCCCTGAAACTGGAGGAACGGCTTGATCTGGGGCATATATAGTATGGGTTGCATGTGTGTCTAGAGTCTCGCTGAGATTAGATTAAGGCATCTATTTCTGTACTCTGTATTTTGTTTTAGACTTCAAGTCATGGCATACACAAATGCTAGGAAATCAGGGTACACGTTTCTTTTCCATTCATGATGAATTGTGGGTGTGCTAGTTGGAGATCACTATTTTCTTATCAGCATTGTGTCAGTAGAATTACTGACATGCCCACTTAATTAGGTACCGAATACCGGGTCGTGAGGGTAAGAGAGCCAGGCCATCAGGGCACCCAAGTGGGGCGACAGTGTACATACCTATCGTTCAAGCAGGTGCAGGAATATCAGAGTCGCGCAGTAGAAGGCTCAAGCTGATGGGCAAGTCCCAGAGAGACAGATAGACCACTCCCCTGGATTTTGGCAGTGACCCATCGATTGCCAATCTGGAAGACAGCCGATAGCTTCACAAGCAGCGTTTGAATATTTTTGTAATCTATTGTAATAAGTTTATGTAATTTGTATTCCTTGTTCAAGAACAAGATAAGGGTTGTAATTATTAATGTAATGATTCTATTTGGCAATAAAATTCTTAAATTTCCGTGTTATTTACTGTGTTCAGATGCATTTGAAGGAAAAAGATTTTGGTGATGTCACGGATGTCCTGTAATAAGGATCCGGGGCGTTACACAATAATCTCAAAATGAAGGGATGATGCAAATAGGAATTGAACCCCGACCTCTTGCTCAATAGGTAAGAGGCTTACCACTAGACTACAGTGACACTTGCTCTCAGATAGCGTCTAATTAATATAGAGCCTCGATTTTCTACACTAGAAACTGGTGACACAATCCATAATCTTCACTGCAAATAAGCACATAACATAGTACAAGCACAGGAAAATAAAACTTTTATTACATCAATAATATTATAATGTACTAGTTGCTTACAAGTTGTTACATCATGAATTAAAAATGTACAAAATCTGCATCTCTTTTCACTGATGCTCCGCACAACTCGAGTACATGCTCCTACGATCAGGAGATCCTGCAACTAACCAACTATGGGCACATCAGTTGAATGCAACTGATGCAATGCTGATAAAACCGACGATCTCCAAAATCCTCAACAATTAATATTAATATAGAAAAATGTGAAAGTCATAAAAACATAAGTATCGGTGTATGCCATGACCCTAGAATATAATGCACAGACACAAATGCACATGATGCTCTTGTTCTAATGCACACTTGATTGAAAACATATGCATCACATACTACATACTTCCCAATCAAACCTACGTTCTTCATAAATATAAGGTTCGATCCTTTGCAATGAAACCCTACTCTTGTACTCTCTCTCTGTTTCTGACATTTATCTAGTGACTGGTAGAGTTTGCAGTTCATGCGGTCCACTTCTACTACTGCTATCGGATAGGTGGTCTCTCTCTACTCCAAACGACGATGATCACTTTGTTTGCTCAAATCGCTGGTCTTTCTCCACTCCTCTCCGGTTAGTGGTCTTTCTCCACTCCTGGACATGTTGGTGATCATTCAGCTCTGCTGCAGCTCTGCTAGAATCGGTAGTCTTTCTCCACCCCCGGACCCTACAAAAAGTTATCATGGCCATATGACGGATTAACAAGCCTTACCTTACTCCGCCAAGAGACTCAGAGTTAAACTCTTACTTTCCATTTGTATTGATAACATAGAATATCCCCATTTGCACTGAAAATATAGAACATAGACAGCTGTCTAAGGGTCTATCTCCTAGCTTCCGACAGGAGTTTGCGGCACATACGTACGTCTCTCGTTCTTACACTAGATCCTAGAAATTAATAGTCGAGACAAGCCTCACGTTTCCCCCTTTACAGGTGAGACGACGCTACATGTGTCGCCTTGACAGGTGAGTACAACACCCAACTAGTGCCTATCCTTACAAATAATAACAACGTAGCCTAGAGCTAGCGTACCCTACCGGTCCTACTTCACAATTAGAAATCTTGCCAATTAGTCCATTTTCTCTTCCTTGGAAGGCACAACTCATCAACACTGTCGGCGATTTGGGTCTGCCTAGCCTCTAGAACCACGCAGCCATAGATCACAATATTAACCTACTAGTTAAAACATCACTATTACAAGAGTCCAACCATTTATATTAACAAGGATAGAGATTATTGTTAACTCTAAAGTTCTAGTCCGATTCTCTTATTATCTAGTTTACCCGATTCTAATGGCTCTATTCTTTCTATTATTACAATTTAGCTTCCTAACATAGACATTGATGCTACTAGTCAAATAAATCGTATCATTACTCCTAGCTTTTATTAACTCACGAGTTCAATTAACTTGTTGAATTACTAGGTGATTTTCTTGCTCTTACACCACTAACCAATTAGTGTTACGACTTACATTCATTATAGAAAAATATTCTATTTAGAGACCTAAATTAGAATCCATTTACCCAAATTAAGTTAAGCTATTAGATTCAAGCGATTACCTAACACTAGATGACTCTTATCTAGTTCTATATTGTTAATTACGTAGTCAATTTAGTTAAGGTATATCCCAACCCAATTAGGGTCCAACTTGGCCTCCAACTCAATCCCAATAGTTGGCCCAACTCGGCCCAATTCGGCCCAACAAAAATAGCGAATCGAGCTCCTCTCGATTGCCATTTTGCCCTCTATGCTTGAAGTATCGACCACGATTTCGGCCCACAACCAAGCCCTCCTTGAGTCCCTCTGATTTCCACTCCTCCACGGTTCTCTCGATGAGTGGTAGCTCCAAAATAGCAGTTGAAACCCTCCTTGAACAGCGAGTAAAAAACTGCACGTAAAAACAGTCCACAACCGCTGCGTTGTAGATGAATCGGGCCCTTATTCTACCCGATTAATAATGTAATATCAAGTTATGACCTACGGTTCCTATTGCTATCCTATTAAATAGCAAGATAGGGCCCTTATGAGTGTTATTATCACGCTACACTATTGTGCAAAATGCTCAAAATAGCGAGCAAAAAAAAACTAGCAACGACAGCCCAAAACAACGAATAAACCGACGTTTTGAGCTCGTTTTGCTTATCAAATCAACATCTAAGTGACCCTACACTAGCACATCACTATAGTACTTGATCCACGTATGATATGGCTAAAAATAGAACCAAATCTGGACCGTTCAAATCTGTCACGAATCTTAAAGTTCTCAGGGTTAAAACAGTAATTTCACCTATAAATGGGTCTGAAATGAGAACTGAATCTTTCTTCAAAGCCCAATAACCCAAAAACGGATCTGTCCTACTGAGTATGGGTAGCAACCCGTTACAAACCAATTCAAATATTTAAAGACTAATTCAAATTCATGGTTATCTCTAAGAGACGGTTAAAACCAAATCTTTTATCATGAAATGATTTAAACTCTACATCTTATCCAAAAATACCGGGACATAGGGATAAATGATTATCTCTAAACTGTCTCTAAAGGCAGCTATAAATACCCCTCTCCCCCCACCATACAAAAGGTAATCAATATTTTTCCAGATAAACGATCTTTCATAATCTTCCTAATTACTTACTTGAGCGTCGGAGGATTCGTCGCCGGGACCCATCCCGGTGTATCGAACTTTTTTCAGGTTAACGGCAGCGGCATGAAACATGTCAAACGCCGGTGAAGGTCAACAGGTTTGCCTTATTTGTTTCCAAATGAATCCACAAATTCATCTGTTTGCTCCCACACCAAAATCAGCAGCAACAACGTGATTTACGCAAAAGAAATGATTTAATGTCCTAAAATAGTGAATTAAAAATTCCAAACAGCAAGCATTATATGGCAAAAACTATCGTTTATGGGTTCTTTCCGGACTCGTTTCAAGGGCCAATCTAGCCCAGACAAGCCCCAAACTTGCACACACAATACACAGCACTACTAAGCATAAATTGGGGGTATTTCCATCCCCTAACAGCAAGTACAACCATCATATACAACTAGTTTACACCAAACTAATTATATCTCACAATTGAGCTAGATTAAGTACTTTATTCACATGCAAATTAAAATCTATTAATGTACACCATTATCATCATCTCATAACATGATCCTAAAGCTAAAAATTTAGGTTTTTAGGGTCAGTATGATGTTATAAAGTGGTGAAGAATCGCAATTGCAAAATAATAACATACACTACTCATTTTGATGTTGTAACACCCCGAATTCCAAAAACAACTGAATTCGAGATTCCACAGGATCTTTACACTTCATTTAGTACAATTTTACAAGGAAATAAAACTTTTTACATCAGAGTTACATGAGATCTTTACACTTTACATTTTTTCAGCGGAAGCATAAATCACAATAGTTTACATGTAATGACAGCGGAAGCAATTTACAACATTATACAAAGATGCAACAATGAATAATCGATAAGCATCAGTTCTCCTTTAATCTATCAAGCCATTTATTCTGCATACAAAACTGTGGGTACGTCAGTTTATTCAACCGACAAAAATTATATACGGCCATCCTCTCTATGCCGAAATAGTATAACGATTCTCATTTCTTAACAAATCACAAACTTATTCACAAACAAAGCTAAAGGGACTATCCTGTTGATGTCGTGTTGTGATTGTGCACTTAGTCCTTAATGCAGTTATTATGTTGTATGACACTAATGTGCACTTGTTCGAATTCAATGCATCCCATACTACATAGGTCCGAGGGCAAGCCCTTAATCATAATTCATTTTATAGGGTTCAATCCCTCGCCATGACTTAATCTACGATGGTAACTACGGTAAGTATCTTAGATGTTATATGATCTACGAGCCCATGTCCAGGCAGCCTGGAGGGGAATCCCACGCACTGACAAGATGCATCGAACAGGCAGATTATGGACAATTCAGCCTCCGCCATGGAACAATGGCACCACCCGTAGCCACTCAAATAACCCACAAGCATCGCCACCGGGACGATAATTCTGGAGTAGTGCCCACGCCATGTCTTGACGCATCAAGCAAGCAGCCTGTGGATCACTCTCACACCGCCAATCCGATGGTCCTCATACTTGTATTTTTCTCTTACTTTCATCACATCTCCACTGTGTATCTAGTCCTTAGTTTAATAGAATCATGAACAAAATCAAATCTCTAGAGTTAGCCTCTCCACTATACCGGACTTAATCATTCCTTCAACATGACCCAAACCTTGGTCGTTCATTTCAACAATTCATTTCAATTCATTTCTTTTCAATTGCCGGTGTGAGACTTAGCTACCCTCTAGTTTTCAATTTCAATTCACAATTTCCAAGAATCGAGTCTTTCAAACTCATAAGTTCATTTTTCCTAATTACAGTAGATTTTCCATTTCATGTTCATAGCTTTCACAATCATACAACTTTTCACAAGTTCAATAGAATGATTTATTTCATTTCATGCAAAGACAGATCTAAAATGTCACAACCAATCTTTATTCATCAACAATAGATACAAAATATTTATCAGAAAGCAAATCTAGAATTCTGAGATGTCGAAAAAAAAGATTTGGACAGTCGACTCAGAACATACTCAGTCAACTTATTCAGCATGGAAATTATTCAAGAAAAGTTTCGGAATAGTCGACTGCTGCACAAGACCAGTCGACTATTCCGCAGTGTTTACAACTCTAAAATATCAATCCCGGGGCAGTCGACTGTTACTCAAACCAGTCGGCTGTTTCTGCAGGGTTTTAATTCGAAAACTTTTATTGTTCAGGACGGTCGACTACTACATTTATTCGGTCGACTGAATAGAGTTAAATTTCGAATTAAGGAAATATTTCTTCCTTCTGTCTTTCGATTAGCACACAGCACTTTTATTAAACTACAGTATGTTCAATATCGGTATAAACATGCAATTTTATCCGGTTACCATCATCATAAACATAGTTTACAATTTAATGTGGAATTCTCATAACTAGTGTTCTCTTTCACACAATTACGGTTTCTAACCATACATTTTCCCTTTACTCATTGTCTATCTACAGAGATGAATATTAACTCCGAATTAGCATGCTAGATTAAAATCAAGATAATAACACACATTAAACATATCATTTCATGGAATTTCGAACTATACATATTTTATTTCATCAGACCAGTCGACTGTTCGACGTGATCGGTCGACTGTACAGGTAAGTTCCAGTTTCTCAAATGTCTTTAGTTCTTTTACCATTCATTTAAATTTTCACATGGAAGATTTCAATATAACAATCATTCTATCAATCCAATTTTTCACACGCATAATGACAAATCAATCTCAATCCTAGCATGATTTCTATTCTAGAAGTCCTGAGAAACACCCACCTTTTTGAAGAAATAAAGCGAAATCCCTTAAAGCTTCCTAGTTGCGATGTACGTCTCCTCCTCCTTGCTCCTTGCCAGAAACGAATCCTCCAAATGGCAATGGTGGCCGGTCTCCAAAGAACAACTCAACTCTAATCTTTTCTCTCTTATCAAATTTCTATTGTACTAAGAGGAGAAGAAATTAGGGGGTATTTATACTTAATTTAGGAAGTTATTGAAGGGCTAGGATCAAATAGATAGTTATAGGATGGAGGGTTATGATGAGAGTTGGAGTTATAGCAACCACCCACACACTCAAAATAACTACCCACACCCTCTTGCACAAACTGGCCCCTACTTGGTGTGTTCATGCACGTGCACTCACTAGTCCCCCACAAAAGTTGTACATTGATTTTTACAAAAATAATCTTATAAAATATTTAACATTACAAGTTGTAATAAAAGAGAAATAGCTCATGGGCTTTATTTAATGGGCCTTTATGAAATAATTAGAGAACACATATACATATATATACATATACACATTATCCATAATGATGATAATTATAAGATTTTTATACTATAAAAATTGCACGGGCACAAATTAAAAATTTTCATGAAAATCGGGGCATTACAACACTCCCTCCTTAGAATAGTTCTGTCCCCGGAACTACAGTCGAGAGCGAGAAACAAAAAAAAACACTCACAAAAAGCAAAAGAGAAGAAAAAAAAATACAAATCAAGCAAAAAGCTCAGGATGATCTCTCAACATCCTCTCCTCAGACTCCAAAGTTGCCTCTTCAACCAAATAGTTTCTCCAGACTACCTTGACCATCGGTATCGTCTTATTCCTCAAGACTTTCTCTCGACGATCAACAATCTCGACAGGAGACTCGATGTAATTCAGATCCAACTGCAAACCTTTCGGTATTTCAGGCAAATGATGACTCGGATCTGGAATATAACCTCTTAGCATAGACACATGAAAGACATTGTGCACCTGAGATAACTCTTCCGGTAACTCAAGCCGGTAAGCAGTTTTCCCGATCCTTTTCAATATCTTATACGGGCCTATAAACCTCGGGGCTAACTTCCCACTCTTGCCGAGACGGATCACGCCTTTGCTGGGTGATACCTTCAGAAAGACAAAGTCACCAACCTCAAACTCAAGGTCCTTTCTCCGGTTGTCTGCATAGCTCTTCTGCCTTCTCCGAGCTTCCGCTAACCTCTTCCTGATCAGATCAATCTTTTCAGAGGTTTGCTGCACAATCTCAGGTCCAAACATCTAACGCTCCCCAACTTCGAACCAACAAACAGGCGTCCTGCACTTCCTACCATACAAAGCTTCGTACGGCGCCATCCCAATACTAGTCTGAAAACTGTTGTTGTAGGAAAACTCCACCAAAGGTAAATGCCTTTCCCAACTTTCTCCAAAGTCTAGTACACAACACCGAAGTATATCCTCAAGAACACGGTTGACTCTCTCGGTCTGCCCATCGGTCTGGGGATGAAAAGCAGTGCTGAAATCTATCTTGGTACCCAAAGCTGTCTGAAGACTCCTCCAGAAATGCGAAGTAAACCGTGCATCTCGATCAGACACAATAGTCAACGGAATGCCATGAAGCCTGATAATCTCGCTAACATACATCTCAGCCAACTTGTCCATCGAAGTAGTGAGTTTCATTGCCAAAAAGTAAGCAAACTTGGTTAGTCGATCGACTATGACCCAAATCGCATCATTGCCTTTAGAACTCTTAGGCAAACCCGTGATCAAATTCATACTGATGTTATCCCACTTCCATTCCAGAATAGGTAACGGTTGTAATAGACCCCCAGGTTTCTGATTCTCGGCTTTGACTTATTGACAAACCTCACACCTCGACACAAATTCAGCCACATCCTGCTTCAAACCTGGCCACCAGAAATGCTGCTTAATGTCCCTATATATCTTGGTACTTCCAGGATGTACAGACAAAAGAGTAGCATGTGCCTCCTGAAGAATACTTTCATTCAAGTCCGACTGATCCGGAACACACAGCCTCTCTCCAAACCACAACACTCCATCCCTGATTTGAAATCCGAGCAACTTGCCAGCACCAACCTCCTCCAACATATTCTGAATCTCTGCATCAACCTCCTGACTTGCAATAATCCTTTCGTTCAGTGTCGGTTGAAGCCTCAACTATGCTAACGATGATCCCAAGTCGTGCAGAACAACTTCAATACCAGCCCGATCTAATTCCTCTGCCCTCGTACCAGTGATGACATGATCTACTTCATCGGCATCAGCTTCGATCAAGGCAAATACTCGCCCTTGTTGGTACGGTCTCTTCCCAGCCTGCTGAGTTGGTCCCCTCTGGACAACATCCTGCAACTTCCGGCACTGGGATCGGTAATGACCTGTCTCCCCACAATTGAAACAAGTCACCATAGGAGGTCTCACCCAACTGTTTCTAGGTCTCCCATCTATGTTGACAGCATTTGCTCCCGTTGGTTTGAACCTCTGGGCTGATGGCTGTCCCCTGGCATTCTCAGTAACTGCGGGCCTCTTCCCAACGTTCCAGTTGTTCTTCTGATTCTAAACAGCGTGGAACTGCTCTATGTCTGCCTCCGTGGCTGCCACTCGTTTGACTAGCTTGTCAAACCTCCTGATACCGAGAGGTATCATCCTGGACCTCAAGCTCGGCCTCAACCCTTGCTCGAACTTACGAGCCTTCTTCGCCTCATCCATCACTAACTCAGGAGCATACCTTGAGAGCTGAGTGAATTTAGTCTCATACTCCCTGACTGATATGCCACCTTGCTGTAGTGACAAAAACTCCATAGCCTTCTTCTCCTGGACATCGGAGGGGAAATAGTGACTGCGGAATTCTCCCAAAAATTCCTCCCAGCCAAGAACAATACCTCCCATTGTCCGCTTCATCGACTGCCACCAAACAGTCACATCCTTCTCGAGCTGCAGAGTCGCCAACTTCACCTTGCTGCCTTCTGGGGTCTCCAAGACTTCGAAGATAGTCTCTACCTGTCGAATCCAGTTGTCAGCCGCGTCAGGGTCTGACTTCCCTTCAAACACAGGTGGTTTTATTCGTTTGAACGATTCCACAAGTTTAATTACCTCGGGCATTGGATTCACAGGCCCCCTTCCATGGTTCTGATTCATGGCCACGGCATTGAGTTTCTGATAGACCCTCGCTAGTTCCGTTTCTAAGTCCAGACCATCACCGTTTCTAGCTCCTCATCTAGCCATATTCTGATGCAAAAGATCCATTAAATTCGAAGTATAAGACATGAATTTTAAATCAACTTGCATTTCATTGAATTCCAAACTTTATACATTCGAATTAAAAAACATTTCTTGACATCAGAATGAAAGCAGTAGAAGCTACAACAGTCTAACTCCTACTGTTCCTCTTCGCTTCACGAAGTTCTCCCCATAGTTCATCAACTTCTTCCTTCAGCACATCGGTCATATTCTTCCTCTTCTCGAGTTTCCATACACGATCACTAAGAACTGCAAAATCGTCCTTGCGCTCTACCAACTGAGCCTCCAATAGTCCAACTCTCTCCCGCAGTACTTCTACCTGCCTCTGAAGAGACGCAACATGACTATTTGGAACAGGTTCTTCTTCTTCGTCAGAAGAAGAATCAGATGAGTCCGGAGGTGGGGTAATCTCTCGGGACTCAGGCCATTCCTCTCCATCGGAGTCTGCTTGCCCTGGGTAATACTCTTCCTCAATGATATGCTAATTGTCGTCTCCAGCAGGGTCGAAGTGATCAGCCATCTTAGAAATAGAGAGGAAGAAACATAAATCATAGAGCAACACAAATGTAAGTAACTTACATTTAAATCTCTAGACTCAAACACACACTCTAATGTCCACTTCTAGGGTGTCGTTCCTTATAAATTTGTACCAGTATGAAACGTAGCTCTGATACCACTCTGTAACACCCCGAATTCTAAAAACAACTGAATTCGAGATTCCACAGGATCTTTACACTTCATTTAGTACAATTTTACAAGGAAATAATACTTTTTACATCAGAGTTACATGAGATCTTTACACTTTACATTTTTTAACGGAAGCATAAATCACAATAGTTTACATGTAATGACAGTGGAAGCAATTTACAACATTATACAAAGATGCAACAATGAATAATCGATAAGCATCAGTTCCCCTTTATTCTTTATCAAGACATTTATCCTACATACAAAACTGTGGGTACGTCAGTTTTTTCAACCGACAAAAATTATATACGGCCATCCTCTCTATGCCGGAAACAGTATAACGATTCTTATTTCTTAACAAATCACAAACTTGTTCACAAACAAAGCTAAAGGGACTATCCTGTTGATGTCGTATTGTGATTGTGCACTTAGTCCTTAATGCAGTTATTATGTTGTATGACACTAATGCGCACCTGTTCGGATTCTATGCATCCCATACTATATAGGTCCGAGGGCATGCCCTTAATCGTACTTTATTTTATAGGGTTCAATCCCTCGCCATGACTTAATCAACTACGGTAATTATGGTAAGTATCTTAGATGTTCTATGATCTACGAGCCCATGTCCAGGCAGCCTGGAGGGGAATCCCACGCACTGACACGACGCATCGAACAGGCAGACTATGGACAATTCAGCCTCCACCATGGAACAATGGCACCACCCGTAGCCACTCAAACAACCCACAAGCGTCGCCACCGGAACGATAATTCTGGAGTAATGCCCATGCCATGTCTTGACGCATCAAGCAAGCAGCCTGTGGATCACTCTCACACCGCCAATCCGAAGGCCCTCATACTCGTATTTTTCTCTTACTTTCATCACATCTCCACTGTGTATCTAGTCCTTAGTTTAATAGAATCATGAACAAAATCAAATCTCTAGAGTTAGCCTCTCCACTATACCGAACTTAATCATTCATTCAACATGACCCAAACCTTGGTCGTTCATTTCAACAATTCATTTCAATTCATTTCTTTTCAATTGCCGGTGTGAGACTTAGCTACCCTCTAGTTTTTAATTTCAATTCACAATTTCCAAGAATCGAGTCTTTCAAACTCATAAGTTCATTTTTCGTAATTACAGTAGATTTTCCTTTTCATGTTCATAGCTTTCACAATCATACAACTTTTCTCAAGTTCAATAGAATGATATATTTCATTTCATGCAAAGACAGATCTAAAATGTCACAACCAATCTTTATTCATCAACAATAGATACATAATATTTATCAGAAAGCAAATCTAGAATTCTGAGATGTCGAAAAAAAAGATCTGGACAGTCGACTCATAACATACTCAGTCAACTTATTCAGCATGGAAATTATTCAAGAAAATTTTCGGAATAGTCGACTGCTGTACAAGACCAGTCGGCTGTTCCACAGTGTTTACAACTCTAAAATATCAATCCCGGGGCAGTCGACTGTTACTCAAACTAGTCGGCTGTTTCTGCAGGATTTTGATTCGAAAACTTTTATTGTTCAGGACGGTCAACTACTACATTTATTCGGTCGACTGAATAGAGTTAAATTTTGAATTAAGGAAATATTTCTTCCTTCTGTCTTTCAATTAGCACACAGCACTTTTATTAAACTACAGTATGTTTAATATCGATATAAACATGCAGTTTTATCCGGTTACCATCATCATAAACATAGTTCACAATTTAATGTGAAATTCTCATAACTAGTGTTCTCTTTCACACAATTACGGTTTCTAACCATACATTTTTCCTTGACTCATTGTCTATCTACAGAGATGAATATTAACTCCGAATTAGCATGCTAGATTAAAATCAAGATAATAACACACATTAAACATATCATTTCATGGAATTTCGAACTATATATATTTTATTTCATCAGACCATTCGACTGTTCGACGTGATCGATCGACTGTACAGGTAAGTTCCAGTTTCTCAAATGTCTTTAGTTCTTTTACCATTCATTTAAATTTTCACATGGAAGATTTCAATATAACAATCATTCTGTCAATCCAATTTTTCACACGCATAATGACAAATCAATCTCAATCCTAGTATGATTTCTATTCTAGAAGTCATGAGAAACACCCACCTTTTTGAAGAAATAAAGTGAAATCCCTTAAGCTTCCTAGTTGCGATGTACGTCTCCTCCTCCTTGCTCCTTGCCAAAAATGAATCTTCCAAATGGCAATGGTGGCCGGTCTCCAAAGAACAACTCAACTCTAATCTTTTCTCTCTTATCAAATTTCTATTGTACTAAGAGGAGAAGAAATTATGGGGTATTTATACTTAATTTAGGAAGTGATTGGAGGGCTAGGATCAAATAGATAGTTATAGGATGGAGGGTTAGGATGAGAGTAGGAGTTATAGCAACCACCCACACCCTCTTGCACAAACCGGCCCCTACTTGGTGTGTTCATGCACGTGTACATGCAATGCACTACTCATTAATAACATACACTACTCATTTTGATGTAATGAAGTAAAACCATGCTTAATTCACTTAATATTATATCAAATCTATTCATGAACGTATCTAACACATCCAATCATGAATATAAGTCATTAAACTTGAATTTAATTGTCACGCCCCGCTTCCCAAAATACGGGAATACGAGCCCGTGACAAAGGCCCAACGATTGATATTAACATCATTCATAAGCTGTACCACTCTCAACTCAACAATATGCAAAAGAACAATCACAACCATGCAGATAATATCATCACATAAACAACAAATGATATTAAGAATTCAATAGTCCAACATAATAACCAATACTGAGAAAACAAATAGCAGTTATGGGTCAAAAAGCCCTGAATAAAAAATTTAATCAACTGAATAAAAATGTGATAAAGAAAAACATAGAAATAGATGATTTATTCTGATGCAGCTCCTGATCTAACCTAGAAATACTGCTCGCCAATGCCACTTGGCAAATCTCCTGGTTCACTTGTAGCTGGATCAACTAGAGTGGAAAAAGAGAATGTCCTTAGAGCAAGTTTGGACAGCAAGTAGTGAAAAACAGAGAGTAAGGAACAAGGTACGTGAAGGAATATGAATCAAGATCAATTTACAAAAGCAATAATGGTAGTAATAAACAATGGTCATGATCAAGTGTATACGTGTTAACTTATGTCTATTAGCATGTTATTTCTCCTATCTAGTGCACGTACTACTGCGTCCCATACCACAGGTTCGGTACACGCAAAACAGTGGTCGTTTTAGACTTCGTGGTGGGATCTACAGAGCGTGTACTCGGTGTATCACGATAACAAGATAACAAGTCCACGTCTTCACAAGTAATTCTCCACCTTCCATGTCAAGTTTCCATGCAACAAGAAGAGCCCTACCGAGTACATTTTCTGAGACTATCCACTACTAAGTCAACCCTTATTAACCCCGACTTTTTTTAGTATTTTATTAAGTCATTCATGTTCATGTAAGTATGTGTAAGGATGTCAAGGGAATGATAAGAATGTAGCAACATGATGCATTGCACAATAATAAACATGAAGTAGTAAATATGGTACAGCCAACACAGTAACACTACAACAACGATAACTCATAGGCTACAGTTCGGAATTTGACAATTCAGGATGTTATCAGCAACTAGACATTTAGGGCTACATTTTATATTCAGTAAGGATTGGTTAATTCTGACTGCAGCTAAGGTCAAACACCCTATTCTTTGCAGTTTAGCTGTTCTGGCAGCAACTTAATGTCAACATTTAATAGGTGAAAATATGGTATAAATTCACTATAAAAATCTACAAAAATTAGAGATAAACCCTAAGCATTTTTATAAAGTTCTAATACTATTAACATGGTGTTTCACTAATAATTGTGTCGATGTTACATTAATTCCGCGATCTGAAAAGTGCAGACCAGCAGAGACTAAAAATGTGATATCTCACAGCTCGTAACTCGGAATCAGGATCCGCCAATTGGGTTGAAAACTAGACTCAGTAAGCTAAAACTCTCTTTTGTATTGTTTGTGCTAATTCCTATGGCAATAGGGTCGAAAATCCCTGTGCAAACAGTACAGGCAGCGAGAGTTCATAACATATCAACACACATAAGTTCATCAAAGTGGGTAATTAACATGTTATTGCATCATGAAATGTATCAACACTAATTACAGCAAATAGAATGGATTTTACAGTATAAAAATCAATTTATCATGTCATAGTTCAAATCACAAGATCTCAATTAATCCGCATGTAATTAATCACAATGTATTTTCCTCATGTGCAAGCTCTAGTCATTTTATTCATGTCATGTGTGTATATAGACTTAGGTTTGAGTCAATGGATAATAATATGATGTCAAGAGTACATCAGGTTAGCTCGTGTAAACCTTCGATACTCCCAACGGAAAGGACACAAGGCAAATTTAAGATAATTGAAGAGAACTACTTGCGGGAGGTCAATAAACTTGAACTAAAAAAATTAAATGAGTTCAAGTGGACTTGCCTTATTGTAGACGATTCAATATATGTAACAAGGAATAACAGGATCATAATCCTGGGGAGCGATCCCAACATACGTGCGTAATACGTTCGAGAAGACCCAAGTAGCAACAGCAACAGTAGCTCTCGGCAATTATCCTCACACCAGATCTGGAGCAGACAACAAACAACAAGTTTGGATCGGCCACACCAAACACAGAACACCAAGTTCAACCAATCAAATCTCGTCTTTCTCCTTCTTCCTTAATTCAACTGAGAGAGAGAGAGCGCGCAGAACTGGCGATGTTGCAACGAGGATGGCAACGGTGCTTAGGGTGGCTGGCGACGACTGGGGTAGGCGATGCTAGCAGTGACAACGCGAGGAGCGATGCAGCGGCAATGGCTTAGATGGCAAAGCGACCTCTGTTTTTGCTCAAAAACAGGGGAGAAGGAACGGGGCATCTTCGGGGCTTGGATGGCGGCGATGAGGGGTGAGGGGTTCTCCGGAGGATGAATAGGTGCACAGTGAGGGATCGAGGTCCAAGCGAAGGGAGTGGGTTAATGGGTTCGGTTGGTGAAGTGGTGGGTTCGAGCGAGCGGCAATGGCGGAGGGACAGGGAGGATAAGGAGGATGACAGGAGAGGAGATGGGTTCTTTGGGTTTTGGTGGAGTTTGGGCGATGGGGGGGTGAGAAGATGGCGATGAGGTTGAGGGAGATGGTAAGGTGGTGACAGGCAATGGAGGTGGTGGTGTTGGCGAACGGGGGGAGAATGGGTTACAGCTGGTTCGGTGGGTGAAAACGAAATGGAGGAGGAAGGTGAGAGCAGGAGATGGAAGGGAGGGGGTGGTTGCACAGTGAACGGGGGTAGGGTTGGGGGTTGTGCAGTAGGATGTGGGGTAGAACAGTGAAGAGGAGATTAGGAGATGAGGAGGAGTTGGTTTTTGGTTAGTTCTGATTTGTGGGAGAGTGGGGGAGGATTTAATATAATAAAATAATAGAGTAAATTGTGGGGAGTTAGGGATACGGGGGATTGAGGAGAGAAAATCTGGGTTATTAGTTAGGGGATTTGTGGGTTTGGGTAGATTAGGTTTCGGGTTCAAGATCCAATAAGGAGATGGGTTTGGGCTTGCATTTGGGTTGGGCTAACAATAATAATACAAGAGAATGAATTGAAAAAGAGAGCCCACAATTGGACAAAAACCCAAAATATAATAAATTAGAAAAGAAAAATACCATCAAAATACAAGAAAAATAATCCGTACAATCAGAAGCAGGGGTTACATTAATTATTAATTTCTACTTCATAAACATACGTGAACAAACACAACAAAAACTGGAAATTTCTCTAACAATCTCTACCAAGAACTACAAATTCTACTCAATATCATGCTCTTTGTTCAAACCAATTCAAGAGTACTCTTTTATATGTATAGCATGATGTTTAGTTGAATAAAAATTTACTGTAAGGATATTGACAAGATGTTCATACTTATAAATTATTTCTTTTAAAACACCACTATGAAACTACCCATGAAAATTGTTGCACTCTTAGCATGCTTTCAAGTATATTTCTAGCAAACAACTAGGGATGGCAACTGGGCCGGGTCAACCGGTGACCCACCCGCGACCCGCCTGTTGAACTCGGCTCGGTTAAGAGATTGGCGGGTTCGGGTCGAACCCATGTACAGTAACGGGTCGACCCGGGTCGAAGAAATTGCGAATCCAACCCGCCTAACCCGGCCCGCGAACCCGTTAAAAACAGTCCAACCCGCCGCCAACCCGCGGGTCGACCCGTGGATCACGACCTGTTGGACCCGTACGGGTCGAATGTTCGACTCGTTACGGGTCGACCGTTGACCCGCGGGTCAGTGGCCCGTTAGCGCACTATTCAACAGAGCCGTTCTTAACGGCTCTTTTAGCCGTTTTTTGTTTTTTTTTTTCTTTCACATATTTAGCCTATAAATACCCCCCAAAAATCTCCTAAAAAAATCACACCTTACTTTCTTACTCTCTCTACTATTATACATCATTTCTAAGGAATTTTTCAACAATTGTAGTATTCAACAAGCAAGTCTACAACGAGGCATATACACGATCAATTTTCGATCGTATCGAAATCAAAATTCAACATCTTCAACGTCTTCAACTCTCTTCAACCCTCGTCAAATCTCCTTCAAGCTCTCCTTAACTCTTCAATTGCGGAATCGGTAAAGCGCTTCTTCTAGTTCTATTCTATTCTTATTTTCACAGTTTATTTTACATACGCGTATTCCATGGTGAACAGTATCAAAATTTCATACCTCTCTCGTTATATTTTTTTTTGCGTTGTAGTTAAAATTATTGTTGGTTTTTTGATCTTCTCTATCTCAACCCTCTTGTTTTTTAGATTTTTTTTTATAATTCATCGTTCCTACATTGTGTATTTTTTTTTACATACATTACTACATTACTACATTATGTCTAGATCACGCGGTAGCGGTCGTAGCGGGCAAGATTCTTCCTCCTCTTCCTGTAGGCCACCAATTGTCCCAATTAGTGAACTTGCCCAAGAGTACTATGATCCTTCTATCCAACAATGGGGTACACACGACGATGTTGTAGGTGACATACAATTGAAAGAAGAAGAAGAACAACAACAACCAACCGAAACTACACTACCCCGTAGTAGTAGGAAAAGTAGAGGTGAAACTAGTGACTGACATAAGTTTTACGATTATATCCCGGACGAACATACTCCGGGTATAGGTTTGAAAGTATGTAAAACATTTGGTAAAACATACAAATTCAAGAGGGGTGACGGCACCGGTACAATTAGTAGGCACATCCAACATAACCATAAAGACCTTCTTGCTGACCTACAAGGCCAACAAAAAATCAACCCTAGGACCGGTCTAATTGATAGCCACCCTTATGATCCCGATCTTGTTCGTCGGGAAATGGCCCGATTAGTCATTAAGGAAGAATTGCCATTTTCCTATCCTGAGAGTAGAGACTTAGAAAATTTTAATCAAACGGCCTTAAACCCTCATTTTAGAAGAATTCCGAGACATACTTGCAAATCAGATTGTTTTAAAATGTACATCGAAATGAAGGACGCTTTGATTGTAATTTTATGGAGTTTAACTTGTAAAGTTAGTTTAACTTGGGATTGTTGGACGGGTGTCAATAATATTCCAACGATGGGAATAACTTGTCATTGGATCAACAATGATTAGATTCTTCAAAAAAGAATCATATCACTTGCGGCGTTGCCGTATCCCCATAGTGGCGCTGAAATAGCAAATCGTATTCTAGAAATTTGTGATGTTTTTCATATTCGCGATAAAATTATGTGTATTAGTTTTGATAATGCATCTAACAACAATGTAGCAATTACTACTTTAAAATCCGTATTAAACCCCCCATCTGACAATATTTTTCATGTTAGATGTGCATGTCATATTATAAATTTATGTGTTCAAGATGCATTAAAAATAGCCGATCCATATATAGTTAAAATTAGAAATTGTGTACATTTCATTGCATTAAGTCCAAGCATATTACAAGAATGGAAAGCTTGGTGTAGGGTTAGAAATGTACCTTTTAGAAGATTTCCAAAGGATGTTAGACACCGATGGAATTCTACTTTTGATTTACTAAATATTTTTTTTGATAAGACTAAATGTTGTTACCGAATATAAAGCAGTTGTAAATGAATTTTGTATTGCAAAAAATATACAGAATTTTGAAATGATTCTCCCCGATTGGTTTTTTGCCGAATCTTTGTAGAAATTTTTAGAACTTTTTAAAACCGCAACTTTAAAATTTTCAAAAACATATGAATCTACTTCTAGTAACATTTTTATTGAATTAGTTAGCATGATACAAATATTTAACGAAATATTAAATGATATCAATGTTGGTGAGATTGTAAAACCTGCATACAAAAAAATTTTGAAGTATTATTTTCCTCCTCCTATGTTGATTTGTGTTGCTACCGTTATGGATCCTCGTATCAAATTAGAAGGTACGAAGAGTTTGATAGAAATATTTTTTGCATTACTTGGAAAAAATGTAGAATTAGTAATTGATTGCGCTACTTTTTTAGTTCAGTTTGAATCTACGTTAAATAACTTGTATGATTATTATGATAGACGTTTTGCTTCTAATAGTTCAACTTCTGTAGTTAGTTTTTCTTCTGGTACTTCTAAAGGTAAGAGTAAAAGTAGAATTGGTAATAGAACATTTAATTTACTTGAACAAATTCAATAAAAAAAACCTAGGACTAATCAACCAAATGAATTAAATTGTTATAACCAACAAGATTCTAAGCCTTCTACTTCTCCACTAGATATTTTACAATGGTGAAAAGACCATGAACACACTTTCAGTATTCTTTCAATTATGGCTAAATATTTACTAACTCCTCCTGTCTCTACAATTGCTTCTGATAGTGCATTTTCTTCAAGTGTCAGGGTTCTAACTGATTACAGGAATCGCTTGAAGCCTGACTCGTTAGAGATGCTCGTTTGCACAGAAGATTGGCTAAAGGCTGAAGATAGGACACAAGGAAAAGCACTATCAACGTTCACAAATGGGAGCAACTCGCCAGAAGAACAACAACAACAACAACGACAATAGCTGCTTTGTTTGTAATAGTAACTCGACTGACACGTTATGAATTGTATTATATCTTTGCTTGTTATGTTAAATTAGAAAAATTGGAGTCAATTAAAATTGTATTTAAGAAATATGTTATTGTATAAAACTTATTTGTGAATTGAATTCTTCATTTCATTAGAAATTGTGAAAATTATATAACTTAAATTCATATGAATAATATTTCAAATTTTTTTGCCAATTTCACTCTTTCAATCTTATTATTATTATTACGATTTTTAATGTTTATTAGTATTATTACTTACTTAGTATTATTATTATTATTATTTTAAGCTACAAAAAAAAACTACCTATATAAACGGGCCAACCCGCGGGTCGACCCGAACCCGACCCGGGTTGAACCCTAAAGGGTTCACGGGTTGGGCGGGCCACCTAAATCAAGTTTGGTCCCAGCCCGGCCCGGCTAAGTGGCCAAACCGGTCCGAGCCTGCCCAAGATACGTGCCAACCCGGACGGGTTCGGCCCTGGCCCGACCCGTTCGACCCGTTCGCCATCCCTACAAACAACACAATCAATTCATGGTTCATGCAAATCATAGTATCTACATCTACGCACAAGAATGTTTTGAGGATCACTCACCTTGAATTAGCCTCCAAGTTTTGGCTTCTTCTCCTCCTAACTTGCTTGCTCTTTTCCTAGCCTTCTTGTCCTTCTTCTCCTTGTTCTTCCTACAAATCAGTAGCTAGAGAAATATGACTGTGTTTGGAGAGTGCGGAGAAGTGTTGTAGAGTGGAGAGGGGTCCAAGTGAGGTAGGGCGTGACCCTTGCTCTTGTTTTTGTAGTTGGCCGGCGACAATTAGTGACAGAGATGGTTGAGTGTGAAAGTGGGTTGTTGCTTAGGATCTCTCACATAATCAAGTGGATTCTCCTAGGAACTATCACTCCATCATGCAACTCTAGATTCCCCTCAATTGAAAAATCAAAACCCTCACAATTCCCTCCAACCAAAACCGGCCAAGCCCTCTCTCAAGCCCATAGTTTCATTTTTGTATATAGTTGCTCATGTGACAATATGAGATGTGTTCATGTGAATGTGACAATATGTACATGAACAAGTTACTTATGGTTAGAGCCTACTTGAGTCTAACCTATGTTGACTTAGGTTGACTTGAACCCAATCCAACCATTCAATTGTGTTGGGTCACAACACACCAACAATTTTGTGTCGCATACAATGCCGATTGCAATTTGTATCAACACAAATAATTAATTAGGAAAAATATTTATTTGCACGTGCAACTATATTCATAAATAAAATATTATTATACAAAATAATTGTTAATTATTTTATGAATTTTATACGCTATCTCAATTATATTTGAGACAAAACCTCAATTTTGATCAAGAAAATACCCAAACTCTGGATCAACAAATACACCATTGTTGGGTTCTAACATATCAAATACTATATCTCAATACTTACTCAATTAAAATTGAGAAAAATTCAATAATAGGTGCGACCCTCAAATTTACACGGATTAATACACAAAATAGTTATATACTATTTTGAGGGGTAATACAATTAAGCCTGTCTAATACGATAATACGAGGGCAAAGAGTACGGGCGAAAGCAGGTCTCCTCATTGAAGTCCCCGACAACAAATGATCTCTTTTCCTTCTACTCCGTTAACAATGATCTTTGGCAGATTCCAGCCAGCAACTTATCCAACCAATCCAGCAACTTTTATTTTTGTGAAACATCCGAGAGGCTATTCAATTCCACTATTCAATTCCACTGAGTCGTAGGTTTTTTCACATTCCAGCTTCAATAGGCTTCCACCATTCTATCTTCTCTTGCAATCGTGGATAACTTCCTGCACTATGGCGAGCCATCCAGGACGTCCTTCCTAACTATAAATCCACTCTGATAGTCATCAACAATATCTCCACTAACCTATCTTGCTCTGTTTGCTAGGACTTTGGAGATGATCTTCAGCGGGCAGTTAATTAGCCTAATGAACCTAAGATATTTAACCTGCCTGACTTCCTTTAATTTAAGTATTATGGTGACAGGGGCACATGATACAGTCGACAAGAAGATTGCCATTATAGAATGCCTCCATCGTTTGCATTAATCACCCTTGATGTCTTCCCAAAAAATCTTGTAGAATAATTCAGGGAACCCATCCAGATACAGCACCCTTTCAACCCCTAAGCGTAGACAGTCACCTTCAACTAATCCTTAGTAAATGGATATCAAGTGCCTCAAATTCCTGCAGTATCGCTGAACTCATTTCGCCCCATGTAGTTGTCAACTCATAGTAGGTATCCCCCTCAGCACCAAAGAGGTCGCGATATGTCATGTCGCGATATGTTCTAATTATATTTTATTTATGTTATATTATAGTACTAGGTATGCCCGTGGGCACGTGCCTACGGTACGTATTCAGAACTGTATATAAATTTATTTTGAATTATTTGATTGTGTGAACTGCATATAAATTTATGCTTTTATTTGGAGTCATTCACTATATCTCTTTCGTTAAATTGTATTTATTTTTTAGTTATTTCATCTTTATTGACATTAAATTTCTCAATATTGACTTATCAAATTCTCCCAAAACCTAGCTATTTTTCAAGAAATGTGAGTACATCCTTTAAAAATATTCACCATGACAAGATTTTTTTTTTCTGAGTGTAAACAAATACAACCACTTTTCTAATACAATCATTTTCTCTATACAGCCTCCTTCGAAATTTTATTGTTTCCTAATTATTTTTTAATACAATCACCTTTAAGTTATTTAGTAAAAATTTCGATAGTCTCCTCTAAAATCTTATAGGCAGTTAATATTAATTCTCCACTAAAATTTTCATATTAGCGAAGATACAAAATAAAAACGAAGATTTCATTTGAAAACGTAAGAAATTTTATGAATTGTAGTAAAAATTTCGACAGAATCTTCCCTTTAAATATTAACCCTTTTAGAACAATTCCTTACGGAATTCTGCTCACAATTAAAAAATTAACATCACAGGCAATAAATATCAATCATCCCCAGGCAAATCCAAGCAACATCACACAGACATCATATATATATAAGGCTCTGGGGAAAAAATCTTCAAATGACTAAAGATACAAAATAAAAAGTAAGATATCGTTTGAAAACATAATAGATTTTAGGAAATTTAGTAAAAATTTCGACAGAATTCCCCCTAAAATATATTTTAGTATATATATTTTCATCTGTTATGAACCAGATATTTTAAAAATATTGTCAATATATCACTGATATTCCAGTACCCGATATAAAAAATTTCTTACCGATATGAAACCAATATCTGATTTTAAAACAAGGGTATAGATGAATGTCTTCCCGAAGTGTGCCAAGTTGAACAAACTCATCGTTCCTTAACCCATCCGTTTCTTCCTAACATTAGGGCATATTGCGACACCTCTCTTATATTTCTGTTGGTTACATATCACCATGTAGGAAAAAAGCTGAAATAAATGTTACTGATGTCAAAACCAGCAGTCATATTCATTCTTCATTTTTAGTTGTGAAATAATTTAGATATACCATTTGGCGAGGGATACACAGAGATATGCATGTGGAGTATTCGGCTGAATGTGCTGTTGCAATGACACTGGGAATCATAAGTTTCTGAGGGAATTATATGGTTTTGGGGGCCATTTAATGGACACTCGTCAGATATATTATCAGACACCTCCAATAAATGTGGCCCAAATTTTATTATAAAATCTTATATGTCAGACACTTTCCTTCTTGAAGAAATTGTCTCACTGAAGGTACGAACAATAAGCTCCCACTTCTGATCTTAAAAGTTTGATGTTCTTCTTGTGCACATAAGGTAGTTGGTTTTAGCTATTGACGAGCATTCTATATCTAGCTACATGTAGTTTTGAACTCTTGTTGTCTAGTGTTGTTGCTAATTTCTGTGTGGGAGTAAACAGATATGTGAATTCTTTTAATGAAAATAATAAATATCAAATCTTCACTATTTGCCGGTGTTGACTGCCGCAAACTGTACTTGACTCTAAGATCTAATTGTCAGGGATGGCTAATATCGCTCCCGTGAACTAGCAAAAAAGCCTGAAACACCGGGGTTGGCCCCAGCGATAGACCCTCTGACGCCCAAATCAGAAAACTCAAAGATATTGTGGGTTTTGAGAGCGGAATTTGCAATAACTTGGTTTCTGAGGAGGTCTAGAGGTATATATACTCGGTGAGGGGGGTCAGTTTCAAGATATTCATATATCTCTACTTTTTGGTATTTTGATAAAGTCGGTTACCCTCTCCACATGAAAAGATCGAGTCAGGACACTTCTCTTGATGAAAAGATAGAGTTTTCAAACTCTCTTCTGTACCTGAAGGGATAGAATCGGTTAACCCTATAAATAGGGAGTTTAAACTGGGTTCTTCCGATGAATCTTGACTCCTTTGCTCTCGGGCTACTTCGGCAACCCTTTTTACAGGTTGGATCAGGTCAATGGGCCTGAAAAATGGCCCAGCTTCTCTCGTCGGGCCAATATCCACTGAACTTTACCATTTGACCCGTGAGAGCTTTAAGCTTTTGCCCAATTTGAATTGTCCCGATTTGATCTATTTTTTTCCCATATAACAACCCCCCTTCCCCCCAACTCCCGAAGACTGAGTTTCACAACCTTTGAGTAGGTTACCCATTTTAAAAGGATTATAGAACTTATCGATGTTTTTGGGGACGTTTGAATCGTGCTCGGGGTGTAACGACATTGTTCTGAGTTTGTGTAATACCCAGAAAGTTTTTTGGTTTTTTTGTGACTTCTCTGAACTTTTTGAATTTGTCCCGATTCACATCATTTTCCCGAATTATAATTAACTAATCCGAATTTTTAATTGATTTCTGCAATTTTAAAATTAGTTTTCTAAAAATATAAATTTTTTTTTGGAATTTTAAAACATTTTCCGAATTTTTAAAATAATTTTCGAGATTTTTAATTAACTTTCTAATTTTTAAATTATTTTTCTGAAATATAATAATAAATAAAAAGATTTATTAACTTAAAACTCACCTCGCACAAATCTCGAAGCAATTGAGTCGCTGATCATGGGGAGCGTGAATCGGGAGGAGATCTGACGACTATGGGTAGGTGTAACCCCTGTTTTCTATTTTTTGTATTTTGGATGCATTTTCTTTTTCTGAGTATTTATTCATATTGTACTCTTATGTTTCTTCTAGACCGTGTATTTGATCTACATTCTCAATATAATTCATCTAATTGTTCTGTCGCCTTGAGTTGATCTCCTTGATTCGAATTGTCTGCCTATTATTTCATCTTTGGTTAATCAGGTTAATTTTAATTTTATTATTTATTTGTTCATGGCATATTTTTCTATTATTGTTTCTATCTCTAATTGGATCCACTTCTACCTTTTAACCCTATAAGCCTTTATCTTTTTGGATCTTTAAACCCTTAACCCAAATACCCACCAACCCGTTGCTACCCTGAAACCTAATATTACTCTCTTATATAAACTACCCACTGTTACTATACCCTATTCACAAAACCCTAGCCGTCTTTACCTTTCCCCCACCTCCTGCTCTCTCGATCCTCTCCTTCTACCCCCCATGCACCCCCCCAACCTGTTTCCCGACCACCATCCTCTAGCCCCCTAGTCGCCTGTGCTGCACCCTACAGCTAGCGCCACCCTCAGCCAGCCCCCCTTATCCTCCTGTCGTGACCTCCCCCATCTTCCTTTCTCCTCCCGTTAACCAGCAGCAGCGACTGCAGCGCCACAACAGACAGCCGCGACAACAGACAACAACGCCAGCTGCAGCGCCTCCATGTGCTACTCAGTCCAGCGAAGCCCCGGCCACGATAGCCCCCTGCCTTCCCTGCCTCCTCCATGTGCAGTGTGCACACCCCATCCCCTGGCTGCCACTTTGCTTGTGTGTTGTGCACGTGGTTAATCCATGCGTTGTGCTCGTGATCATTGTTCGTGTTCGCTCGTTCGTCAATATCGTGTTCGTGCCCGGGAATCTATTCTCGTTATTCTCTTTCTCTTTGTCGTATCCGTCGTCAATTATAAGACAAGAAACTTGTATTTTTTTTGTATATACAAGTACTAAATAGCGCATGTAGTGCGGCTTTTGTGTCTAGATTCATTCTCATGAAAAATCCTTGTAGATATTGTCTCTATTTGTTGATCCATCCGTAGTCTTCTCTCTTTACTCACACGACATGAAACAACTTAGAAATAATTAATTCTTGTTGCATATATGTATGTTGTTTGTGATTAATTACATGTTGTATGAATCTTGCATGCATGATGTGTTAGTCGTAGCATTCTCGTTGTAGGCTTGTTAAATACCTCATATCACGTTGTTTTGGACATCTATTATATGATTTGGATTTGTGTTTTGGATTTAATCAGTAAGTGTTTATGTCATTTTTCTATTTATGAACACAACCTTGTGATTTCTGGCTGAATATATTCTCTGGATATAATTCTGTTTTGAGCCCTGTTTCTGTGATTATTATATGACTTGTATATATTTTCTGGATTCGGCTGGGAGTCTATTTTCTATACTTTTTGACGGATCGAGATTTGCATGTCTGTGGTAATGGAAATTTCAGATTTGGTGCAGTACTGTCATGTTGTCCAGAACTAGAATTTTCGTTGTCTTAGTCTATTTTAAGTCATTCATCACCTGTTCGTGTCCTTTATTCAACTTTTACTTGTTTCTTGTCATCTTACTATGTTTCTTGACTTGTTTTTGCACGTCCATGCTTGTTTTAAATAATAATAACAAGAAACTAAGCTGGGGTTTAAAGGGAAAGATCTAATAGTGAAGAATACAGAAATGTGTACTCGGAAGAAGATCCATAGATCCTACTTGGTACTTAGAGCATGATACTTGACACTTGGAGGTTGACACTTGATACTTGCTACATGGCACTTGACACGTGATTACTTAACACTAGCACACTTGACACGGGATACTTGATAATTGGAGCTTGATACTTGATACTTGGAGCGTTATACTTGTCCATGAGTACACTGCCCTCTATGATCCACTATGAAATCTAAAATATAATTTGCATTAATGTAGCAACCATGTGGTAAAAATTTGGAACGCATGAAGTGCTACCTAGATAGGACTAGTTACAAGACTTGAGAATAACATGATCACTTGACACTTGCTACTTGTTACTTGTACATGATACTAGATACTTGACACATATTACTCGTTACTCATTTGAATGCCACTTGAGACTTGTTACTCGTTACTCGTTACACAAAGATGACATGTGGGCCCACTGCCATGTCAGCATCTTTTATTTTTTCTTCTTTTTTTCTTTCTTTTTGCTTGACCTTGATGTGCACGCACAGTTTGTGGGTGCATCGTTATGAGCACCAAGAGCCATTAATCATGACGGGTGCGATTTTTGAGGCAATCGAGCGGCTGCAGAGGCATGAACCTCCTCACCTCCTCAGATAGCAAAACTTACACCGATAAGGTGGGGGCCCACATGTGTCCCATGAGTCAGAGGGAGAGAAAGAAATGGTTGGGCCCCTACACCACGTTGGCTTGGGGCAGCAGCGAGGTGGGGATGACATCAACAATGGAAGCTGAGAGGTAGGGCCCACTCGGGTGCCACGTCAGCATGGGCAGCTGAGAGGTGGAGCCCACACTAGTGCCACGTCAACATGGCAGGCACTCAAAGTCACCTATTGCACTTACGTTGCTTCACGTGCCACTGGCCAACATGCGGGGCCCACGCATTGTGCCACTGAGCGCATGACACGTGGTAGCGCATGATTTTTCACGTGTGCTTTTAGCTAAGCTTTACGTGATATCGTGTATTTTTACCTGTTTTGCACATTGTTTTGACCTTTTTGCTGCCCCCTGTAAATTCTCCTCATTTTGGCTCATTTTTCACACTTCATTATTCATCTTTCACCTCTCCGAAACTTGGTTCAAGCGGTGTTCTTCGCCGATTTTCAATGAACATGTATTATCTAAGTTGTATTTTATTTTTGAGAGCCATGCATAGTTGTAACTCCGGTATCCCATTGTCTATATTTTGTTCCCAGTGTATCCTATCTGTTGTACTCTTTCTCTTTCCTGAACCGCGTATTTGTTCTTCTTTCCCTATAAATTTTCATCTATTGTTTGCCAGCTGTGATTTGACCTTTTGTGATTCATTTGTTTGCCAATTATTCTGCCTCGGATGATTTAGTGTTTCTGATCTATTGCATTTCATGGCCTAATTGCTATTTATTGTTTCCTGCCTTATTGGATCTAGCTTCTACCCAGTTTACCCTATTTGAACCCTTCTATCCGTCCTATTGGATTCTAACCCGCTACCCAATACCCTCTTCTTTGACCCAGTATTCCCCAGATATTTCTTCACGTTCTGTTTCTACCTAACAAACAGATCATGTCTCCCCCTATCTTCTCTTGATTCTCCAAATTCTTACTTGCCAAAATCTCTCATTATAATCCCCAATAAAATTTGTTACTCCTATCTCTAATTGTTATCTCTTAACCCCTAACCCTAATTCACTATCTCCCTCATCTCTCATCTTTCCCCATACCCTGCCCCGACCTGCTCCCGATTCCCCCATCCCGATCGCCGTCCTGCTCTGATCCCGACGCAACGACCTCCCCTGTCGCACTGCCTCCATGACGGCAACCACCATAGCAGCCCCCTCCTCCTTCCCTTCTCCTCCTGAAGCCACAGCAGCACTAATAGCAGCCAGAGCGACAGAACCTCCCCCTCTTGCTGTCCCATCATCGCGCTGCCTGCCGCCCTGCCGCCGTCGTCCTTTCATCGCCGTGCACACCATTCCCCAGATGCCCCTCTGCCTTGTTTGTTGTGTGTGCGCGATTGATCCTTCAAGCGTGTTGGGTTCGTGTTCTTTGTGTTCATGATCATCTTGTTTGAGATCCGTTTGTGCTATTGTGTTCATTGCTGGGAATCTATTCCCATTATTCTCATCTTCTCTCGTCAGATTCGTCGACTAAGGCAAGTAATTTGTATTATTTTTGTTGTATATACAAGTACAAAATACCGCCTGTAGTGTCACTTTTATTTCTAGATTCGTTATCATGAAAAACTCTTGTAAATCTTGACCCTATTTGTTGATCCATCCGTTGTTTCGATCCTTCATCATATTTGTTACACACACGACATGAAATAAATTTAGACCTAACTAAATTCTTGATGCATGTATGTATGTTGTTTCGTGATCCATGATATGTTGTACACTTGTTGCATGCTTGATGTGTTAGTTGTAGTATCATGTGGTAGATATGTTTAAGACCCATACCATATTGTTTTAAACATCTATTATACCATGTTTTTTGTTTTGTTATAATTTGGATTTGTTGCATATGAACTATTTGATTTAATGCATAAGGACAGATTTCTGTTTTTGCTGCTGCCCTATTTTGTTTCAGTATTTTAGACCCTGTTGAGGTCAGTAAATCAAATTAATTTGTGAATATATATCGTAGACCCTGTTGTCTATTTTCCAGAATTTTTGATAGATCTCAGTTTCGATTTGTGAGGTATGAGTTATTACTGTTTTGCTATAGATGTGTTGAAAATTTCAGATTTTGTTTTATGTGATTTCTGTATAGTTATTCATTTTAATACTGATGTTAAAGATAAGATTTGGATCTAATATTTTTTTGATTATGACTAGACTTGACTGGGATTAACCCGAAATTTTTGGAGATTTATTTAATTCCATTTGTAAACTACTCTATGCTTGTGAAAAAACTATTATATTTCCCAAACTGCATGTTGTTCAGTAAAGAACCATATTTCAACCTGATTCTATTTGCTGTTGATTAAAACTTTGTAAAGATAAAATATAGCCTACTGTATCTATTTTACAACACTTTTGACAGATTTGGATTTCGAGTTATACTTTATATTCTATCGCTATTTTAGTACCGCTGTGTCTAAAGTTCCAGATTCATAAACTTGATGTATCTTGCTGTTTTCCGAATTTACTTGGCTATGCTATCTGAATTAGAATATTATGAAATTTTAATTGCTGATACTAGACATACTACAAAATACCTCAGATTTTTCTTAGATTTAATAAGTAAGTTTAATGCCACTTTCATGCTTATGAGTACAACCTTGTGATTTCTGGCTGAACATGATTTTTTTATATAATTCTGTTTCGAACCATGTTTCTGTGGTTATTATATGACTTGTATATATGTGCTGGATTCAGCCAAGAAACTATTTTCCAAATTTTCTGACGAATCTAGATTTTCATGTCTGTGGTAACAGAAATCTTAGATTTGGTACAGTAGTGTCTTGCTGTCCAGAACTGAAAGTTTCGTTGTCTTAGCTTGATGAGTCGTTTTGTTACCCGTTCGTGTCCTTTATCCGACTTAAACTTGTCCCTTGTTATCTTACCATGTTTTCTTGCCTCGTTGTGCATGTTCATTCTTGCTTTAATAATAATAACAAGAAATCAAGTCGGGTTAAAGGGAAAGATCTAGTAGCAGAAATGTGTACTCGGAAGGGGATCCATAGATCCTACTTGATACTTAATACTTGGCGCTTGATATGTGATTAATTGACACTTGACACTTGATACTTGATACTTGACCACGTGATTACTTGATACTTAATACTTGTACCTGAGTACACTGCCTCTATGATCTACTACAAAATCTAAACGCAACTTGTCTGAATATAGCAACCATATGGTAAAATTTGGGACGCATGAAGTGCTACCTAGATAGGAGTAGATACAAGACTTGAGAATAACATGATCACTTGCACATTCCTGATACTTGTACATGCTACTTGACACTTGTTACTTGTTACTTGTTTACATGTTACTTGACATTTGTTACATACCACTTACACTTTACTATCTGGCCATGTCATTTGATTCTGTTCTTGATTAAGAATTGTTTGCCCTATTTGTTGTCACATTCCTTCCATGCTTACTTTTGTACATGCTTCCACTGTTATTCTATACTTGTTTATCTGTTTTCCAGTACTTGTTGTCTACACTACAACTGGCCCGTAACTTGCATTGACAGGTGTTTCGTTTATTTTTCCTTTTCCTGCAATTTGTAACTTGCAGACTTTGGTGACTAGCTGCCCGAGGGAGTAGATGACCAAACATTCTAGTTGGCTGGAGTTCTTGCTACAATTTGTTTCTTGTTGTTTTTGAATAAATATAATTGCTACATGCATTATCTTGTATTAGACATCTTGTCCAAGATTTGTATTTTGTTGCAGACTTGGTTATTTGAAGATTAAATATTCTTGTTTTCAATAATCTTGTTGGTTATGTTAAATCCCTTATTCATGCGTGGTTGATTATTTCTCTTGTATATCTCTTGTTTATCCTTGTACATATTGTAAAGATCCTTAAAGCTTATGAATGGTGAAAGCCATTCGCTGGATTTGTGTTGCGTATCTGTATTCTGTATTCCTTTTTGGAAAGCGGGGCGTGACAATAGGATTGGGTCGGATATCTCCTCTTCTTCTACTAGTAGGGGTGGGGTAGAAGTGTTGTCTGATTCTCGCTCTCCAAAAAAAATGATCGGTCCCTCCGCAATAGTAGAGGAGATTAACCAAACTAGAGACGATAAGGGGTAACCAGATTTCACTCTCCCCGTGTCCCCCTCTTAGTTTGCCAGTACCCTGAAGTAGCGAGGATAGTACATTACTGGGTCACTTATGACGAGCTTGACAATTACCCCATTTTTTAGAGTGACCATGTCAAAACCATTCTCACCAAGGAGGAGATCGTGGCGATTAGGGTATGTTTCGGGATCCCTATTGAGTATGAGTTGTTTTTTTTCCCGATCCTAGAGTTAGGGTATTCTCCAGGATGTCGTGCGAGTATTGTATGTTTCCTTTTGATGTATTCTATGCTAGGTTGCGCCTTCCTATGCACCTCTTCTTTGTATTCATTCTCAACTGGTATGGGCTTAGTCTGATCCAATTCGTGCCCAACTTCTGGCGGAATCTAACGGGTTTTGTTTTGCAGTGCTAGGAAATTGGCACCAAACCGATCTTGACAATTGGTATCACGTCTCTCCTCGCCCCAAAATAGGGGTGATCACTACTCCTCACTTTATCAAGCACTGGAAATGCAAGTATTTTATCATCATGAACTCTAAGCCATGGGGATTTCCTACTAGATGGGGGAGTAATGTTCCCTAGGAAGTTGATAGCAGAGCCAAAATTGAAGAAGATGAGGAGATTAGCGATGCTCTTCTTGTTGGTAGGGAGACGACGTAGAGGGATGTTATGGAGGAAGTTCTTCATTCGGGAGGAATGAGTCCGATGAATCTTAGTATGGCGTTCTAATCCTTGTATTCAGCTTTTACATCTTAACTCCCCGTCTAATACTTCTTCTTGTTTTCTTCCTTGTATAGATGATCGGTATGGACTTTCGGGCTCTCCTCACTAATCGGATTCATCTCCACAACAAGGGCCTGGAGGATAAGAAGAGGAGGGGGCATTGAGTCATCCTAGGATTCCGAAGGTCACTAAGGGATCTTCTGCTTCTTCTCTGATGGGGTTGGATCATCAGTTAGCGAGAGTGGCGATGAGCCCTACTGAGGGGAGCGCATGTTGAGATCTTGCCTTAGCCCTCCAACAGCCCCCCTAACCCTTACAGCTGATGAGGTATTTACTGAGGAGTATAAGAAAGTATATAGTCTAGACTGGGGCATGAAGTAGTGTGATGCCATCCTAGGGGACTTGGTGAAGTGCCTCGATGTGGTGCAGAATCTTCCCCCTCCTCGAGACTAGAAGGTTCTAAAGAATGAGAAAACCGATGATTCCATCATGAAGCTTTCCCGATGCCCTGTCTCTATAAGTTGTTCTACTCTCAGTTTCTTAAGTTTTTCATCTGGATTTCAAGATTTTTTAAGACTCCACTCTTTCCCTTTTGCAGATGGCTTGTCAGATTGGGAACTTGATCAAACTCATTCGCACTGAGGAGAAGGCTTGTAAGAATCAAGTTTTCATATCCGAAAGGCTAAGGAAGAAGGTCGTTCAGGAGCTGGAGGTGGTGAAGGGTAAGGAGACTGCTCTTGTAACACCCTGCAAAATTGTCATAAAATTGGAAATGAAAATTTTACCATCCTGTGTTACGCACGTATATTTTGTAACATGATTTTATTACGCATTGTGATTTCTGACTATTTATGCATTCCCCATATATTTTATCCTATTTTCAACTAAAATATTAAATTTTAATCTCTGGGTTTTACGTGCTTTTTACGTATTTTTGATGCACGTATTGATTATGTGTTTCTACCGCTACGTGCTAGTCACCTCACCCCCTCCCACCTTGTCCCCTTGGCCGAAAACATTAACACCCCCCTCTCTCCTTTTTTATAAAAATCCCTCTTCCCAAATACAACTCAAATTCTCATCCCATTTTTGTACTATCATCTTTTCCTTCAAATTTCCTACAAATCCTACCAATCCATTTCACTTTAACTCTCCTTCATTCCATCTCAATTCAATCCTAAGCAAACTGAGATGGAGAAGAAATCAAGTAGGAAGCAAAAGGAGCTAGGTGGAGGAGAAGGCCAAAGCAAATATGAGAGGAAATCAACAATTTTAATTGTGAGTCTTTCTAAACTCTATGCAAGCTTGATTTATTTTAAATTTTGATGAATGTTACTGCTTTAGCTTGCATGATGATGTGAATGGAAGTTAATTATAGTTTTATAAATTAATACAAGTGCTAAGTATACTAATTGCTAGAAAAGGTATGATCATGTGGAAATTTACCATAGATAAGTTAGGAAATGTTTATCTATGTGATCTTTTAGAATTTGGGGTTGAAATTTTTACAGTAGAATCTCACCTATGTCTTTATTAATTTCACAAAATTTCATAAATTTTGAATATGATTTGATATTTCAATAAAATACAAATATTTTCTGAACAAAATTCATTCTCCGTTCTCACTTGATTGTACTTGCTTGATTTCTAAAAACTTATATCTCTATGTTTATCATGAATTTAGAGCTGAAATGTTTACTATAGCTTCTCATACATGTGCATAATAATTCCACTAAATTTCATAGTTTTTGAAATATTTTTGATATTTTTAGAAAATGCGAAATCAACACTGAGCAAGAAGAGGACTGAACTGTTTTCTGTTCTGTACTGATATTTTTTTTGTCTAGTTTGATAATTCATTCCTTCCAGAATACATGGATTTTTCACCTGAAATTTTTATGTAAGGTTCTTCTATATGTCTATAACAACTCCACAAATTTTCATAATCTTTGGACATAGTTTGATATTTTAATAAAAATCATGATTCATTGCCGGACAGAACCATTTTAGTTTCTACTTTGTTATACATGCTTGATTTCTTGAATTCATATCTCTATGATCAAAAGGAATTTAACAATGAAATTTATACAGTAGAGACTAAGGTCATTATGGAACATCTCCACCTAGTTTCAAAATTTTTGAGTATATTTTGATATCTTTTACAAGATACAAGTTGCTGATGATGATAAGAAACAATGTATTTGTTGTCTTGAATTTATATCTAATTTAAAATATCATATCTTTCTGAATACTTGGAATTTTTAGCTTAATTTTGGATATGAAATGCTTATATCTGTCTAGAGTATACCTACCAAATTTTATAAAATTTTGAGATCATTTGTTATTTTTAATTTAGTTTATTGTGCAACTGGTTGACAGTTTCTATCAATTTTGAAATTTGACATACATATCAGTTTAAGGCCATTTTCACCCTAAGATGAAGTATTTAGAGAAATTTTCCAACTGAGAAAATAAAATAGACTTAAATACCTTCTATAGAATCTAAAAACTTGAAATTTCATTAAGTATATGATTAATGGTATTTTTTTGCAAACAACACCAGTTGTATGTTGAATAATTAGCTTGCTTTTTGAATGAATATATGTTTCCATCATATTTGGGATTTAGAATGGACTTATACTAATGTTTATCTAACTCATGAATCATGATTGATCATGTTTGAGTTTGACATGTATATATGTCTATTATGTTTTACGACTAGAATAACTACTTATCTTATCTTTGCATTGATATAACTTGCTTAAGGTTAGAATAGTCTTGTATTGTATTGATGTTTTGGGTGATTTTATTACCCATGAGTATGAATTAACTTGTTGATGGTTACGGTAGTGAATTTTACCCTAGGATCTATCACCACTACTTAATCTTTTGGCTAGTTAGTAGCCCTTGTCACCTCAATTGCAATTGATGAAGACAATCTCCGTGCACCGATGAATCGCTAACCAAGGATTGATTGTAGGCTGTAGACATGGTCGAGAATCAAGTAAGAGGGTGATTGAAGATTGACAGGGGTCGAATCGCTGATGTCACTGGGTCAAGTTTGGGCCAAGTTGGGCCAATCTTGAGCCTGGTTTGGAGGCCGGGTTGGTTTCCCCTTGGACATTGTGAAATTGGATAAAGATTAGGATAATTAAATAGCAAGTAGCCGACTGGTATTCACAAACCACTTCACTAATAAAAGACAATTAGTTGCTTTAACTAAGACAAGTATAGGATTGATGAACTACTAGTAGTATCCACAAGAACAGTCATTATTGATTTGTAGGACAGGCACTAGTGCGATGGTAGTACTCGCCTTTCAAAGGGATATGTGCGGTGTTGTCTTGCCTGTTAAGGGAAACGGATGGCTTAGTCTTGTCTGTTAATTTCTGTAGTTTAGTGATGAGAATGGGATGCGGACACAGGTCGCAAGTCCTGTCAGAACTTAGGGGATGGACCTTTAAGTTCCGTCTATGTTCTGAGCTATCAGCAAGACTGAGTAGCATGAGTTTAACTCTGTGGCCTTTGGCAAAGTAGGGGTGGCCCTAAGATTTGCTTTATGTGCACAATAACTTTGGGTAGAGGTAGGAATGGAGAAGGACCATGATTCTATTAGAGCTGCGGTGAAAGTCGAATGATCACCGGCCTAACCAGGAATGGAGAAGGACCATTATCCTATTAGAGTGGACAAGGACCATGATCTGAATGAATGGAGTGATCACTGCCGTTCAGAGTGGAGAATGACCACTATCTGATTGTAGTAGCGGGGATAGACCACACCAATGCATACTAGTCACCAGAGAAATGTTAGAAACATGAAATAGTACAAGAATAGGTTGCATGACAAGGGATCAAACCCTATCATTTGGAGAACATGGGCTTGATTTATGGAGTATGCAGAATGGGATGCATATGTCTCCAATCAAGTGTGCATTTGAGACTGTGCATTAGATTCTAGGTCATGGTATACACCGACAGTTGTGATTTGACTGCACATTTTTCATTTTGCATCAAATATTGGCTGTTGAGTTTTGGAAGTTGCTGGTTTTATCAGCATTGCATCAATTGCATTCAACTGACGTAGCAACAGTTCGATTAGTTGCAGGACGACTATATCGTGGGAATTGGGGACTCGAGTTGCGTGGAGCGTCCAAGTGGCAGGTTATAAATTTTGTATAGTAAATTTTATTGATGTAATTCATGATGTAAAATTTATGTAAGATTGCATTGTACAATCTAGCATTCTGGGATGCAATAAAAGTGTTAATTTCCTATCAATTTCTTTGTGTTAAGCACTCGTTTGAAGTAAGATTTTGGCTTGTGAATCGAGTTTTCTGTGTACGGATATCGGGGCACTACAAGTAGAGGCAATTGATGAAGACGGGATTTCGGGACGACTCGCCAAGGGAAGAGGAGAAGAACGGAGCGATCGAGGTTCCTACCCCTTTGGCTTTGTCTGATGATGAGGATCCTTGATCGTGTAGTTTTTAGAGCTTTTTCCTTTGCATTTACTTTGACGCATTTTGTAGTAGTATAATAGCGGATTGGCCAACGCTTGTTGTCTCTTCATATTTGAATGCATGACTTATGAAAATCTAAGAACTTTAGTGTGTAGTCTTTACTTGTTTTTCTTTTGTGTTGAATGTTAAGCTTTTTATGTTTACCTTTGTGTTGTTTGTGGTAGCTTGGAGCAAGCCATATAGATTATCTTGGAGAGGGCTACCTTTTAGGCTTGCTTGTCGGTGATTTGAGCATTTTGGGAGCGATTTGAATGGTCGCTTCAAACTCCAAACCTGCATGCTTGCATGGTTTGGGCGTTGCTGCAGTGTAATGCATATTCCTGGTGCTATAGAAGTCTAATTTGGGCGTATGACCTATAGTTTCGACGACCACTCGAAAGTCTACAAGTTCTGTTTATAAATTGATTGAGAATATGTCTGTCTTCAGGGCCAAAACTGGACCACAACATCTCTTTGTCCAGGGATCTTAAGAAAATGGGCATCACCATTGAAGATCTGTTGAAGGGTTTTAACAAGTCACAGGAGTAATTCGAACGGTCGTTTTGAGCCCCGAATCACATATTTGGGAACTGTGGGGATGATTATGACCTATGATTTTGAACTCCGAACATGTTCTTCGAAAGTTTCAACGAGTTGTAGGAGCAATTCCGAATGGCAAGCTACTCTGTGCTTGCTTGTTCGCAAGAGGCTAAAGCAGCATCGAACCAAGTGTTGGACTCCGAACTTATTATTTGAGAGTTTCAGCGAGTTGTAGGAGAAATTCCGAATGGTGAGCAACTCAGTGCTTACTTGTTTGCAATCGACTAAAGTGGCGTCGGATCAAGTGTTGGACTCCGAACTTGTTGTTTGAGAGTCCTAATGAGTTGTAGGAGCGATTCTGAATGGTAAGCTACTTTGTGCTTACTTATTCGTAAACGACTAAAGCGGCATCGAACTAAGTGTTGGACTCAGAAATTGTTGTTTGAGAATTTTAACGAGTTATAGGAGCAATTCCGAATGGTGAGCAACTCTGTTCTTACTTGTTCGCAAGCGACTAAAGCAGCATCGAACCAAGTATTGGACTCTGAACTTGTTGTTTGAGAGTTTCCACGAGTTGTAGGAGCAATTCCAAATGGTGATCTACTCTACACTTACTTGTCCGCAATCGACTAGAGCGGCATCAAACTAAGTGTTGGACTCCGAACTTATTGTTTTGGTGTTAGCAAGTTGTGAGAGCAGCCTTTGAGGGGAAGCTGGACTCCGAACTTGCTATTTTTGTTGAGTCGTAGTCGTGACTCAAGTGAATAGATGAGAGGTCAGTGCAATGATCTTTATACGAAAAATAAGCTAAGTTTTATTGAAATAAAAACTAAGAGGTTGCTTCAATAGTGCTAGCTTTTATTACATGCTTTGGTCGTATCACAAGTGTCGACCTTATTGAAAACTGAAAAAACTAGTTCTACTGTAGGGTTTTAAGCACCGTCGTGGTACTTCATCAGGGGTTTGGCATTCCAGATCCCTGATCTCCCCCCCCCCCTACTACTCTTGGTCTTCAAGTTGTTACGCCCCTGAGCGGACTACTTTGGAGATCATGTACAGCCCCTCCCAGTTTGGAGTAAGCTTGCTCTACTTGAGATGATCAGAGATTTCTAATTTACGATGGAAAATGAATCCTTCTTTTAGGTTGGTAGGGTGGACTTTTTTATTGTAGAACTTCTCTACCCTTTGCGAATAAATATCTCCTCAATGTCGATTTCTTGCGGACCTTCTCGATGAGGTCAAGGTTACTCCTAAGATTAGTGGAATCTGTTCTTCATTGAAGGAGAGCAGACGGGGAGAGGGTAGCCCGACTTCGAGGGGAATTATAGCTTAAGAACCGTAAGTAAGGTTGAAAGGGGATTATTCTGTCAGGGCTTTCTTAGTGGTTTTGTAGGACCATAGTATACTTGGGAGCTCTCCGACTCATAACCACTTAGGGGATTCGTTAAGTCTCTTCTTGAGGCTATTGAGGATCTTTCTGTTTGCATTCTCTGATTTGTCGTTTTACTGAGGATGGGAAATGGAGGAGAATCATTGCTAGATCCCTAGATCAGCGCAAAATTTACAAAACACCTTAGTGGCAAACTGAGTTTTATTGTCTGTTACTAGGATCCGGGGGATGCAAAACCGAAAGACGATGTTCTTCCAAAAGAACTGCTAGACTCTGTGCTTCATTAAGGTTGCTAGCGGTTCCGCTTTGATTCACTTAGAGAAGTAATCAATGGCTACCACGAGGAAGTTTCTTTGTCCAGTTGTTATAGGGAACGGTCCGAGTAAATCCATCCCTCACATGGAAAAAGGGATTGGACTTGACATGAAAATGAGCTCAGTCTAGGGTTTGTTTGATTGATGAGAATCTCTTGTAAGATGCGCAGTGGCAGACGTAATCCTGAGCATCGTTAATGAGGGTAGGCCAAAAATATCCATGATTAAGGATCTTGCAGGCAAGGGATCTAGCTCCAATGTGACTGCCTCCAATACCTTCATGAACTTTTTTCACAGCATATTGGGCCTCCTAAGGGGAGAGGCACCGCAGATATGTTATACATGACTCCTTTGATGAGTGTGTATCGCTCTGCCTTCACTGAAATCTTTCTGGCTTCCTTAGAATCAAGGGGGTGGATTTCATTATCAAGGAAGTCATACACAAGTTTCATCCAATTGTTCTCAAGTACCGGAGGAATGATTACCATGAGCTCTGAGACTTCCTCTTCGATGCAGGGCTTGAGCAGGAACTCAATAAAAATAGTGTGGTCAAGTCCTTCAAAGGAGGAGGAGGCTAACTTGGATAGGGCATCTGCTTGCCCATTTTCTTCATGGGGGATGCCAGTGACCTCTGTCTTTTGGAACGCAGCTTGTAGGTTTTTGTCATATGCTAGATACTTGATCATGTGGTCATCCCTGGCTTCATAATCTCCTTGGACTTGGTTCACTACCAATTGTGAGTTTTTGAACACTTTGACATGCCTGACTCCAACTTTGCGAGCTAAAAGGATGCCAGTAGTTAGTGATTCATACTCTGCTTCATTGTTGGAGGCTCAAAAGTTGAGGCAAAATGAATACTGGAAGGTGAACTCGTTTGAGCCTGTCAAGATAAATATAGCACCATTTCCCCCGATGCATGAGGACCCATCGACGTAGACACTCCAAAATGAAGGGTTTCTACCTTCCTCAGGGGGGGTCAGGAATGGTGCTCTCCACAATGAATTCATCTAGAGCCTGGGTTTGATGGCAATCCGTGGTTGATAGCTGACGCTGTGTTGGCTCAGTTCAACAGACCATATCATAAGTCGACCTGAACTCTCTAGCTTGTGTAGTACCTGTTTAAGGGTTGATCAGTGAAGACTACTACTGAATGTGGGTGGAAGTAATGACAGAGTTTGCGAGCGGCCATGATCTGGGTGCAGGCCATCTTCTCCATTTTTGAGTAACAGAGTTTATCATCAAGGAAGACTTTACTTGCATAGTAGATTGGCTTTTGGGTTCTGTCATCTTCTCTCACCAAGACGGTGCCGAGAGTCTGATACGAAGTAGCTAGGTAGATATAGAGCGTCTCTCCTGGTTCGGACTTGCTTAGGAGTGGGGGCTTGGCTAGATAAGCCTTGAGCTGCTCAAAGGCTCCTTGCTGTGCTTGTCCCTATTCAAAGCCCTTCGCTCCCCTGAGTGGTTTGAAGGACGGGAGACACTTCTCCCCTGATTTGGAGATGAAGCATCCTATAGCAGTGAGGCACCGTGAGAGTCTTTGGACTTCCTTAAATGATGGATGGGAGAGCCATGACTAGTACTGCTCGGATCTTCTCTGGTTTGACTTCAATTTCCCTCTAGATGACCATGAACCCCAGGAATTTTCCAAAGGACACCTCAAATGCACACTTAAAGGGATTGAGCCTTATATTGTGCTTACGCAGGATGTCGAAGGTTTATTGGAGTTCGATCACATGGTCTCTTTTGCTGAGGATCTTTACCAACAAGTCGTCTACATAGACCTTTACGTTCGTGCCACCCTGTTCCTTAAATATTTTGTTGTCGAGGCATTGATAAGTGGCTTCGGCATTCTTCAGCCTGAAGGACATGACTCGGTAATAATAAGGCCTTGGTCAGTGATGAAAGACATCTTCGAAATGTCAGGGAGGGGCATGAAACTCAGAAGTTCATTGCCGGATGTGGCATTGATCAGGGCGTCAATGCTTGGAAGAGTAAATAGGTTCTTTGGGCATGCTTTGTTCAAGTTGGTGAAGTCGATGCAGATTCTCCATTTTCCATTGTCATTCTTCACCATCACCGATTTATCCCACCATTCAGGGTAGCTGACTTTTAGATGAAGCAGGCGGATAGGAGTTTATCAACTTCTTCATTTATCGCTTGTTTTCGGTCAGGGGAAATCTTGCAACTTTTCTGCTGAACCGGCTTGACTTGGGATTGACACTAAGATGGTGTATGATTAATTCCTCCGAGATACCAGGCATGTTGGCAGTGGTCCAAGAGAATATATCTTGGTTCCCTCTGATGCATTCAAAAATTTGTGCTTTGACCTGGTAAGGAGAGCCTTGCCTACTCGGAAAGTCTTGGTCGGATCCCTCTTAAATGAAGGGTTCTCCCCGAGTTCATCGACTTTGAAATGAATTGACTACTCCCTTAATGCCCCAAGCAGGAGGATTGAGCTCCCTATTGTAGTTGTGAAATATCTCTTAGCTATTTCTTGGCTACCATCGGCTTGCCCTACTCCTGCTAGGATCAGAAACTTGATTTTCATGTGAAAAGCTGAGGGTACGGTGTGAAGTACTGCTGGATCCAGTTGGCCAAAGATGGCATTGTAAGCAGCTTCCATGTTGATGACCATAAAATCCATTGCCTCGGTTCGGGTTGTTAGGGCTTTCCTTGCAGTCACATTAAGAGTGATTATTCCTTCAATTAAGACTGAAACCCAGAGAACTTATGGAGCGTGTATTCGGCAGGCATGAGGCAATCTCGAGGAAGCTTGAGGCCTAAAATGCTTCAAGGAAAAGAATACTGACAGAACTGCCATTATCAACCAGGATGTGACGTACCTCATGGTTGGCCATATAGAGTCTAATGAAAAGTGTGTCACCGTGGGGCATTTGAATGCCTTATAGGTCTTTGTCTAAGAATTTCATCGGGACTCCCAGGCTCTTGGCAGGGCAGAAGTATACTGAATTCACTTCTTAGATAAAGGTCTTCTGGGAGGAAGTAAATCCCCCCCCCCATAGGCCCTTCGTGGATGGAGTGGAGAACCGCACATAGCTCTAAGTCTCGGGACTCAGAGGGCTTCTCTGCTCTCTCTTGATAGCTCCTCAAGGTGGTGTTGGATCGGGCCTATCCTTCCAAGTGAACTTGGATAGGTGCCCTTGCTGGAAAAGCTCTTCGGTTTCTTCCTTGAGAGCCGAACAATCATCTGTGTTGTGGCCATGATCTCTAAGAAAATGTCACCACTTATCTTTATTCCATCTCTTCCCTAGAGTGTTCATCTTATGGGGAGAGCAAAATAGCCCTTCCTTGTCTACCTCCATGAGAACTGCTGATATATTGGCATTAAGGGGAGTGAACTTCTCGAAATGAGGAGGAGGGTGGCGCTGGCCTTTGCCATCCGTTTGGAGCTTCTTGGGAACTTTTTTGTTTACACTCTTCTGTTTGCTCGAGGAGGAGAGCTCCTTCTGTCTGCTGGGTTGGAGAGCCTCTTCAGCCTGGATGTACTTCTCAATCCTCAGTAGAAGTTTTGAAAAGTCTCGAGGAGGCTTCTTGGCAAAGATGCCTTCATATTAGCATAGTTGACATTGTGTCTGAATGCGGCGGCCGCTACTACTTGATTAAGGGAGGTGATAGACCAGGACTCAGCTATGAAGCACCGAACAAAGTCCTTAAGTTCTTCCCCTTTCCTTTGATTCAGGTCTAGTAAAGAAGCACTTGTTTTCTCTATTCGACTGCTGCTTACGAAGTGGGTGAGGAAGAGCTCCTCAAACTAGTCGAAGGAGAAGATGGAGCCTAGAGATAGGCAAGAGTACTACACCCTTGCTAGCCACATCAATGTGGCAGGGAAGGTTTTGCAGAGAAGTGCTTCTGAGGCCTGTGGATCATCATGAGGATTTTAAAACACTCAATATGATCAGTCGGATCAGATTCTCCCTTGTAGGACTCAAAATGAGGTGGCTTGAAGTGTCGGGGACATGGGCTTCCATGATTGGCTTGGAGAAGGGAGGTATACTAGGGCGAACACTTCTGTCTTGACATTTTTTCTTTAGGTTGATTCTGTTAAGACAGTCCTTTATCCCTCGAAAGCGGCAAAAGAATGAGTCCTCCCTCTGGTCAGATCTGGTCAACCAGCGGGACTCTTCATCATGTACGGTTGTCAGGTGGTGATTGTTTATTTGTCGGCCCCTGATTGGAGGGATGTTAAGGGCTCGCAAGATCTCTTCTTTAAAATCGTGGAATTCTGCCTTGGTGACGAGCACTCCTTCTTCTTTGTTGGTCCTGTGAATTGGTCGAATTGCAGTAGTTTGGCTTCTTTGCTTCTGAGAGGGAGAAGAACTTCTTCGTCCCCTGGGAGAAGGGATTCTTCTTTGCCCCCTGAGAGAGGGGTTCTCATGGACCTCTGCCTTCGAGGAGAGGGGCCAATCTTGCTTCCCTGTTGTTCAGGACAGGGGACTTCGTCATGGACTCACCTTTGATTCAGGAAAACTTGGAGGTCAGACCCCTACTGTCGGTTGATGATGACTTGATAGAGGTCCGGCTGCAGCTGGGGAACTGTAGAAGAGGTCGAGGTACAGACGGGACCTCTGTTTTCGAGAAAGTGCCTTACAGGGTGCTGTTCGGGACGACTTCGGCGGGAGCCCCTAGGTGCGGCTCCTTTGAAAGGAGGCTGAAACAGCTGGAGATGGGTTTGTTCTGGTTGAGGTTGTTGAACATGTTGAGGTTGTTGAACATGTTGAGGTTGTTGAGGGGGGTCCTCCGCATGAGAAGGAGGTTAAGGAAGATGGTTGGCTTGTCGGCTAGTGGCCTCAACCTTCCCCTTCCTTCTTGGAGGCGTGGCTGAGAGGGTAGTTTTGGACCGACGAAGTTGGATCGGAGATCTTTTCTGTATTCCACAGACGTGACTAATCTGTTGCTGCTAATTTCTGTGTGAGAGCAAACAGATATGTGAATTCTTCCAATGAAAATAATAAAGGTCAATCCTTCACTATTCGTTGGTGTTGATCATCACAAACTGCAATTGACTCCGAGATCCGATTGTCGAGGATGGGTGATATTACTCCCGTGGACCTGCAAGACAACCTGGAACACCTGAGTTAGCCCCGATGATAGACCTTCCGACGCCCAAGTCAGAAAACTCAGAGATATGGTGGGCTTTGAGAGCATAATTTGCAATTACCTGGTTTCTGAGAGGTTTCGAGATATATATAGTCGCTGAGGGGAGTCAGTTTCAAGATATTCATCTATCTCTACTGATGTTTTGATAGAGTCGCTGAGGGGAGTCAGTTTCAAGATATTCATCTATCAAAACTTTCCGATGTTTTGATAGAGTCGGTTACCCTCTCCACGTGAAGAGATCGATTCAGGACTCTTCTCTTGATGAAGAGATAGAGTTTTAAAACTCTCTCCCGTGCCTGAAGGGATAGAATCGGTTATCCCCTAGGAATATGGAGTTTAAAGTGGGTTCTTATGTTGAATCTGGACTTCTTTACTCTAAGGCTGCTTCGGCAACCCTTGTTACAGGCTGGATCGGTTTGATGGGTCTGAAAATGGCCCCTCTCGTCAGGCCTGTATCCGTTGAACTTTACCGTTTTACTCCTGAGAGCTTTATGATTTTTGTCAGATTTGTCCTGATTTTGTTCTATTTTTACCCATGTCATCTAGTTTGCTTAACTAGTGTTGTCCCTGTTACATTAATCACTTAGCAACTTAATGAATGTATCGGAAGCAAGGTTCAAAAATCTGCAAAGTATTGAGACCAATCATGAGTTCCAGGGCAGATTTTGGTCTATCGAATATGATGAGTAGCAATTTAGGCGTGGGTGAAAGCATTAGGTATATATTGATGGGATCAGGTGGGTATTGGCTTGACACTAGTTGAATGCATCGATAGCGAAAACTAGAAAAATACAAAATAATATCAGGTACAAAATGCTCAGGAGTAAATATTAATTACATGATCATTATGGAGGAAGAACAATTAAAATTCTAGAATTTACAAAAATAAAATGAAATATTTCTCATCATGAGGTAGTACTGATACCATGTGAAATATCCCTTCCAATACACGACAACTTAGTTTTAGTGTAGTGGCTGGAATATTTCATAAATGGATACTTATAGAAGAGATGCATCCTTAATTGGAACTTGGTGGATTATTGGTGGATACCATTTCCATTTTCCTAAATTATAACAATTTGTAGGTGCAACTGAAACATGTTAAAGTAAGATGTATGAGCTTGGTGAAGATGTCTACAAGTAAGATTTTAAAATTTAAACAAAAGAATTTCTATTAATTGTTAAACAACTGATCGTAATGTTAGACATTAACCAACCGTTTCACATATGCATAATGAAATTACTACAAACTCTGATTATTAAATTTGGAATGTACATTCCACTTGGCTCTTTGGCTTTATATGGTCCTTTGTATGTGGCTTCCTTAGTAAAATAGATTTCCCCCTTCTAGATTTTTCTTATTCTTTGGAGAATCACAGAATTACTCTATGTTGCATGAGCTTAAATATGCATAAAAGAAATGAGTTTTGCCCTCCAAAGCACCTCATAAGGACTTATGCCAAGCCCATATATATTGTTTCAATTTAGGGGTTTTTTATGACAACTGATTTTCATTTCTCTCGATCTTACGTTAAACCAGCTTTGAAGTTTTTTTTTTAGGAAAAAGTAGAGTCTATCCACCCTGTTTCATTAATAAGTGATTAATAAAACAAACTCAGAGTACTGAGCTTACACAGAATCCTGCAAACAAAATAACAGAACATAAACTCCACCCCGAATATAGGAAGTGGGACAAAAGAAAAACATAAAGTAGCCATAAGAAAATACATCATAACCCCCAACAAACCCTGGGGTGGTGGGTATCAATGACCATCAATACCGGGCTGGCTATCACTCGATCGTCGGTCCGATCTCAATCTCCTCGTCATCAAAGTCATGAACCTGGAAGACACTCGCGATCCTTACCCTGGGACCTGCTGCTGCCACATTAGCCCAAAATGAGATAAAATGCATAATATGAGTCAAATTGCCAGAAATACTATTGCAAGTACTGCGAAAGTAAAGATTATTTCTGTCTAGCCAGATAATTCAGGTCATTGCGGCTATCGCGATATACCATGCTTCTCTCATGACACCCCTCTCTGTTGCGAACTTTAGACCTACCTACAGATCCTTATATGTACTAGGGTATTGAGATGTCTCTAGGGCGCTGAGTACCTCTACAAGTACCGCTTTGCTTCTAGGACACTACAGAAGAAGATGATCCCTAGACTCCAGGGCAGTGTGGCAGAACCCGCATTGGGAGTCCACCGTCGGTTGGCGCTTAGCGAGGTTTTTTCTAGTAAGGATCGCATCATTAAGTACCAACCATAAGAAAACTTTGATTTTTAGCAGGGCTTTCATTTTCCAGATGATAGCTGACCATTTTGGGGTACATCCCCTAAAATGTAAGTGATTGTATAGGGAGCGGACTGTGAACTTGCCGTTCTTCTCCAATCCCTAGGATTTTTTATCGGGCCCCTAAAAGCAGCCGATATCGGTATTGGAGATGTAGACCTGAAGTTCCGCTAGTCTACACTAAGAGCCTATGTCTAGTGGTTGTTTGAAAGATGGGTTCCAGGTGCCTCTTTTCCAGGCAGCAGCCACCGTGCAATGTGGATGTGTCGCCTGCTCATATCAATCTGGGAACAGGGTTCTGAGTGTGTGATCAGTACACCACTTGTCCCACCAAAATCTAGTGAGTTTGTCGTTACCGATTGTTGATTTGACACAGCTATGGAAGGGATCATATGCTTTAGTGATACCTTTCCAGAACCAGGAAACCCGAGGGCCTATCCTAAAGCCCAGATTTCTCATTCCATTCCCACGCATATATCCCTGGACAAATTGTTTCCATCCTTCTCCATTTGGGTGGAAAACTTTCCACCACCATATTCCCAGGAGCGCCAGATTCATATCTCGAAGATCAATTATACCTAGGCCTCCATGTCTCTTTTTCATGCAAGCCTTCTCCCACCTAATTAGGTGATATCCTCCTCGGTCCAGGTCTGCCCCTTTCCATAAGAAATATTTTCCAATTCGGTCAATTCTATGGATTACCTATCTCAGCATTTCAAAGAAAAAGAGATAATAGGTAAGGAGGTTAGAGAGGACCGCATTAATAAGCGTGACTCTCCTTCCCAATGAAAGGACTTTGCCTTTCCATCCTGTCAGCCGTTTCTCAACTCGGTCTATGATGGGAAGCCAATCTGCCTTTTTGAGTTTTCCGGGTCTTAGCGGCAATCCCAGGTATTGTATGGGGAAACTCTCAGTAGGGCAATTTAGGATAGTGGCATGATCAAGAGCCTCTTCCGGACTTAGGACAATGGGAATGAGAGCACTTTTATGGAAATCGACTCTGAGGCCAGACCAGGCTTCAAAGAAATATAGAGTTCCTTTGATGACGGTAGTTTTCCCTAGGTTGCCATTGCCAAATAATAGAGTATCGTCTGCATATTGGAGTATAGAGCATCCTTGACGATTGATTCCCTTGGCCACTGGTAAGATCCAACCAGCTCGACTGCATTTAGCCATCATGGATCTGAGAACGTCTGCCACGATGGTGAAGAGAAGAGGTGAGAGCGGATCTCCTTGTCTGAGCCCCCTTTTGCAGAAGAATGGGTGTCCAGCTACCCCGTTAACCAAAATAGCTGTTTTGCTGGTGGTGAGACACGTGTGAATCCACCTTATCCATCTGCACCGAAGCCTCTTCCAGCAAGCACTTCCAACAAACACTCCCATTCAACAGAGTCATAGGCTTTCTCGAAATCCAGTTTCATGAGGTAGCTCTTAGAATTTGAGGTGTGGCAATGATGAATAGTCTCCTCAACTGTTGCTATACTATCCTGAATGCATCTTCCTTTGATGAATCTCGTCTGGTCCTGACTAATGTGGCCATTCATTATCTTCCCGAGCCTGATAGCGAGGGTCTTGGTAATGATCTTTACCGAGCAGTTAAGGAGGCTAACGGGGCAGAAGTCTCCAACTCTTCTAGATTCTTCCTTCTTAGGAATCAGCACAACCTCCACGTAGTTGAATCTCCCTAATTTGAGTTTATGCTCGTAGAAGTCTTCGAACAACTTGAGGAAGTCACCTTTGATTTCCTCCCAAAAGATATGATAGAATAGAATCGGGAATCCATCCGGACCTGGAGCTTTATCCTGTCCCATTTGCTGGATTGCCACCCAGACCTCCTTCTCAGTGAAAGGAGCCTCGAGGGACTGCAGCCCAGGGTCTGAGGTACTTGTATGGTCTTGCCAGAAGTTATGTTGGAGGGGAATCCTCAAGTCTGCTTTGTGCCCAAAGAGGCGCTTGAAGTGGGATTCGAAAGCTAGCTTAATAGTAACATCGCCTTGAACCGTTCCGGAATCTAATTGGATTGAGTGTATAAGATTAGCTCTACGTCGTGCGCTGGCAACTCGATGGAAAAAAGCAGTATTCATGTCTCCCTCTTTGAGCCACGAAATTTTGGACCGTTGTTGCCATTTGATTTCCTCAATCCTGTAGAGGTGGTCGATTTCCTGTCTGAATTGGGGTAATCGATTTTGCTCTTCCTGTATTAGATCCCTAGATTCTTCAACTTTCTCAAGCTCCTCAATTCCTTCAAGGAGGGATTCCTTTGCTCTCTAAATCCGCAAAAATCTGGTCCGGTTCCATTTTCTAAGTTTGCCTCTGAGTCTGCAATTTTTTCACACCAAATAGCGGACGCCTCACGACTCTTAGTCGGGCGAGACCAACTCTCGTTAACCATATGGTGGAAGCCTTGAATTTCTAACCATGCTTTCTCAAACTGAAAATTTGATGGCTTCCTGTGAAGGTCTTCCCCAGAGGATAAGAAGATAGGCATGTGATCAGAAGTTGGTTTGGGGAGTGATTTTGCTGAAGACAATGGGAATTTGGTCTCCCAATCCGTGGAGACCAAGATCCTATCTAGCTTAGCTAGGATGGGTGCCACCTACATATTCGACCAGGTGAAAAGCCTATCCGAGATGGGGATGTCAACTAAATCCAGGTCTGGGATGACCTCATTAAAAGCTTCCCTGTCTAGATCAGTGGATCCTCTTCCTTGTGCTCTGAGGAAAATCTCGTGATGTTAAAATTGCCCCCAACTATCCAAAGGTGTGGCCAATTAGCATGGATCGCTCTAAGTTCGGCCCAGAAGGCTGTTCTAGATGCCAAAGTATGCGGTCCATACACCACCGTAATCGATTGGTTCCATCGGCCAGATTTCCACTGCAACAAAACCGACAAGGAAAATTTCCTGTGGAGTTCGTCTAGACAACAGAAGATGTTGGGATTAAACCCAAGGGCAATGCCTCCTAACGCCCCAACTGAGGGGAGCATCTTCCATTCGGAGATTCAAATACCCCCTACTCTACTAAGTCTAGAAACGTTTGAAAGTTTGGTCTCTTGGAGGCCCACAATGTTAGCCTTAGGCCTGGCTACGACTTCCTTCACCATTTCTTGCTTGCCCGACTTTCGAGGCCCCTAACGTTCCAGAATAGGGCCTCCATTAACAACGGTTAGGGGGGGAACGTGACTCGTTTTGGCTGTCGAGTACGGATTAAGGATAACCCTATCGGTCTCCCTCCTCTAATTTGATTAAGGAGGAGGGCATTTCTATCAATATTGTTAACCGCAAGACCACAGGTTTCGACTAGATAAAAAATCTCAGTATCAGTCATGAAGTTAAAAAACAGAAGCTAGGAAAAAGCATGTACCTCCAACGCTTGACTTAGCCGCTTTAGCGGCCGCAGCAATCTCCAGATAGTCGTCTAAGGACTCCTCACTAGCCCTCTTGCGTACCCTGAGATGTGAACCACCTTGCGACAAGCTTGTCACCATTGACTGTGTTGGGGGGAATGTGCAAGGTACCAAGTCTGGTGAAACACTAGAAAGCTCTTCAGCCAGTCCATCTGAGTGCATCGATTCTCCTTCTGAGTAGACAAAGTCGTCATCGAGGTTAAGCCTATCAGTCATCTTCGTCAGCGTCAAGAGGTGATACTTGGACACCCTCATTTGTGCCTAATAAATCACCATTTGGACCCGTAACAGCTATTTCCCCTGGATTGGGCCCCTCTTTGGGCCCAATAATACTCCTCCCTTCTATAAAATGCTCAGCAACATCGCTATAGGCCTCTAACCGGGCCCTTGTCACATTGGGCCCTGCGTTTTGTACTTGGGAGTTCACATTTGTAACTGTGTGTGGAGCACGATAGTTTAAGTTGTGTCTCTGTTGGTCTACTTCATCTCTCTGACGTTTTCGCCATGTGGCTTCGAATGAGAGGAGGCCTCTGCAATCGCAGCATAGGGAGTCATTATCGAGGCGTTAGGAAGCGATAACAAGGTGTTGAAACCGTGCTTCGTTTTGTCACTACTTCACCTTCGTCTTTCCCAGAAGACTCTAAGCCAAAATTAGAAATCCTCTTTCCCTGTGCCTCACCCCCCAAGCTCTTTACGCCCTCGTTTGAGCTGTCTTCCCTGTCTGTGAGTTCCTCCAAATTCGTCTTCTTCCCTGAAATGGCAACTGTCTTCTGCCCCAACAACTCTCGAGCCCAACAACTCTCCTCTTTCCCTTTTGGAGAACTACTATGCTTTTGGTCCACCTTCTTGGTCCAAAGCATCACTGGTCCCAAAGTATGAGTCTTTTTTCCTGTCTTCTCCCCAGTTGGTGAGCTTCTTTGCATGTCATGTCGAAGAGGGTTTTTGCCATTTCCAGGCCCTGCAATTGCTGGCTCCCCTCTCTGTACCCCTCTTCGCACCCCCTCTCCAACATGCAGAGTTTGACTGCCATTTTGGGAAACTTTTAGGCCCCGTTCCCCTTTGTTTGACTCTGATGGAGTGGATTTTGCCAAATCCAGACATGTGCCATCCTAATCGTTGGATCTCTTGGTCGACTCTCAATCTCGACCAACGGTGATCCGCCCTGTGTTGTGAAGATCTGATCCCTTCACCGTTGGCTCCTGGCAAACCTCCATCCCTATAGCCACCTTGTTCACTTCTCGGTGGGCCCGTTCCACCTTGTGTGCCTCATCAATGGTAAGATCCCACTCCGGTGGGACTACCTGTTTAAAGGTGCGACCATCTCTTAAGGCTGGGGGAGGAGTAGGGGATGTGATGGCTTGGAGCTCCGCCTCTGTTTCCGCCCTCTTGTCTAGTACAAAACGGATGAGATAGGACTCCTCAAAGGAGAAGACCTTGGCAAATCGTGGCATAAGGGGGATGTCGCTGCTCCTGATCATGATCCTAGCTGATACGATCTCGGAGCGGCAGATTGTCTTCTCGTCGATGTCAACCACTGTCCCGAAGTCCGATACAATCTTCTGTAGAGCCTCCTTCTTCCAAAAGTGCAATGGGACATTGTGAATCCATATCCAGTACCTGTCACCCTGGGAGAGCTCTGCACCAAAGCTCGGTGACTATGCCTTAAACACCATCTGAAAGTGTCCAAAGTCGATTGTGCCCATTTCGGTAACCTCTGTCATCTTCTCTGGTGACGGGAAGGACACCAGAAATTGTTGGTGACATATTCTCTTTGCAATCCAATCTCTGTGGGCCCTCATTGGCCATTTCAAGTTCAGCGCTTGGAGAAGGTGAGTCTCCGATGGGCTACCTTCTCTCACTCGTGCCACTGCACACCACAGACGCAACCACTTTTCTTCATTCTTGATTGTATCAAGGCTGTTAGCAAGTTTGATCATGGTTGGGCTGTCTGGCGATCTGCCCCTGCAGACCACCCTGTCGTCATCATTATTGGAGTTGATGACATTGGTGCAGGATTATGACCTGTGGCCCCACTTCATGCATCTCAGGCATCGAACCTCCTTTGTGCACTCACTTCCGATAATGTCCCAGGTCTCCACAATTGAAGCATGGCACTGGATTTCGTTTGCCTTTTCTTTGCTTTTTTCCGTTTTCTTGTTGGGGAGGAGGTAGGGTCCTGGCTTTGCTCTTATCTTTTCGGGTTACTTCCAGCCAATTCTCGGCTGAATTTCCAACCTCAGGCTGGTCCACCCCCTCCAGAGTCTCTTCTGGCTCCCCTCGTTGGGCCCAGATCACGATGGACTTACGAGGGTCGATGGGCTCCAACTGTGGTAGGGGTTGTTTTGGTTGGTTTGAAGATGAGGCGAAGTGCTTAGTAGGGGGGAATGCTTTGGAGGTATGTTGTGGTGTGTGGATGATCTCGGAAGGGGTGGACTTACTGAGTTGCGATGTTGGTGGGGGTGAGGTTTCTTGTTGGGGGCCATATCATTGGTATGGCTTCTATGAGAATGTTTTCCCTGTCCTCTGTAATAACTCTGATTGTTGTTGTACCTGTGGTGCCTCTCTGGTTGAGGGTGTTGGTCATAGTATCTCTGATCAAGGTGATGTCTGTTAGTGTGACGTTGGACCACCGGTGGGGGGTTCTTTTACGTCCATGGTGGCTCGTAGGAGAACCCCCTCTATGGGCCCGTCCCAATGGCAGCCTCTCCTCCCACTGGCGATGATGACCCTTGGCCATATCCCCCTGTCGATGATGTGCACTCCAGTGTGCCCGCGGGGGGGAGATAGCCCATTTGAGCGTAGGGGAATCCCCCTTGGGGGGGATGATCAATGGTGGGTTTGGGTTAGGGATAGGGGTAGCCATAGGCTGAGGAGGGGGTGGGGGGGCCTCAGTAGTTGGAGGGCAGGGTTAGGAGTGCTGACGGTGTGTCGTGCCCTCTTATTGGGCCCGACCCCGCTGAGCTCCAACTCCGATAGCATCGACGGAATGAAGTTGAAGGTTCAAAGGATTGGGAATTTGTATATCTTGAAGAGGATAGGGGAAGGAGTAGGTATCAAGTGTTGAGGAAAGTGAAGAAGGTAGAGAGAAGATGTGGGTAAGCAGATGTAGGTGAGGCTTCAGGTCTCGGCAATGAACTACGCCTCAGGTGAAGCTTCAGAAGATAGGAGTGAACAGAGATGGTGAAGGTGAAGGGAAGGTGGGAGAACTGCCAGTGACGAAGAGGAAGACCTCATCCCAGTTAATATTTTAAAAACATAAGGGAAAGTTAGGTGTGTTATTTTAAAACCAGCTTCGAAGTTGATTGTGCAAAAGCCTTGATGATAGTTCTTCAATCAACCCTCTTGCAGCACTACTGCACATTTCATATTAGCTTTATATAAATATCTCAATTTTTGCACGTGTAGTTATAACACAAATATTAATCATATTCAAATTATTTGTGAAGCAGAGAAGCACAATTGATTTAAATCACTTAGATATATCACCGACAACCCACCTTCATTCAGCTTAAGTATAAATTTTCTTCTGGCATAAAACATTTGCACAAAATACTCGTTTTGATGAAATCTTTTTTGCATTCATTCATCTTAACTAAGGCTTCTAATTCTTAGGATGAGTCTGTCCTTTTCTACTAACTCGATTCTTATTTAAAACAATCTTAACATATTTTTCATTTTTGTTTTATTTTACCCTTCATGAACTGATATTATCTTTAATATTAGTGTTTCAACTATTATTGGTTGATATGGCTAAAAATAGGATTAAATCAGAACCGTTCAAATTGGGTACGAATCTTAAAGTTCGCAGGGACAAAACGGTAATTTCACCTACAGACGGGTCCGAAATGGGAACCGGGTCTCCTCTCTTGGGCCCAATAACCCGTGAACGGATCTATTCAACTGAGAGCGGGTCTCAACCCGTTAAGGACTAGTTCAACATGATATGAGAAAATCCTGGTTCGTCCTAATCCTCTGGAGTTGGTTTTAACCACTTCTATCCAGTCACACCGGAAAGTAGGGATTCGTTCTTATCTCGAAGCAGATCCTCACGGCAACTATAAGTACCCCCTACCTCCTACCGTTACAAGGTGATCACTCTTTGCCTACCTAAAATTATTTTGATATTCTTTTTTTGAGTATTGAAAAGAGCGTCGGAGGGTGTGTCGCCGGGATCCATCCCGGTGTTTCGTACTTCGTGCAGGTCAGTGGCAGAACCAAGGAGTCAGCCTAACAGCAGCATAAGAGGTCAGATTTGGCCCATTCGAGTTCTCGTGAATCCATAAATTCTATTTATTGCCCCACCCCAGATTTAGCGGCAACAGATTAGCGCCGTCTGTGGGAAGATCTTGAATTAGGTATCCGACCCTCCTCCTTCAACCAAAGTCACTCTCAGCTATGCCTCCCAAGAGGAAGTCCGCGACCTCCAACCGTAGAACAAGCTCCACTCCTCCTCCTCCTCCTCCACCGGAGGGTCTCCCTCCGCCCGTCCAACCGGCCCTGCAGCTCGAACAGCCGATCCCTCAATCCGTTCAGCAGCCTCAGGGGCCTCAAATGGCCATTGGGGAGCCCTTTCGACAAATCCGTCAGAAGCAACCCCTACATCAAGTTTGTGTCTCCATCCACAATGCCTCCACAGATTCCATGGCCTTCCATAGCCCTCTAACACTGA